>JAEQBA010000283.1:600000-762104 GCA_019434445.1 Phalangium opilio | reverse complement strand
TAGGGGTTGAGATGACACATTGGTTGGGTATGTGGACAACACAGACGTAAGGCTTCAAAGTTACCAGTCCTGCCCCAAAGTCCAATTTGTTTGAAGTCATAATCTGCCGTGTACATCCCAATCAATTTAAAAAAAAATCTTCTTTGCAATTCGTGTGACGTAGACCGTCCACCGTTTTTCCGGGCGAACCACCGGACCTAAGCTTTTTCTAAAATATTTTGATATGACAATACCTATGCCTCGTAATTCTACAGAGCTAGCACGAGAAAGATGGAAGCGAGAATTGAAGTCCTACACTCGGTGGTTAGTTTTGCAGGACTTCCGATTTAGTCTGCATTACTAAGCCCCCTATAGGCTATGACAGTGCCTGACCATCCTGAATCTATGACCTACCTCACTCACTTCAGTCAAGCTCTAAGTATCCAGTGACTAACTAACTTATGGAATGAACATATTCTATGAACTTAAGCTAATATCAAGGCTATTGTTACATACATATATATCGTTTATCATTCGTAAAATTGTAATTCGTTTATGGTTATCAATTTTCTTCCGCATTTTTTTTATTCGATTGAACCAAAATATTGTAAATATAATTTCTATCGAAGTAAAAGTTCATTAGGCCTCGTAACGACGTATTGTCTTGTGTGAACAATATAAACTAGCGTTTCCTTTCGAAAAGTAAACGAGGAAATTCGCGTGTTACACGCCTCTAATGAAAGTCACGTATAAGTAAGGGAGAAAGTCAATAGATCGGACCAATAGGTGTGCAGGAACGATAATATAAACAGAGTCTGTTACTTAACGAAAAATAGTACATGGTTTCATAACATAGACGCGATACAACCTTTATTCTAGCTATTTACTGGAAATAGCAAGTTTTTTCTCGTTCCAATATCTTATGGACTTTTGCGCAATGCAGTTATTTTTTACAATCAATATCTAACTATGCACGTAACGAAGTCGAAAAATATTTCCGTTGTAAAGGAAATCATCCTAGCGTCGTTAGCATTGGAGATATGTCCGCGAGTAACTCTCCACCTTCTACATCGGCGTAAGAGAGGTAACAGCTAATTAGAATTTTAGCCAAATTATTTAATTTATCAAAGCAGAGCTAGCGATGGGTTTACTTATACGCTGCATCCCGTGTACTATTAACGCAAAATTTGCTCGATATCATTGTTGTATTATTTCTAACTTCATTGTGTTAGAATTAACTATGGTTGTTTAACTGTCAAGCAAACCAATTTTGTTCCCAGGTTTATTTGGACTTGTTGCCAAGCTACCAGAAATGCGTCAACTACGTTAAGGAGTGGGTTAACAAGTTGTGCCACCGAGAGTAATTGCCTAAATTGACATATGTACTTCATTAGAGCACTTGACACTATACCCTCTTTGCTTGATGGGGGATCAAGTGCCCTTCTTGGCAAAATAAAATGACTCTTTTTAATTTTAATAGAGTCGAGGAGGTGTTGTATGACAACGAAAATGTGGCTCCTGATTTACTGACAATTATGGACAAAAATATCGTAAGTTGTTTAGAAGAAGGATACCCAAGCTGAACGCCGAGCACGTGCGTGAAAGATAATAATCTAATTAATGTCACTCTGTCGTAGACGGTCAACTTTATGCTGGAC
Organism: Phalangium opilio; assembly: GCA_019434445.1. Classification (NCBI taxonomy): domain Eukaryota; kingdom Metazoa; phylum Arthropoda; class Arachnida; order Opiliones; family Phalangiidae; genus Phalangium; species Phalangium opilio. The sequence goes on along the minus strand of JAEQBA010000283.1, from coordinate 760,467 downwards.
ATGTGGCATCTTAACTCCAAAGTTTTTTCGAAGGTGGGCATGTTCTTCCCATTTGAAACCAGTTCCGTGTTCATATTCAGCAAAAATCCCATCAAAGTTGAGAAAACTCGTTTCACAACTTTCTGCCCTTTCTGCCCATTCAAGCAAACGTAGGACACCAACACGAGGAGGCGCCAATTATGGGGCATTTGATTTATTAAAAATTACAGGTTTATCTGTCTTTGTTGGGTCTAATGATCCTTGTTGCTTGTATCCTGGTCTTAACTAAAAATGGAACTAACAGCGTGGTCAAAGTAATTAAATCGCAGACGAGCGAACTGGCTAATATGGCTGCCATTATAATTAAACAAGGTAGTAAAGCTCGAGGGCACTTGAGGACATTTTCTTGATGTCATTCAAGCATATTGCACATGTGCAGGGGAAATCAAGGCAAGCAGATCTCCGTCGAACACAGTCCTTTTCGGGGCGTGGCTCTTGGGTGCTTTCCTCTTCTCGATCATGACTCAAACGTATGAATTGCGAGTTTGCCAATGTCCAGTATATCCCGATGGACAGCGTGGCTGACGTGGCCGACAATCTGGACTTAGTGGAGCCCATGGTTTTTGGAAATACCTTCATTGAGACGTTCTTGAACGTACGCCCTAAATTTCACGAATAAAGTTGCATTTTAACCGACAGAGCTGGTGTTTAATTGACAGACGTCCTTGGACCCGAAAGCTCGCGTCTTATGGAGACACTTGAAGGAAAAGGACCAACTCTTGTACATGAACGAAATCGGCAAAGCCATCGACAGAGTACAAAACGCTAAGCAACCCGTATTTTTCATCACCAAAGCGCCATACTCTTGCTGGGAACGGACTGTTGGGTCTGAGCGAAACTGACTTCGTCCACCAGGGACCGCCCATCTTCACGGCCAACTTCGGACCCGTGCACTCGCCCGACATATCCCTCGCTTGCAAGGAACACATCAACAGGAAGTAAGTGAAAATTGCACTGTTAATCTCCAATAATAATAATATCGGTGTACAGGATAATCAAAGTTCAAGAAATGAAATTGGTTGAAAGTGAGATGAAAGAAATACTCTACGACATGATCAACACACATTCCGTCCAACATTGGAGCAAGACGCTGAATCCGTTCTCAGTTTTAACGAGGCGAAATCCACACTGGTCATACTGATCATCGGATACATCGCCTCGGTCACTTATTTCACCGGTCATTTAATAATCGCGTCCAGAAACGCCCATCAAACTGGTTCCAAAACGGCTTACTCTATTCCAATTACGAACCTCTGATACCATTTAAAGTTCTTCTTTCTTCTATCTTTCGGACAAGGTGGCAACTTTTATTAAAGAAAGTAGAGCCAGTCTGGTGTAATCCAAGGCTCTCTTAGGCGATTTACTGTGATACCAAACTGAGGTTTTTTTTGAAACTATACGATTTGTTGTCTGTAACTTTCATTATTGTGTAGTCACGAAGAATCAGAAATTTTAAATAAATATAAATAATAATAACAACTGAGACTCCAGGAAATACTGTACAATTCTGTCCAATTAGCCGCATGGTTGGAAAGGGCACCAAGCTGGGAGGAGGTTCCGAGAGAGACCAAATTCTTCGTCATCGGCACCCATTCAAAAGCGGGACTGGTGATTGGCGCATTTCGAATGACAATTCAAATATTTCATTCACACTGGTCATACTAGTCACTGGATACGTCGCCTCGGTGACTTATTTCACCGTTCATTTCATATTCGCGACCAGAAACGATCATCAAAAACGTTCCGAGGCTAGAAGGGCTCGAGGACGGCGATTTGTTTTCTCAATATTAAAATCCGATCCGGGGTCAATTTTTTGGAAACGGTAGGGAGCAAGCAACATATTAAGGCTCCCTTGGGGCTTTACGAAGAGAGATGCACCAACACCAAACTGCGCTTGAATTTGGACACTATCTTTAATCAATAATGTATCTGTGCAAGGCCAAGATTTAAATAAATAATCCCTTAATTACAGCATATAAATACTCGATTAAAATTTTATTATTAAAGTTGACTTGTGGCTGTCTAATATCAAGGCGATTACCACCCAAATTAATATCGGTGTTAATTCTAATTAGTTTTCCTATTTTTAAATTTCTTTTACCTATTTTCCGACTCAACCAACATATTCGACTAAGTCTCATAACGACGTTTCATTTGGTAACAATATAAACTAGGCCTAGTGTTTCTTTTCAAAAAGTAAACGAGGAAAATTCGCGTGTTATCCACATTTAATTAAAGTTCCCTTTCAGAAAAAGTAAAAGTAAATAGTTCTGACCAAAGCAGTAGGTGTTCGTGAACAGTAATATAAACAAGGAGGATGTATAAGAGTGGAGACTCGTTCTGGAAAGGTGGGAGGTAAACAACACGAGGCAGATAGCGCATTCAGCGACGCGCAAGCTGTTGGTAAAGGCGGGCGTTATTGGAAACGAGGGGTATTCAAAATTTTAAACAAGCTCGTGAGGCTAGAGCAAAGAGGCTTGAACGCATGCCCGAGTTTGTACGTTCTCTTGCCGTGAGGGGGGGTAGCGGTAACCATGGTAACCCCGGGGAACGGCACAGTATCGTTTTAGGAACGGGGGGACTACGTGCACGGTGCATTTTGTCTGACTCCCCCTCTTGTACATTCTCCTTGATATTAAATTTTCTCACTTATATTATGGTGAGCGAAAAACAATAGTTAATAGTTTCGTAAGATAGTTTCCATGAAACCTTAATTATATCTTATTTATTCGCGAAGGTAGAATTTTGCGTGAGGCAGTTATTTATTTTACAATCAATATCTAACTATGCAGTACGTAACGAAGTTGAAAAATATTTCCATTGTAGATGAAATTATTCTTAGCGTAGCGTAGCATTGGAGAAATGTCCGCCGATAACGCTACCTTCTACATCGGTGTTAGAGAGGTAACAGCTAATTAGAAATTAAAGCTAATTCGATAATTGCGCTTTAAAATACGGCATAGACGACAACTATCATTTTGGCCAAAGCATTGAAATTTTTCAAATAAGAGCTCTTGACCCCCTTTATTATTATTAACCAAAAAAATTAACTCGATTACGCTTAAAATTAGTATCGTCTGCTAAATCGAACCATGCACTTACCCCTAAGGGATTGGTTGAATTCTTAGAGGCTAAGAGAGGTAAGGGTAATATAGGGGTATGAGGTTCGCTTTAGCAATTACCACTCGGCTCGAAACTCGACCGAGTACTCGCACACCACTGTACTTTTACTATCGTATATTTACCTAGATTGCGGAAATAGTACATTGTTGTATTATTTATAACTACATTTAGAATTTAACTATTATTGTGGAAACTGTCAAGCAAGCAATTTTGTTTCCAGGAATTTTTCGGCTATTTGGAAAGCTACAGGAAATCCGTCAACTACGCTAAGGACTGGGTTACCACGTTGTGTAACCGAGAGTAATTGTCCCATTAGACCCATGTACTTCGGGAGGGCACTTGACCCGTGTCAAGATGAGATGAAAACTTTAACATTCTGCCAGAAAAGGAATCGAGCCACCTTAAATTTTGCTCTGAGATTGATGTCAGGATCAAGTGCCCTCCTTGCATTGACTATTTGACACCGATTTAAAGTCTGTTAAACGAGACTTTTAATTTGTTCAATAGGGTCGAGTTAGTTTTCTTCGATACCGAAAACGTGGCTCCTGATTTACTGACAATTAAGAACAGAAACATCGTAAGTTGTTTGAGAAGGTTTTGCAGAACGATTCAAGAGATGTACACGGAGCATGGGCAAGAAAATTCAATTTCTAACTTATGCCCCTCTCTCGTAGACGGTCAACTTTATGCTGGACATGTGGCATCATAACTTCAAAACATTTTCGAAGGTGGGCATGTTCTTCCCATTGGAAACCAGTTCCCTGTTCATATTCAGCAAAAACCCCATCAAAGTTGAAAAAAATTCGTTCCACAACTTTCTGCCGATTCAAGCAAACGTAAGACACCAATACTTCGCAAAACCAGTTACGGTTCAGTTTTACATTTTTTCATCTATGTATTACAGGTTTATCTGTCATTGTTGGGTCTAATGGTCCTTGTTTCTTTTGTCCTGGTCTTAACTAACAATCAAATTAAGGGCGTGGCCAAGGTAATTATATCTCAGACGATGGAAATGGCTAACATGGCTGCCATTATTATTAAACAAGGTAAGTATCAGATATTAATTTGATTCTCGCCACGATGACTTTTCTTGACTTAATTCACATACAGGTGAAATCAGGTCGAGCAGATCTCCGTCGTACAAAGTCCTTTTCGGTTCGTGGCTCCTGGGTGCTTTTCTCTTCTCGGTCATGACTCAAACGTATCTAAATTGCGAGTTTGCCAATGTCCAGTATATCCCGATGGACAGCGTGGCTGACGTGGCCGACAATTTGGACTTAGTGGAGCCCATGGTTTTTGAAGATACCTACATTGAAACGTTTTTGAACGTACGTCCTAAATCTTATGACGGCCCAACACTGTTGCATTTTAACCGACGAGAGCTGCTGTCTATTTGACAGACGTCTTTGGACCCGAAAGCCCGCTTTATATGGAGACACTTGAAGGATAAGGACCAACTGTTGGACATATATAATTTTGTCGAATCCCTCGACAGAGTACATGACGCTAAACACTTTGCATTTTTCATCACTAAAAGCACCCTACTCTTGCTGGGAACGGTCTTGCTCGGTCTGAGTGAATCGGACAGGGTCCACGAGGGACCACCCATTTTCACGGCTAACTTGGGACCCGTGCACTCGCCCAACATATCCCCCGCTTGCAAGGAACAAATCAACAGGAAGTAAGTGATAATGGTTGATTATAGCCAGGTTTATTCAAATAGCATTCGCGTACAGGATAATCAAAGTTCAAGAGATAAAGTTGTTTGAAACTGAGACAAAAGAGGCAGTGTACAAATTGGACCGATACGCATTTCGTCCAACATTGGAGCAAGACGCGGAATTTGTTCTGAGTTTTGGCGAGGCAAAATTAACATTCGCACTACTGACCATCGGATACGTCGCCTCAGTCACTTATTTCATCGTTCATTTAATATTGGCGTCCAGAAACGACCATCAAAAACGTTCTAAAGTCCGCCGGTCAAGAGGACGGAGACCTGTATTCTCATTGTGAAACTCAGATTCCATTATTAATTGATCGGGGTCAATCCTTAAGAAAGGTAGCCGTCTCCTTTCGGGGATTTCCAAAGAGAGCGTCACCGATGACACCAAACCAAACTGACCTTCAATTTCGACACTACATAGCTTCAATAAATTATGTATTCGTGTAAAACCAAGAATTTAAATAAATATTGACCTTCATTAATGAACATAAATATTGAGTTTTCATTTTAAAATAATGCTACCAAAGTGATAACGATTTTTGCTGGATAGTGTCTTGGTAGTACTATGCCAAGTAACGCCACGCCAGGTCCTCGTCATGGTAGGAAACTAAGCTGAAGGGGGGGGGGCATAAAAGGTGCCAATTCCAGGAAAATTAACAATATATCTAATTTTTCAAGGTGTAGCCTAAATAATCGTGAACGGGTCAAGTCACTTACGAAAAAGTCAGAATATTGCAGCATTTTCATTTCAAATTATAACACAAATATTATAAATATAATTTCTGTTCAGGTAAATCCATAATGACGCCTAGCCCCTATTTACATAAAATATCCATAATGTCTCATGTCCTGCTATAATTACCTTGCGTAAACAAAACAACCCCGTTTTGCCTTTTTGAAAACACGCATAGCCCACCTGATCTTGAACTCACGATTGCAAACTACTCAGATCAAGAAACGGAACCTCGGATTATCTTCCTTGAATTTCAAAAGTTGCGGAAGTGATTGTATTCGTTTACGGTGATTCTAGTGGTTCCAAAGAACTGAAATTTTAAGGAGAGGGGCCGTTACAACGTATAATTTTATAATAAAAGCGAATCAAAGTTTCAAAGGTATTCTGAAATTGAAAATAATATTCACCAGCGCAAGAACGAGTGGGCTACGCGTATAACTTAACGAGGCCGATTTGCACGCGTATACATTTTTAAAAGCGTCATGCATCGCATCTGACAAAGTCAGTACAAAGAGTTCACGTGGGTTAAAAGGAATTGTTGGCGGTGTCGTTAGCTTGGTTGAAATGTACGCCAATAAATCCACCTTCTACATCGGTGTCAGTGAGGTAAAAACTAATAACAAATTATCGATTATCATTTTAAAATTAAGTCGAGATCGACCAGAATCGTAGCCGTATGCTGACGTACCTAAGTTAGCAACAGGATCTCTTAGCACAAAATTAACTAGGACAAACGAAATTAAACTTAAAACAAGCCTCAATTTAACGTCTTTTTAAAGCTAATCGAGGAAATATTACATTGTTGTAGTATTTTTAAATTAATAGCTCAATTAATATAATAATTTTGGGGTAACAGTCAAGCACCGGTGAGATAGCGTCACAAATTTTCTTTTTCCAGGTTCATTTGGACTTAATACCGAGCTACGCGAAATGCGTCTACTACTTTACGGAGTGGGTTACCACGTTGTGTCACCGAGAGTAATTGTCTAATTAGATCCTTGTACTTAAGGAGGGCACTTGACACTGAATTCTGTTCCGAGACGGGATGAGAAGGCTCACCTTAAAGTGTCCTCTGAACTTGATGGGTGGATCAAGTGCCCTCCTTGCTCGGACAGCGACTGACCTTAGTTAAACGATTCTCTTGTTAATTTCAACAGCGTAGAGAAGGTTTTGTACTATAACGAAAATGTGGCTCCTGATTTACTGACAATTAAGGACAAAAATATAGTAAGTTATTCGAAATGAACACAGAACACGGATATAAAAATTTATAAACAAATGTTACTGTCCTTTCGTAGACGGTCACAATTATGCTGGACATTTATAACTATAACCACAAAATTTCCTCAAAAGTGGGCCTCTTCTTCCCTTTTGAAACCAGTTCAATGTTCATATTCAGCAAAAACCCTATCAGAATCGAGAAAAACTCGTTCCACAACTTTCTGCCGATTCAAGCAAACGTAAGGCACCAATTGGTTCCATGTTGCCTTAAGCTGCTACTTATAAAACATATATATATTACAGGTTTATCTGTCGTTATTGGGTCTAATGGTACTTGTTTCTTGTATCCTGGTCTTAAAAAAGAATCCAATTAGTCATTTGGGCAAGGTAATTAAATCTCAGACGAGAGAATTGGCTAACATGGCTGCCATTATAATTAAACAAGGTAAGTCTACCTCGAGGGACCCGTCACTCAGCTCCATCATCGTACAGACAAACAGATATTCAATTCTCGCCACAAAAGTAAACTATGACATTTTCTTGAATTACTTCACATACAGGTGAGATCAAGTCGAGCAGATCTTTGTCTTACAAAGTCCTTTTCGGGGTGTGGCTTCTGGGTGCTTTTCTCTTCTCGGTCATGACTCAAACGTATCTGAATTGCGAGTTTGCTAATGTCCAGTATATCCCGATGGACAGCGTGGCTGACGTGGCCGAAAATTTGGACTTAGTGGAGCCCATGGTTTTCGGAGATACCTACATTGAAACGTTCTTAAATGTACGTCCTAAATTTCATGACGGTGGAATACAGTTGCATTTTAACCGGCGAGAACTGGTGTTTAATTGACAGACGTCCTTGGACCCGAAAGCCCGCTTTATATGGAGACACTTGAAGGATAAAAACGAACTGTTGGACATATACAATTTTGTCGAATCCCTCGACAGATTACATGACGCTAAACACTTAGCATTTTTCGTCACCAATAGCGTCGTACTCTTGATGGGAACTGACTTGCTCGGTCTGAGTGAATCGGACCGGCTCCACGAGGGCCCACCCATCTTTACTACTAATTTGGGACCCCTACACTCGCCTGACTTATCCCCCCTTTGCAAGGAGCAAATCAACAGGAAGTAAGCGATAATTGCATTGTCAGTCACGCTTGGTTTCCTCTAATAGCATCCGCGTACAGGTTAATCAAAGTTCAAGAGATGAAGTTGATTGAAAGTGAGACAAAAGAGGCTGTGTACAAATTGGACCGATACGCATTCCGTCCAACATTGGAGCAAGACGCGGAATTTGTTCTTAGTTTTGGCGAGGCAAAATCAACATTCGCCTTTCTGACCATCGGATACGTCGCCTCGGTGACTTATTTCATCGTTCATTTAATATTGGCGTCCAGAAACGCCCATCAAAAACGTTCTCAAGTCCGCCGTTCAAGAGGATGGCGATCTGTATTCTCATTGTGAAACTCGGATTCCCATTATGAATTGGTCGGGGTCAATCCTTAAGAAAGGTAGCCGTCTGCTTTCGGGGATTTACAAAGAGAGACGCACCGACACAAAACCAAACTGCGCTTCAATTTTGTCACTACATACCTTCAATAAATTATGTATTCGTGTAAAACCAAGAATTTAAATAAATATTGACCTTCATTAATGAATGAGGAAGCGTAATTAGAATATTCTTGAACTCGACTTAAATTCACACTGTCAACAAATACACCAAGCATACAACTCTTCATAGTCGAGTACTTGGGACTTGTGACATTTAAAGGTCCTTTTAAAAATATACCAAACAATGCTTCCTAAGTGACGATTACTTTTGCTTAATAGTGTCTTGGTAGTACTACGAAAGGCTAGCTCACCTCATGGTAGAAAACCTAGCAGAAGAGAGTGGTCACTAAAAAGGCCGAATCTAGGAAAACTTAATCTTAATTATGTAGTTTTCCTCATTGTGTAATATTGTAGTTTAAATAATCTTGAATAGGTCAAGACATTTAGAAAAAAAGTCAGAATACTGCAGCATTTTGATTGACAATATTACTAATAGAATTTCTGACTAGGTCAAAATCCATAGCGTCGCGTTACATTAATAATTCATAGCGTCTCATGTCCAAGTATAATTACCTCGCAAAAACTTGACAACCCGTTTTTGCCTTTCCATAAACACGCACAGCCAACCTGATCTTGAGCTCACGAGCGCAAACTAAACATTCGAGTATTCAATCGACCAAGAAGGACAACCTCGGGTTATCCTCCCTTTAACTTCAAAAGTTACGGAAGGAAATCGGTTTATTTACTATAATGCTATAGTGGTTCAAAAGCATCAAAGTTTTAAGTAGAGGCATTTCAGCGTATAAATTTATATTAAAATCGTATGGAAGTTTTAAAGGTATTTTGAAATTGAAAACTGATTCTCACGAGCGGAAGAACGAGTGGGTTATGCGCCTTATTTAACATGCAAAATTCGCGTGCCTAAACGTCACGCATTGCAGTTGGGAATTCAATACAATGGAGTGCACGTTGGTTAAAAGGAATTATTCACGTCTCAGTTAGCTTGGAGAAATGTCCTCCAATAACTCCACCTTCAACATCGGCGTTAGCCAGGTAAAAGCCAAGTAGAAAATTAAAGCTAATATTGATTGTCACCTGCAAAAAAGTCGAGATTGACCAGAATGACGACTTCCCTAAGTTAACGACGGGGTCTCCCTTTCATTATTATTCTTAAATCAAAATTAACTAGGATAAACGAAATTGAAACTAAAATAAGCCTCAATTTAACGGGGATTTTTAAGTTAATGGAGGAAATATTACATTGTGAATTATTTTTAATTAGATTGCTCAATTAATTTAATAATCTTCGGGTAACAATCAAGCACCGGTCAGATAACGTCACCAACTTTTTTTCTAGATTTACTCTGACTTAATGCCGAGCTACAAAATATGCGTCGACTACTTTACGGAGTGGGTCACCAGGTTGTGTCACCGAGGGTAATTGTCTAATCAGACTAGTGCAGTTCAGGAGGGCACTTGACACTTTATATGGTTCCGAGACGCGATGAGATGGCTCACCTTAAGAGCTTGATGGGTGGATCAAGTGCCCTCCTTGCCCGGACAGCGACTGACCTTAGTTAAACGAGACTTTTAACCATTTCAATAGTGTCGAGAAGGTTTTTTTCGATAACGAAAATGTGGCTCCCGATTTACTGACAATTAAGGACAAAAACATCGTAAGTCATTCGATGTTTGGAGAACGATATTTTCATTTTCAAACCAATGTCACTGTCCTTTCGTAGACGGTCAAAATTATGCTAGACGTTTATAACTATAACTACCAAATTTATTCAAAAGTGGGCCTGTTCTTCCCATCGGAAACCAGTTCGTTGTTCATATTCAGCAAAAACCCCATCAAAGTTGAGAAAAACTCGTTCCAAAACTTCTTGCCAATTCAAGCAAACGTAAGACACCAATTGGTTCCATTTAGTCTTAAGCTGCTACTTAATATATATATCACAGGTTTATCTGTCGTTGTTGGGTCTAATGGTTCTTGTTTCTTGTATCCTGGTCTTAACTAATAATAAAATTAAGGGCGTGGTCAAGGTAATTAAATCTCAGGCCAGCGAATTGAGTAACATGGCTGCCATTATAATTAAACAAGGTAAGTATCCCTCGAGGGACCCGATACTTAGCGCAATCGGTGTAAAGTGAAACAGTCATGGATTAGATTGTCGCCAAGAAAAAAAAGATTACATTTTCTTGAATTAATTCACGTACAGGCGAGATCAAGTCGAGCAGATCTTTGTCTTACAAAGTCCTTTTCGGATCGTGGCTCGTGGGCGCTTTCCTTTTCTCGGTTATGACTCAAACTTATCTGAATTGCGAATTTGCCAATGTCCAGTATATCCCGATGGACAGCGTGGCTGACGTGGCCGACAATTTGGACGTGGTGGAGACCTTGGTTCCAGGAGATACCTTCATCGAAAAGTTCTTAAATGTACGCCCTAAATTTCATGACGGTCAAATAGAGTCGCATTTTGACTGAAGAGATCTGGTGTTTAATTGACAGACGTCCTTGGACCCGAAAGCCCGCTTTATATGGAGACACTTGAAGGAAAAGAACCAACTGTTGGACATAAACAATATCGGCGATGCCATCGACAGAGTACAAAACGCTAAACACTTCGCCTTTTTCGCCACTAAAAGCACCATACTCTTGCTGGGAACAGACTTGCTCGGTCTGAGCGAGACTGATAGGGTCCACCAGGGACCACCCATCTTCACTACGAATTTGGGACCCGTGCACTCGCCCGACGTATCCCCCGCTTGCAAGGAACAAATCAACCGGAAGTAAGCGATAATTACATTGTCAGACACAGCTTGGTTTAGTCTAATAGCATTCGCGAGCAGGATAATCAAAATACAAGAGATGAAGTTGGTTGAAAGTGAGATGAAAGAGGCGGTCTATAAATTGGACCAATACGCATTTCGTCCAACATTGGAGCAAGACGCGGAATCAGTGCTCAGTTTTAACGAGGCGAAATCAACTTTTGTCCTCCTGACCATCGGATACGTCACCTCCGTCACTTATTTCACCGTTTATTCAATATTCGCGTCCCGAAAGAAACACCCATCAAAAACCACCTAAGGTACACCCATCCAGGAAGACCTGTACTTCTATTGCGAAACACTGATGTTCTTCAGATGCACCGACAAATTATGTATTCATGTAAAGTCAAGAATTTAAATAAATATTCTTTTATATGTAAACATTCTTGAAATCGATTTAAATTCACACTGTCACGAAATAGATTAAGGATGGAACTCTTTAAAATTAGCCGAATGGTTTTGACTCGCGACCTTTAAAGGAATGTACAAGGTGTTACGTATAGAGGACGGGGCTTATATCAAGTATATCTTCCATAAAATAGAGCTCTCTCTACTGGACATGCCCAATCACAACTCCAGAAACGCTACTAGTACTTGGCACACACTTACATTCTTTTATAAACATAAATATTGAGATTTCATTTTCGACATTTTCAAAAATATTCAAAATATTGTTTCCAAAGAGACAACGTTTTTTGTTCGATAGTGTCTTGGCAGAACTACGTCACCTAACGTCACGCCAGCTCAACTATGATCTATGATTAGAAAATCTAATCATATATGCAATTTTTCTCGTTATGTGTAATATCGTAATTTATATAATCGTGAATAGCTCAAGATATTTACGAAAATGTCAAAATATTGGAGCATATTCTATGGCAATACTAAAACACAAATATTATAAATAGAACCAGAAGTGAGATGAGACTAGAAGTACTGAGCTAACCAAATTCTTCACTTGGCGAAAGTGAATATTCTTGATAACGCAACAACGGTTGACCCTCTGGTGGCGGTTTCAGAACTTCCCCTCCAAAACGTGAGACGCTCGTGGCGGTAGACGGCCGAACTAGATTCAAGGAGCCGCGTCCGTGTTCGGCCGCTTTAGGTTGAGGGGAAGGGGGTAGGAAATTTTTTTGGAACTCGACCATTTTTTTTCTCTCTAGTGTAGGCCCAGGGATGGAAGCGGTGGCATAAAATCCTCAAATTTGTTCACTAGTGCCAGGATTACCAATGCTAGAGCCCTTCACTTCTAGTCTCATCTCACTTCTGGAAAAACTAATCATATATGCAATTTTCCTAATTATGTAATATCGTAATTTATATAATCGTGAAAAGCTCAAGATATTTACGAAAATGTCAAAATATTGCAGAATTTTGTATGGCAATACAAAATCACAAATATTATAAATAGAATTTCTAACCAGGCCAAAATCCATCATATCACGTACGTTGCCCCTAATTACATTAAAAATTCATAGCGTCTCATGTCCAGGGATAATTATCTTTGGTAAAGTAAACAATGCGTTTTTTGCCTCTTCGTAAAAACGCGTAGCCCACTTGATCACGTGCTCACTAAAGGCAAACTACTCGAGAATTCAATCGACCAAGAAACCACATTTTCGGGTTATCTCTCTTGACGGAAGTGGGTACTGCATGCTAGTGGTTCAAAAGCGTCAAAATTTTACGGGGGGGGGAACATTTCAGCGTATCGGTATTGATGTTTCGAAGGTATTTTGAAATTGAAAACTAATTTTCACGAGCGCAAGAACGAGAGGGCTATTTATACTGGAAAAAAAGAGTGCATCTACATTTCAATAACCGTCATGCATTGTAGTTGGGAAATTCAATACAATAGAGTACACGTTGGTTGAAAGGAATTGTTCGCGGTGTCGTTAGCTTGGTTGAAATGTCCTCCAATAAATCCACTTTCTACATCGGCGTTAGCGAGGTAAAAACCAAGTAGAAAATTAAAGCTAATATCGATTATCACTTGCAAATTATTGGAATTTTGTTTTGCAGGCTTATTTGGACTTTATGCCGAGCTACGGGAAATGCGTCAACTACATTAAGGAGTGGGTTACCAAGTTGTGTCACCGAGAGTAATTGTTCATTTATTCTCGTGCAGTTCAGGAGGGCACTTGACACTTAATATGGTTCCGAGAGGCGATGAGGTGGCACACCTTAATGTCATGTTCAAGCGCCCTCCTTGCACGGACACCAATTAATCTTGGTTAAACGAGATTTTTAATCATTTCAATAGGGTCCAGGAGGTTTTGTACTCTAACGAAAATGTGGCTCCTGATTTACTGACAATTAAGGACAGAAATATCGTAAGTCTAGGGAGAACGATATGCGAAATTAACACACAGCACGAATATGAAAATTTACAAATCAATTTCACTTTCCTTTCGTAGACGGTCACGATTATGCTGGACATTTATAACTATAACCACCAAATTTCTTCAAAAGTGGGCCTGTTCTTCCCATTGGAAACCAGTTCAATGTTCATATTCAGCCAAAATCCCATCAAAGTCGAGAAAAACTCGTTCCACAACTTTCTGCCCATTCAAGCAAACGTAAGACACCAACAAAAAGAGGCAGGGGACCGTCCATAAACTACGTCACACTCTTATGGGGGGAGAGGGTTTCTAAATTTGTGACGGCCCGTGACAAGGGGGGGGGAGGGGTTCTTCGATGCGTGACGTCACATTTAGCATTAATTTTGTTACGAAGTCAGTAAGAGGCCGATTGGCTCTCTTATGTTATAGAAGAAGAAAGACAACATTCCATAGTCCACCGTTACAATAACTTACCAAAATTGTTATTCCATCATCGCTTAAATAGTAGAAAATTTAAGCAATTATCTACTATTTACACATTTATATAGCCAATTTAAATAGCGCATTTAAAATAAACAGGCTAAAACAGCGTAAACTCTCTTATGTCTCTGTTTATTCGCCCATATTATTTGTGAGGATGAATCAAATCCCCCGTCGATAGAAATGGTTTCGATTCTTTGGCAAATTTTCTAAATCTCAAGCTCGATTAGTCTGTGCCCCTTTAACTAAGCTTTATGGAACTATTTTGAAACTTATAAAAAGCACATCCAGACATTAAAATTCTAAAGGTCAATCAGAGGGAAAAAGCTTAAAACGGAAGAGAACTTGAATTTTCAGCCGAGCAAAATATTTCTGAGAGGGCGTCATATCACTCAAGAAATTAATCAAATTAAATTTGTAAATTAAGACAAATCATAGTGCGGAGGGGGGGTGTTAAAGAAATGTGACGTGGTTTTTAGGGGAGGGGTCTGAGAAAAGCGTGACGAAGCGTGATCTGGGAGGACGGGGGGGGGGTTAGAAAATGCTTTTTTTCGCGTGACGTAGTTTATGGACGGTCCCCAGGTGCCAGTCATGCGTCAATTGATATTTTATATATTACAGGTTTATCTGTCGTTGTTGGGTCTAATGGTCCTTGTTTCTTGTATCCTGGTCTTAACTAACAAAAAAATTAAGGGGGTGGTCAAGGTAATTAAATCTCAGACGAGCGAACTGGCTAACATGGCTGCCATTATAATTAAACAAGGTAAGTACTACATGAGGGACCATCACTGACCGCAATCGGTGTACAGGGAAACAGATATTTATTTCTCGCCACAAAAATAAATTGACATTTTCTTGAATTACTTCATATGCAGGTGAAATCAAGTCGAGCAGATCTCCGTCGTATAAAGTTCTCTTCGGGGCGTGGCTCTTGGGTGCTTTCCTCTTCTCGGTTATGACTCAAACGTATCTGAATTGCGAGTTTGCCAATGTCCAGTACATCCCGATGGACAGCGTGGCAGACGTGGCCGACAATTTGGACAGAGTTGAGCCCTTGGTTTTTGGAAATACTTACATTGAAACGTTCTTAAACGTACGTCCTAAATCTCATGACGCCCCAATACAGTTGCATTTTAGTCGACAAGAGCTGGTGTTTAATTGACAGACGTCCTTGGACCCGAAAGCCCGATTTATATGGACACGCTTGAAGGAAAAGGATCAACTCTTGGACATATACAATATCGGAGATTCCCTCGACAGAATACATGACGCTAAACACTTTGCATTTTTCATCACCAAAAGCGCCCTACTCATACTGGGAACAGACTTGCTCGGTCTGAGTGAATCAGACCGGCTCCACGAGGGCCCACCCATCTTCACTACGAATTTGGGACCCGTGCACTCGTTTGACTTATCCCCGGCTTGCAAGGAACAAATCAACCGGAAGTAAGCGATAATTGCATTGTCAGTCACAGCTTCGTTTCCTCTAATAGCATTCGCGTACAGGTTAATCAAAGTTCAAGAAATGAAGTTGGTTGAAAGTGAGACCAAGGAGTCAATATACGAATTGGACCAACACGCGTTTCATCCAACATTGGAGCAAGACGCGGAATTTGTTCTTAGTTTTGGCGAGGCAAAATCAACATTCGCCTTTCTGACCATCGGTTACGTCGCCTCGGTCACTTATTTCATCGTTCATTTAATATTCGAGTCCAGAAAGAAACGCCCATCAAAAACCACCTAAGGTTCACCCATCTAGGAAGACCTGTACTTCTATTGTGAAACACTGATACTGTTTTACGAATTGGTCAACTCTTTTAGAAAACGCAGCAACTTATCAAAGGGAAGAGTCAGGTTGCCATTTTAGCACCATTTGGGGATTTTCGAAGAGAAATACACCAACACCAAACGGCGCTTGAATTTCGACACTATAGCTTCAATAATATAAATTATGTACTCGTGTAAAATCAAAGATTTAAATAAATATTCACCGTCAACTATAAAAGCGTAATTAGAACATTTTTTAACTTCTCACTGTCATCAAATACATTGAGGGTAGAAGTCTTTCGAATTATCCGAATGGTTTTGACTTTTGACCTTTAAAGGGATGTACAACGTTTTACGTAGAGGGCGGGGCCTATATCAAGCTTATATTCCATCAAATAGATCTTAACTGGGCGTACCAATCACTGCTCCAGAAACGCTACTAGTTCTTGACACGCCCCATCAATTGTCTTATGAAGATAAATATTTAGTTTTCATTTTCGACATTTTCAAAAGTATTCAAAATATAACGATTTTTGCTCGATGGTGTCTTGACAGTACTACGTCACGCCAGCATATGTAATTTTTCTCACTCTGTAATATTGTAGTTTGAAAAACCGGGAATAGGTCGAGACATTTACGAAAAAGTCAGAATATTGCAGCATTTTTAATAACAACATTATAAATATAATTTCTAAACAAAGTCAAAATCCATAGTGTTGCGTGAACGTATATTTATCTCACGTAATCTAGACAACCCGGCTTTTGCCTATTCGTAAACACCAGAAGTGAGATGAGACCAGAAGTACTGAGCTAACCAAATTCTTCACTCGGCGAAAGTGAATATTCTTGATAACACACAAACGGTTGGCCCTCTAGTAGCGGTTTCTGAAATTTCCCTCCAAAACGTGAGACGCTCGTGGTGGTAGACGGCCGAACTAGATTCAAGCACCCGCTTCGTCCGTGTTCGGCCGCTTTAGGTTGAGGGGAACGGGGGTAGGAAATGTTTTTGGAACTCGACCAATTTTTTTCTCTCTAGTGTAGGCGCGATGGAAGCGGTGGCATAAAATCCTCAAATTTGTTCACTAGTGCCAGGATCTATTACCAATGCTAGAGCCCTTCACTTCTAGTCTCATCTCACTTCTGGTAAACACGTATAGCTCACCTGGTTTTGAGCTCACGAATGCAAACTACTTAAGTATTTATTCGACCAAGAAAAGAGAAGGTAATTCAAAAGGTATGGAAAATAGCGTGGGAAGAAGTGGCTTTATTGTCTACGATAATTCTAGTGGTTCGAAAGCATTGAAGTTCTAAGTAGAGGGGACTTTCAGAGCATTATTTTAGACTAATATCGTATCAATGTTTCAAAGGTATTTTGAAATTGGAAAAACATTTTCACGAGCCCAATAGGCAGTACTACGAAACGCTATCTTCCCGCCATGGTGGGAAACCTAGCAGACGAAGGGGTGGGGTTACAAAAGGGACCGATTTTCCCAGTGAGAAATATAGTAGTTCAAATAATCACGAATAAGTCAAGACATTTACGAAAAACTCAAAACCTTTTGAATGACAAAATGACAAGTTATAACAAAAATATTATAAATATAATTTTTAGCAAGTCAAAATCCATAGTGTTGGGTAAACCTTTGTTATTGTAAAAATCCATACCAATTCATGTCCACCTATAATTATTTCGCGTAAACTAGACAACCTGTCTTTGCCTTCCGTAGACACGCATAGCCACGCTTAATCTTGATCTCACGAGTGCTAACTACTCGCCTATTCAATCGACCAATGATCTCTCTTGAAATTCAAAAGTGACGGAAAATATAGGGTGTTTCCGCCAGAGAAAAAAGGGGGAAGAAATAGGGGCGAAAACCGGTTTTCAGGGGATGTCAACATGGCGTCCTAACGTGGCCAGAGCGGGCAGCCGGCAAGGGGAGAGGAAAAGGGGAAGGTAACTTGACGTCATGCGCAAAGACCCTATTGCGGGATGAAGTGGGTTTATTGGAAATATCTGTACTGTAATTCTAGGTGCTTCAAACGCGTCGAAATTCTAAGGAGAGGGGCGTTTCAACGTATTATTTAATACCAAAAGCGTATTAAAATCACAAGTCTATTTTGAAATTAGAATCTAATTTTCACAAGCGCAAGGCCGAGTGGGCTACGTGTGTTTTTAACGTGGAAAATTCGCGTGCAATAATCGTCACGCGGTGCAGTTGGCAAATTCAATAATCGTGACCAAAACTATGCCTACGTAATTATGTGAACTGCAACAGCTTCACAATGCAGTGTCCGGAAAATACAAACTGAATGTTAATCAATTTATACTCGGGAAAGTGTATTTCGTTGAATTATTTGACAGTTGTCATTTCGTTAACGGTGAATACCAAACTCAAAATAACAAGGGTACACGTTGGTTAAATGGAATTGTTCTCGGCGTAGCAAAGCATTGGAGAAATGTCCGCTAATAAATCCATCTTCTACATCGGCGTTAGCAAGGTAAAAGACAAGTGGAAAATTTAAGCTAACATTGATTATGACTCGCGAAGAAGGTCGAGAGCGACCAGAATCATAGCCGTATGACGACGCTCCCAAATAAGAGACGTCAATTTTTTATCTCTCTTGGATCATTATTCTTAAAAGAGCCTAAAATTCTCTTTCTTTAAAATTATTGTATTATATTTCAATATTTTTGAGGTAACAACCAAGCAACCGTGAGATAGCGTCTCGACTTCTGTTTTCCAGGTTTATTTGAGCTTTTTTCCGAGCTACAAGAATTGCGTAGACTACTTTAAGGAGTGGGTCACCACGTTGTGTCACCAAGAGTAATTGTCCCATTAGACCCGTGTACTTCAAGAGGGCACTTGACACTGAACGCGACGTCACGTCAATTGCCCTCTCTGCCCGGACCCCGATTAATCTTGATTAAACGAGATTCTTCATCATTTCAATAGGGTCGAGTTGGTTTTGTTTGATAACGAAAATATGGCTCCTGATTTACTGACAATTAAAGACAGAAACATCGTAAGTTGCTTGAAAGGTTTTGCAGAACGACTCAAGCGCGGGTATCAAAATGCGTATTCAAATTAATGTAATTACCTCGTAGACGGTCAAAATTATGCTGGACATATGGAATTTGAACTACAAAATATTTTCGAAAGTGGGCATGTTCTTCCCAATTGAAACCAGTTCCGTGTTCATATTCGGTAAAAACCCCATCAAAGTTGAGAAAAACTCGTTCCACAACTTTCTGCCCATTCAAGCAAACGTAAGACACCAACACCAGGAGGCAGGCGCTAGTTATTGGTCAATTGATCTATTATATTTTACAGGTTTATCTGTCGTTGTTGGGTCTAATGGTCCTTGTTGCTTCTATCCTGGTCTTAACTAACAATAAAATTAACATCTTGGCCAAAGTAATTACATTTCTGACCAGCGAACTAGCTAACATGGCTGCCATTATAATTAGACAAGGTAAGTATCCATCGAGGGACCCGCCACTCGGCGCCATAATGGTACAGGGAATCGGATATATTGATTAGCCTCTCGACACGAAAACAAACTATGACAATATATTAATCTAATTCACAAACAGGCGAAATCAAGTCGAGCAAATCTCCGTCGCACAAAATTCTCTTCGGTTCGTGGCTCTTGGGTGCCTTTCTCTTCTCGGTCATGACTCAAACTTATCTCAAGTGCGAGTTTGCCAATGTCCAGTATATCCCGATGGACAGCGTGGCTGACGTGGCAGACAATTTGGACATAGTGCAGCCTATGGTTTTTGAAGACAATTTCATTGAAAATTTTTTGAACGTACGACCTAAATTTCATGACGGTCCGATACAGTTGCGATATAATTGACGAGATCTGGTGTTTAATTGACAGACTTCTTTGGACCCGAAAGCCCGCTTTATATGGAGACACTTGAAGGAAAAGAAGCAACTGTTGCGGAAGGATGATATCAGCGAGTCATTCGACCGAGTTCATAACGCTAAACACTTCGCCTTTTTCATCAGCAAAGGCACCATACTCTTTGCGGGAACGGACTTGTTCGGCCTTGGCAAAACTGACATTGTTCACGAGGGACCACCCATATTCGCGGTCAACTTCGGGTCCGCGCACTCGCCCGACTTATCCCCCTCTTGCAAGGAACAAATCAACCGGAAGTAAGCGATAATTACATTCTAGGTTTCTTCTAATAGCATTGGCGTACAGGTTAATCAAAGTTCAAGAGATGAAGTTGGCTGAAACTGAGGGAAAAGAGATTCTCTACGAATTGGACCAAAACAAATTTCGACCATCATTGGAGCAAGACGCGGAGTCTGTTCTCAGTTTAGGCGAGGCGAAATCAACAATGGTCCTCCTGACCATCGGATACGTCGCCTCGATCACTTATTTCATCGTTCATTTAATATTAGAGTCCAGAAAGAAACGCCCATCAAAAACCACCTAAGGTCCACCCATCTAGGAAGTCCTGTACTTCTATTGTGAAACACTGATACTGTGTTATAAATTGGTCAGTTCTTTAGGCTCAATCTTTGAGAAAACGCAGCAACTTAGTAAAGGGAAGATTCTGGTTGCCATTTTAGCACCATTTGGAGATTTTCGAAGAGAAATACAAAGACAACAAACTGCGCTTCAATTTCGACACTATAGCTTCAATAATATAAATTATGTACTCGTGTAAAATCAAAGATTTAAATAAATATTCACCGTTAATTGTAAAAGCGTAATTAGAACATTCTTGAACTCGACTTACATTCTCACTTTCGAATGGTTTTGACTTGTGACCATTAATGGCGTGCACAATGTTTTACTTAGAGGGCGGGGCCTATATCAAGCTTATCAAATAGATCTCTACTGGGCGTGCCCAATCACTACTCCAGAAACGCCACTAGTTCTTGACACGCCCCATCCGTTCTTTTATGAAGATAAATATTGATTTTTCATTTTCGA
The DNA here is from genome assembly GCA_019434445.1 of Phalangium opilio. NCBI lineage: Eukaryota > Metazoa > Arthropoda > Arachnida > Opiliones > Phalangiidae > Phalangium > Phalangium opilio. Next base: position 739,700 of record JAEQBA010000283.1, on the reverse strand, counting down.
CATTTTCAAAAATATTCAAACTATTTCTTCCAAAATGACAGCGATTTTTGCTCGATAGTGTCTTGACAGTACTACGTCACGTAACGTCACGCCAGCTTATGTAATTTTAAATAACCGTGAATAGGTCAAGATTTTTACGAAAAAGTCAGAATATTGCAGCATTTTTAATAACAATATTATACAGTATATAGAATTTCTGTACAAAGTCAAAATTTATAGTGTTACGAAAACCCTAGTTATAATAAAAAATCCATACCATTTCATGTCCACGCATAATTATCTCGCGTGAACTAGACAACCTGTTTTTGTCTTTTCCCAATTAGGCAAAGCCCACCTGATCTTGAGCTCACGAATGCAAACTTGTCGCCTATTCAATCGACAAAGAAACGAGAACCTCCGCTTATCTCCGGGAAATTCAAAAGTCATGGAAATTACCATGGGAGGAAGTAATTCTAGTGGTTCAAAAGCATTGAAATTCCAAGTAGAGGGGACTTTCAGCGTATTATTACGTGCTAAAATCGTATCGAAGTGTCAAAGGTATTTTGAAATTGGAAGCGAACTTTCACGAGCGCAAGATAGAGTGGGCTATGCGTTTAATTTAACATGGACAGCTCGCGAGCATATACAAATTAAATAACCGCCATGCACTGCAGTTGACAAATTCAATACTTTCGACCAAACCTACGCCAGAACCTGAGCAATTATGTGAACGGTTATAGCTTCACAATTCAGTGCAGCCATACGAACTTTATTGTAACACTCGGGAATGAAGGTGTATTTCGTTGAAATATTTTGAAGCTTTCGCTTTTTAGGTATTAAGTATCAACTCGTTGACAGTGAATACCAAACTTAAAATGAAAAGGGTTTACATTGGTTAAAAGGAATTATTCGCGGAGTTGTTATACCTTAGAGAAATGTCCGCCAATAAATCCACCTTCTACATCGGCGTTAACGAGGTAAGAGCTAATTAGAAATTGAAGCTATATCCGTTTATCACTTGCTAATAAAGTCGAGATCGACCAGAATCGTAGCCGTATCTCTCGTATATTATTATCCTTAACATAAAATTAACCCGAATAAACGAGATTAAGCCTTAAATTAATTACCATTATAATTAATCGAGGAAATGTTACATCGTTGTATTATTTATAAATGCATTGCGCAAGTATTTTAATACTTTTGGGGTGACAGTCAAGCACCCGTGAGATAGCGTTGCGATTTTTGTTTTTCAGGCTTATATGAACTATATACCGAGCTACGTGAAATGCGTCAACTACTTTACGAAGTGGGTCACCACGTTGTGTCAACGAGAGTAATTGCCCATTTATACTCGTGCAGTTCAGGAGGGCACTTGACACTGAATTTTTGTTGAGAGATGAGATGAGAACGCTCCCCTAAAAGCACCCTCTCAACTTGATGTGTGTGTCAAGTGCCCTCCTGGCCCGGACACCGACAGAACTTGATTAAATGAGGGTCTTGTTAATTTCATTAGAGTCGAGGAGATTTTGTTTGATGAAGAAAATTTGGCTCCCGATTTACTGACAGTTAAGGACAAAAATATCGTAAGTTCTTCGAAAATGTTTGAATTATGTCAAGTGTACACGGTGCACGAGTATAAAAATTTACAAACCAATGTCACTCTCTCGTAGACCGTCAACCTTATGCTGGACATGTGGCATCATAACTTCGCTATATTTTCGAAGGTGGGCATGTTTTTCCCAATAGAAACCAGTTCAATGTTCATATTCAGCAAAAACCCAATCAAAGTTGAGAAAAACTCATTTCACAACTTTCTGCCCATTCAAGCAAATGTAAGACACCATCACGAGGAGGCGCCAGTCATGCGTCAATTGATCTATTATATATTACAGGTTTATCTGTCGTTGATGGGTCTAATGGTCCTTGTTTCTGGTATCCTGATCTGTACTGACAATAAAATTAAGGGCGTGGTCAAGGTAATTAAATCGCAGACAAACGAGTTGGCTAACATGGCCGCCATTATAATTAAACAAGGTAAGTATCCCTCGAGAGCAGTTGAGGACATTTTCTTGGTGTAATTCAAGCATACTGCGCATGTGTAGGGGATATAAGTTCGAGCAGATCTCCGTCGTACAAAGTTCTCTTAGGGGCGTGGCTCGTGGGGGCTTTCATCTTCTCGGTCATGACTCAAACGTATCTGAATTGCGAGTTTGCCAATGTCCAGTATATCCCGATGGACAGCGTGGCTGACGTGGCGGACAATTTGGACATAGTGGAGCCAATGGTTTTTGGAGGTACCTACATTGAAACGTTTTTGAACGTACGTTGCAATTTCATCGACTGAAAGCTCAATATAAGTTCATTTTATTTTACGAGAGCTGTTGTCTGTTTGACAGACATCTTTGGATCCGAAAGCTCGCTTTATGTGGAGACGCTTGAAGGAGAAGAATCAACTCTTGCACTTGAACGACATTAGCACTTTGTTCGACAGAGTTCAAGATGCCAAACACTCCGCATTTTTCATCACGGAAAGCATCTTACTCTTGATGGGACCGGAATTGCTCGGTATAAGCGAAACTGACAAGGTCCACAAGGGACCACCCATATTCACGGCCAACTTGGGAACCCTGCACTCGCCCGACATATCCGCCGCTTGCAAGGAACAATTCAACAGAAAGTAAACGATAATTTCATCGTATGTAATTTCCTCTAATATAGTTTGCGCGCAGGTTTATCAAAGTTCAGGAGATGAAGTTGATTGAAAGTGAGACGAAAGAAGCAGCCTACGGATTGGACCAATACACTTTTCGTCCAACATTGGAGCAAGACGCGGAATCTGTTCTAAGTTTTGGGGAGGCGAAATCAACATTCGCCCTACTGACCATCGGATACGTCGCCTCGTCCACTTACTTCACCGTTCATTTAATAATCGCGTCCAGAAACGCCCATCAAAAACGTTCTAAAGTCCGCCGGTCAAGAGGACGGCGATCTGTACTCTCAATATGAAACTCTGACACCGTTATAAATTGGTCAGCTCTTTAGGGTCAATCTTTTAGAAAAGGTAGCGAGAAACATATCAAAGCGGAAAATCAAGTTTCCATTTTAGCACCACTTTTTGTAAAGAAATATGCACCGACATCAAACTTAGCTTCTATTTCAACACTAGCTTCAATAAATTATGTACTCGTGTAAAATCAAAGATTTCAATAAATATTCACCGCCATTAACTTGAATACCTAATTAAAACAATCATTCTTCAAATTGACTCGAAGGTTCACCAATAACAATAAAATTGTCACCCCTGATTACAATCGGTATTAATAACCGTACACTTCTTCAAATTATCTTAATTGCAAGAAGCACTTAAATGGTATAAATACCACCAAAGAACACATGGAAAGTGTAGATATTTTTCACTTACATTTTCAAGTTGTTAAGCCAAATTTCCCACGATGCGCCACTAATTCCACTTAATCATTAACGATAACAGGAGTTCATAATAACCCCCCTTCGGGGGGTTATTATGAATTCCCAGTATCTTTAATATAAGAATTCCATCGTGTTTCTACGTCCACATACTCGCCATTTATTTTAACGACGGAGATCCCTGCCAAGTTTTGAAACGAAAACCAAGGAGTATAGATACTACTACAATCTATTGTAAAGTTGTATGTCCATCAACAGGCTAGTCCTTTATATGCGCAACGACAAAATCTTGTTGTTCGCGATTTTTACCATTAGCTCTATGGCAAGTTTCGTACTTCCCCCCCGAAGGGGGGTTATTATGAACTCCTGCGATAATCCATAATTAAAGACCAAACGCGAAAATAAACGCGACATTTTTGGGGCGACTGAACGGGACCGAGGTCGAGCGACGTCTGTTGAACTTGAAAATTGAGTTTAATTGGAAGGGTGCCAAAATGAGTGGGAGTGGCTCCGTACTGCTTGACATAAAAAACCAAAAGTGAAGTCAGTTGTTAAAACATAGGCCTAAGAAAGAAAAAAAAAATTCATTTTCGACCTTCTTAGAAATAGTTCAAAAAATTTGGTTTCCAAGCAACATGGACCTTATAAATATTCCCCTAGAGGGGACAGGAAAGTTGGCTAAGTAATAATCTTTGTCCAGACAAAAGAAATAATGCGTTATGTAAGGATGGGGAGGGTAACGGTCATGAACTATTACGAAAGTGACGCATGCCCAGTAGAGCTCTCTGTTTGATGAAATATAAGCTTGATACACTGATCCCCTACATAACGGATTGTACAGGTACATCCGTTTAAAACTAGGCGCGTGTAATGGGGACGAAAACAGGGGGCTGCATCGATTCTGGTATATCAAGGTCACTTTCAAGAAATAAATAATTTTTTAAGGGGAAGAAAATAATGTTTTCCATTAATTATAATACGAATTCGTTTTTGCTGGTCCTCTTTAGAACTACAAAGTCCATGATTTGACCGTGTTTTCTGTTTCTTGACTTCCCTCGTGTCACTGACAAGGTACTTGTAGTCGTGTAAAAGTAATAGACAGTCTCAAAGTGTTTTTGGGGTCTAAATGGGTCAAATATTTTTAAAGAGCCAAGGGCAGTTGTTAACAATTATCCCAATAGACCAAAACTGAGCCAATTCTATATCCCCCCCCCTTTTCGCCGGTCCTGCTTTCAGATTCCGTTGCCAAAGTGTTTATTTTACTTGAAGAAGAGAGAAATGTAGTGGAAACTCCACACCTATAACGATGCCTCTGTATCCCCCCCCCACACACATGTAGCCTGGTCTCCTGGTGTAAATGGTATCCATCCTCCTAGTCTGAAAACTATTTAACTAGAATTCCCGTAACACTTTATGATTAAACCCCTAATTAAGTATGATATTTTTATTGAAATTTAAAATTCTAAAAAAGGGTTAGTTTCTAAAAACATAATCAGAGGAGATGTTTTAGGGTTACTGTGATACCATAGGTTTATAAGATATGTTAATTGCATAAGTTTGTCACTGGTTACAAACTGGTGCTTGTCATGAAGTGAGTGAATGAGGTAGGTCATAGATTCGAGGAGGTAAAGCGAGGGAGGCCTGGTAAGTGAGGCGCTGCTGTCAAAGGGGGCTTAGTAATGCGGATTAAATAGGAACTAGATGGAACTTGGTCTTAGCTGCAAAATTAACCACCACCGAGTGCACTTAGGACTACAATTGACTCGCTTGCGTCGTTCGCCTTCTCGAACTAGCTCGAGCTGCAAGTCTCTCAGTAGCATTACGAACTTGCACAGGAAGTGTCGTACTTATGGAACATATCACTTATCAACTTATGGTGATAGGAAGATATTAAACTTCCCATTTGACGCCGGGTCCTTTTGATATATTGAAAATACTTCAATAAGTTCTTAGGATCGTTTACGAAAAATACCACACTGTCAAGGTTAAATTTCAAAGAGCTGTCCAACTGGTTTCGAGTCACGTGTATAGATATGGTACTCATACTCTATCGTAGTATATAGTTTCTTTCTCTCTCTAGAACCCTAATAAGCTGGGATGATTGACGGCAAAGTCCAATCAATTCTTTGCAATTTAAATAAACAATTATAACTCGCGTTACTCGTTCTTGACCCACTCTGCGCGGCGACGACTAAAACCTTCAATTCTACGTGTTATTCCGGAGTGACGTGGGAAGGTTAAAAATGAATCGTTTTCTTTTAGTTTACGTTATATAAACATTCTGGTAACTTAACCTTGTCAGCCTTTACTATCTAATCGGAACTACCAGAGTTCTTTAGCAAATGGTTAAATTGCCAAAGAGAAATACATTTCCGTTGATATCACGAGCGCTTAAATACTTAAAACACATGTGACAGTTAGGTTCATACAGTGTCAAATACCGTGTTGAGCTGCGACAGAGTCTGATGTTGTTTTTTAAAGGGAGACCGAAGTGTTCAGACAACAATATTTTTTTGGGTTATTTGATTTTTATAGACCATTCCAATAATTGCTTGCAGAGAAACCAACACACACAGGCGGGAGGCTCCCCTCTTAGGTTATTATTTCCCTGGCACCAGACTGAGCCCTAGTTCATTTCAAGGGGGGAGGCTAGCTAGCCAACTAGCACTGCCCCTGGCGGCGCTTCTTGGCGCCAAGGAAATAACCCAAGAAGGTGACGTCACCTCCCCCGCCTCTGAGGTGTTTCCTTCTCTTTTGGAAATAATTGAATTGTTTATTAAAAATAAAATAAATTCAAAATCATTAATAAAACTTAATTTCCAAAACCTCTTTCTTAATTTCATGTAAAGTAATTCAAAGTTTCAAATTCTAAGCCTAACTCTCGTTTTATTGAAAATCGAAGACTTTTTTATCAATAAAACTCGTGGTGAGCACGAGAAACCAATTAGCAACCATCACCTCACGACTCACGTGATTTATTCCGAGTTCATCTTCGTTAGACAAAATCATTTTTCAAACCATTTCAGTCTCCCTTGAAGACACTATAAAATTATGTTCCTATAGTATCAAATACACTGTTACTAGCTGATAACCAACTTCTTGCTTTGCGAAGTTCCTTTGATTGTCGTTGTAAATAATATTTAGGATAACTAAATAAAGAAATTCATCTTCGACTTATAAATTGTGTTTTGCTTTTAACCATTTGTCTTTGAACACTAACGTAAACTCGCTTTAGTCGCCTTGTTCAAACGTTTATTTGTAAGAAGCGTAGTAAATCTCCGTCGTTATGTTTCGCTGCAATTAAACATTCGCAGATCGTGTGTGGCAATACAAGCGTGTCTAAGCAGCGGCGCTCAAACACTCGTCCTAGCATTCAAGGCAAGTGTCGAGCGGGCTGCGTTTTTTTTTGGGTCTTACCACGTGTTCATCAGTTTTTCAAACAGCTGGTATGGCTGATTAAAAAGTTTTGTTTTTGCTTTTGCTTTTGTCGGCGTTTAAGCGTCATTCGTTCGCGATATGGCGGTCGGATGCAAATGGGCACTCGCGATTCTCGACTTCGTATTAAGTCGGAATTCCAAATTAGATTCCGTTTTTTCATGGTTTATCGCCGTTTGCGCCTGTTTTTACGTCACTTTCACATCCGGGTTCTTTCTGACGTCAGGAGTGCTTTTCGTCTTGATTCAAGATCGCTATGACGTCAATAAACAGCGGGCTTCCTATCCAATCAACGGGCTTACTTCGTCCCAATCTATCTTTGGTAATTATAGCGTTTGAGAGCCTTGGATCATCTCCCCAAAAGCAAAGTTTTTTTTTAATTTTGGTTTTTGGGGTTTTGCAAGTCATTTAAAAACAAGTGACAATATATATTTTGGTAATTATAGCGTTTGAGCGTCTTGGATCATCTCCCCAAAAGCAAAGATTATTTTTAAAGATTTTAGTTTTTGGGGTGACATTTTATATTTGGTAATTATATCACTTGAGCGGCAAAGATTTTAGGGAGTTTAGCAAGTCGCTTAAAGACTAAATTTAATCGCAATATATGTTTGGTTATTTAATTATAGCGCATGAGCGGCTTAGATTACCTCTAAAACAAAGTATTTTCCACTTAAATACTCTAAACTTCGTCGCAATATATACTTGGTAATCATAGCGCGTGAGCGGCTTGGATTACCCCAAAAAACGGGCTTTCTAATGTTTTTGGGGTATATTTAGCAAGTCACTCACAGACTATAATACGTTTATTTCCCTTAAGGGGCTAGAGAAAATTCCACCCCCTCACTCAGCTTAACCTTTAGTGCAGTGTTGTCAGTAAGTAAAGTTGGTCAAGTACTTTGGTCGAACTGAACTGAGCCGCAATATCTTGACTCACAAGCGACCTGGCAACACTGGGGGAACGGAAAATAAAACCCCCTTTAAGTTGATAATTTGTTTTAAATAAACTAAGTTTATTTAATGTTAATGTTAATTTTAATTTTACAGGTTTCTTAAGCGGTCCCATTTTGCACCGCTTAAAAACTCGCAAAACTTTGATGTTATCCGTTGGACTGGGAATATTAGGGTCATGCCTGGCAGTTAAGAGCCCTTTTGAGGACACCATTTCATGGCTGACCTTTTGTATGGCCATCAGAGGTTAGCCCCTCCCCCTTCTAATTGTTATTTCATTCTTAAACACGATTAAAAATATCTTTAGGATTTGGTTCGAGCTTATCCTACCCCGTCATAATCCAAGCTATATCGTCGCATTTCACGCGTCATCGTGGTAAGGCCTTCATGGTCTTGAGTCTCTTCATTCCATTGGGCGGACTAGTCTTGCCGTCAACCGTCCGTGTGTCCGCGGAGGAATACGGCTTAGAATCTTCCTGGTTCATACACGCCGCTTTCTACGCGCAGGTCTTGCTCCTGGCCTTCATCATCAAACCACGTGACGCAGTTCAACCAATCATCGAGAAAGAAACTCAACAGGAACTAGAATCTTTCATTAAAAATGAAACACCGCCAGCGGAACGCCAGGACACAAAATCCACGGAATCTTTAAGGGATTTATTCAAAGGTGAGGTGTCCCTAGTTTTCGATTGAGTTCTGGTGCTAAGCAACTGACTGTCCCACGCAGGTTTACTGTTGGACAAAGCCTTCCACGTTCTATGGTTGGCGCATTTGATCATCATGTTATCGAACATATCTTTCCGGACAACCATAGTGGACTACGGGCGCGACACCAATCTGAATCCGTCGTTGAACAAGTACATCTTGGAGATGATGTCCTTTTGCGACATTATTCGCATTCCGACAGCCATGGCCATCGATAAGAGGTTTGCCTTTGAGGAGACCATCTTGACCTTCGCCACCGTTGTCGCTTCAATGTCTTTATTGATTTTGACGCAAACTTCGGGTGGATTATACGTCATGGCTGTTTGTCTGTACTCAACGTGTTACGCCGTCAGTGCCTCGGTTATTTACCCCATTTTCGCCACTCTGGGAACCGCGCGATTGGCGCTCTCTTTCGGACTTGCCATGGCTGTTTACGGACTCGTTCAATTGGCACTCCCATCCTTAATAGGTAAGCAACTCTAAGGCGAGGGGGTAGACACTTGAGAACTCAGATGTACCATTTGTTTTCTTTCAGGTTTCTTTCGTGACGTTCACGGAAGCTACGATTATTTATTCTACACGTTCGCGTCATTGAACATTGTTCTTGCCTTCGTTCTGGGTCTGAGTCGAACACGACGCTGGTTTAACCATCAAGACTAATTCATCGTTACATTTAAATTCCCCTCCATACTATAGAATGTTTTTTAGAATTTTAGAAAGGAACCGAGACCGACACGAATCGGCCACGCGTGTTTCAAAATGGCCGCGACAAATATTTTTATAAGAAATTTCTTATTTATTTTTATATACAAAAATTTTTTAGGAATATTTGAAAGGCGAATAAAAGATTTCTTAGAAACGTTATCCAACAGTAGATAACTTTGTTTATATTTTGTTTTGATAAAGAGATTAAGCCACTGCGGAGGGTTACATAATATTTCAAAACAGTACTTACCCTAAATTAAATACAGAGTGTTTGTGTCAATAGCCCCTCGACGCGCTAAAATCACCTATAAATCACACGTAACCCGTAATAGAGGAACAGAAAGTTCGAGTGATTACTGTGGCACGACGACGACGACGACGACGACGCCCACAACAGGGCAGGTGAAACTAATAGCTTCATCATAGACATATATTGTAGGATGTGGCTAAAAATGGCAAATTCTATCCACAACAGCGAGGTTCGCGGCCCGATTTGAGCAGTAGAGATTTTACGCGCATCCCCCCCTCTTGGACACTATTTAGTATCTACCAGTGTTACCACTCCTTGTTCAACGTTCATCCTCCTAGCCCTAACCATATTTTGACCAAGGCTTAAGTTAGTAAGCCAGTAGGCCTAAATTAGGGGTAATAAATTATGATGTATGCCTATGTTTAAGACACTGTAGCCGCTGAACCAGTACTAATTTAACCAACATTAAATAATAGGGGGGGGGGTCAAAGTTCAATGAATGAATGAATAAATAAATAAATAAATAAATTGCAATTTTTGGTTTAATTTATTACAACTTAGAGAAAAGCGCTTCTAAAATAATTAACCAAACACAAAGACTGATTAATTTTGGCTTGAAATTGCGTCCATTTTCTGGACTGACTCTCTTCAAGGTCAGCCAAGGCTTGGCGCAATTTCGGGGAACTACTTAAGGTACCTCCGTGAAGCTACCAAAAGAACACGAGTTCATAGTTTAACACAAAAACGGACACTGTTATTCAAGTTGGGGGGAGGGGCCTTACCTTTAAGAATAATCCCAAATAGGCTTGAACCAGTTCAAAATCTTGGCTGTGATTTAAACCATAGTCGAGGGCCAATAGGAAGTATTCCATCAATTCCTCTGACCCTCCGCTATCAGGGGAGAGGGTGCGGATTTCAAGGTCAATCATGGCCGGACCCATCTCACGCAGCTTGATTAGCGTTGCTTCGTCTAAAAGGCGTAATTGGGCCTAATGATTAATGTTCTAGTCATAATAATTGATAAATATAATCCAATTAGGTCTAAACATAAGTTAATGTAGTCCAATTAGGTCTAATCATAAGTTAATATAGTTAAATTAGGTCTAAACATAAGTAAATATGGGCCAATTAGGCCTAAACATAAGTAAATATAGGTCTAAACATAAGTAAATATAATTCTAAACATAAGTAAATATAGGTCTAAACATAAGTAAATATAGGTCTAAACATAAGTAAATATAATTCTAAACATAAGTAAATATAGGTCTAAACATAAGTAAATATAATTCTAAACATAAGTAAATATAGGTCTAAACATAAGTAAATATAGGTCTAAACATAAGTAAATATAGTCCAATTAGGATTAAACATAAGTAAATATAGTCCAATTAGGATTAAACATAAGTAAAGTTCTGGTGTAGTATAGTCCAATTAGGATTAAACATAAGTAAATATAGTCCAATTAGGCCTAAACATAAGTAAATATAGGTCTAAACATAAGTAAATATAGGTCTAAACATAAGTAAATATAGGTCTAAACATAAGTAAATATAGGTCTAAACATAAGTAAATATAGGTCTAAACATAAGTAAATATAGTCCAATTAGGATTAAACATAAGTAAATATAGTCCAATTAGGCCTAAACATAAGTAAATATAGTCCAATTAGGCCTAAACATAAGTAAATATAGGTCTAAACATAAGTAAATATGTCTAAAAATGGAGAAATATTATAATTTCACCTAAAAATTAAAAATATACCGAATACAAAACTTACAGTTTTGGGTTTGACCACATTGTAATAGAAGTTGACCAAAAGCGGAAAGAACACTGAATTTTGATAAATTCCTCCCTGTACCATCTTGATCCTAGTTAACCCCCCAATTATCATAATATAATTTAATTTAATTAATTACAATTTAATTAATTATAGTTTAATTAAATTTTAAATTAAAAAATTAATTAAATTATAATTACCTCATTCTGATTTTGGTTGACGTCAAACTTGGGCGTTAAACCCGCGATAGTTGGCAAGAAAAATGGAACATTTGTTGGGGTTTCAACTGCCTTAGTCGGTTTGTTACGTTGCTAAAATATAAATTAATTAATTAACTAATTATTAAACAAGAATTAATTAAGGCTTGTTAATTAAGATGATAAAAATAAACATTAATATTTACTTTAATAACGTCCAGATTTAATAAATTCCTCCAATGAGAATGCGGAAGTAAGGATAGGGTAACCAAATCATCGGAAATCTCAGCTAAGCCTCGTGATTGGTTCTCCTTTTCAATGTCCCCCATTTCTTCATCGTCATTAGCATCCACGTTGTTGGTATCCGTGGTCTCCTCAGCTCCCCCTTAACAATTTATTTAATAAGGGGTCATCCATAAAACACTCCAATGACCATTCAAAAATGTCCCCCGTCCTATAATTACCCTTGAAGCCCCCTGTCCTATAATTACCCTTGAAGCCCACCCCCTGTCCTATAATTACCCTTGAAGCCCACCCCTGTCCTATAATTACCCTTGAAGCCCACCCCCTGTCCTATAATTACCCTTGAAGCCCACCCCCTGTCCTATAATTACCCTTGAAGCCCACCCCCTGTCCTATAATTACCCTTGAAGCCCACCCCCTGTCCCTATAATTACCCTTGAAGCCCCCCTGTCCTATAATTACCCCTGAAGCCCCCTGTCCTATAATTACCCTTGAAGCCCACCCCCTGTCCCTATAATTACCCTTGAAGCCCCCCTGTCCTATAATTACCCCTGAAGCCCCCCTGTCCTATAATTACCCTCGAAGCCTCCCTGTCCTATAATTACCCTCGAAGCCTCCCTGTCCTATAATTACCCTCCAAGCCCCCCTGTCCTATAATTACCCTCCAAGCCCCCTGTCCTATAATTACCCTTGAAGCCCCCCGTCCTATAATTACCCTCCAAGCCTCCCTGTCCTATAATTACCCTTGAAGCCCCCCGTCCTATAATTACCCTCGAAGCCTCCCTGTCCTATAATTACCCTCGAAGCCCCCCCTCCTATAATTACCCTTGAAGCCCCCTGTCCTATAATTACCCTTGAAGCCCCCCTCCTATAATTACCCTTGAAGCCCCCCTGTCCTATAATTACCCTTGAAGCCCCCCTGTCCTATAATTACCCTTGAAGCCCCCCTGTCCTATAATTACCCTTGAAGCCCCCCGTCCTATAATTACCCTCGAAGCCTCCCTGTCCTATAATTACCCTCGAAGCCCCCCCCTCCTATAATTACCCTTGAAGCCCCCTGTCCTATAATTACCCTTGAAGCCCACCCCCTGTCCTATAATTACCCCTGAAGCCCCCGTGTCCTATAATTACCCTCGAAGCCCCCGTGTCCTATAATTACCCTCGAAGCCCCCGTGTCCTATAATTACCCTCGAAGCCCCCCTGTCCTATAATTACCCTCGAAGCCCCCCTGTCCCTATAATTACCCTTGAAGCCCCCCTGTCCTATAATTACCCTTGAAGCCCCCCTGTCCTATAATTACCCTTGAAGCCCCCCTGTCCTATAATTACCCTTGAAGCCCCCCTGTCCTATAATTACCCTCGAAGCCCCCCTGTCCTATAATTACCCTTGAAGCCCCCGGTCCTATAATTACCCTTGAAGCCCCCCTGTCCCTATAATTACCCTTGAAGCCCCCCCAGGATTTTGAACAATTAAATGAATCTTACCATCAACAACTACGAGTGGTAAATGGGCTTCTGTGGGCACGTAATCATCTGGTAAGGAATTTAAGGAGACGTGAGAGTACAAGGTCGTGTTGCACCATAAATAAATGCCCAAGTTATCCACGTGTGTCGTGGCCAGGAAATCGCCAATCGGGGACATGGATAAACTCGTGCACGTACTCGGAACCATGAAACAATCCACCAATCTATTATAAGCAAGTATAAAACACGCGCCTTAAATTTAGATAACATTGACGAAAATGAAATTGAAATTAATTATTTTCTCTTTGGTTAATTAAGCTAAGAACTAATTGAGATGACCAAAGTATTTGGCATCGTATAGAGCACAAATGGTCAAATTTTGGTTAATATTGACCAAGCCAATTCCGAGAAAAACCGGCTTTTGTTAATATTATTTTTTTGAACCCCATATAATTAACATTGGCGTAAGTGATATATAAAATAATTAATTACTTTTAAACAAATTAATTAATCAGCTAATTATTATGATAGAAGTATTTAGCATGATATGTAATATACATGATCAAAATTTGGTCAAATTTGAACAACAAAATCCTGAGAAATATGGATTTTTTGAGACCCGTAGAATTAACATTGGCGTCAAGGATATATAAAATAATTAATTACTTTTCAACCAATTAATTTATCAACTAATTATTATGATAGAAGTATTTGGCACGTTATGTTGTATACACGATAAAAATTTGGTCAAATTTGACCAACAGAATCCCGAGAAATATGGATTTTTCTGAGACCAAAGAATTAACATTGGCGTCCATGATATATAAAATAATTAATTACTTTTAAACAAATTAATTAATCAACTAGTTATTATGATAGAAGTATTTATCATGATATGTAGTATACATGATCAAAATTTGGTCAAATTTGACCAACAGAATCCCGAGAAATATGGATTTTTCTGAGACCCTGTAGAATTAACATTGGCGTAAATACAATTAAAAATAATTAATAACTATTAACCTAATTAACCGAGCAACTAATTACGATGACTAAAGTATTTGGCATGTTAAGTAACATAAATGACCAAATTTTGGTCTAATTTGACCAATAAAATTCCGAGAAAATTAGACTTACAAAATAGACAATCGCAAAATACAAAAAGTAAAGCAAAATCACTCACCTTCCAGTTGGCAAATCCCAGGTGCGTATTAACCGATCCATCGTGGCTGTAATTAGCCATCTCGAATCGGGACTAAACGTCTTTGGATTAATTAGTTTAATTACGTAATTAATATAATAATTAAAATTAACTTTAAAATTAGTAATATATTGTATTATACCATGTCATTAATTTTGCTTGTTTGTTCCATAAATTTCCTAACAATTTTGCGGGTTTCATGATCAATGATAAAGATACTCTGATTATCTTGCGACACCGCAATCATACCACTAATTAATTACATTTAATTAATGTTAATTAAGTCTTGGAAATTAACTTATTTAATTAAAAACGGGAAATGAGTAAATTAACTTGATTAAAAAACGGGAAATGAGTAAATTAATTTGATTAAAAACGGGAAATGAGTAAATTAACTTGATTAAAAACGGGAAACGAGTAAATTAACTTGATTAAAAAACGGGAAACGAGTAAATTAACTTGATTAAAAACGGGAAACGAATAAATTAACTTGATTAAAAACGGGAAATGAGTAAATTAACTTGATTAAAAACGGGAAACGAATAAATTAACTTGATTAAAAACGGGAAACGAATAAATTAACTTGATTAAAAACGGGAAACGAATAAATTAACTTGATTAAAAACGGGAAACGAATAAATTAACTTGATTAAAAACGGGAAACGAATAAATTAACTTGATTAAAAACGGGAAACGAATAAATTAACTTGATTAAAAACGGGAAACGAATAAATTAACTTGATTAAAAACGGGAAACGAATAAATTAACTTGATTAAAAACGGGAAACGAATAAATTAACTTGATTAAAAACGGGAAATGAGTAAAGTAACTTGATTAAAAACGGGAAATGAGTAAATTAACTTGATTAAAAACGGGTAAAGAGTAAATTAGCTTAATTAAAAACGGGAAATGAGTAAATTAACTTGATTAAAAACGGGTAAAGAGTAAATTAGCTTAATTAAAAACGGGAAATGAGTAAATTAACTTGATTAAAAACGGGAAATGAGTAAATTAACTTGATTAAAAACGGGTAAAGAGTAAATTAGCTTAATTAAAAACGGGAAATGAGTAAATTAACTTGATTAAAAACGGGTAAAGAGTAAATTAGCTTAATTAAAAACAGGAAAAAAAAAATTAACTTGATTAAAAACGGGAAATGAGTAAATTAACTTGATTAAAAAACGGGAAATGAGTACATTAACTTGATTAAAAACGAGAAACGAGCAAATTAACTTGATTAAAAACGGGAAATGAGTAAATTAACTTGATTAAAAACGGGAAATGAGCAAATTAACTTGATTAAAAACGGGAAATGAGTAAATTAACTTAATTAAAAATGAAAAATGAGTAAATTAAACTCGATTAAAAACGGGAAATGAGTAAATAATGATAATTAAAATGTGATTACCTTTCTCTGTGCATTAAAATGGCGGAAATCGGGCTTTCCATGGTAACTGATTCTATAAGTTCACGAGTTTTGAAATGCCAAAACGACAACAATTTATCGCTACCACCCGTGACTGCTAATTGGCTGAGCCCATCAATGGCCACACCCCTAACAGGTCCCGAGTGCGCTATCATTTAAAAAACACCGATTCTATCAAATAAACCGATACTTAATTGAATTAAAATTAAATTAAATTAAATGAACCTTTATCTTTTCCGTAACTTCCTCGAAATATTCCAGATTGAATATTGTACTTTTCAACTTCCCCACCACTGTAGCCAATCAGAACAAAGTTCCCGCAAGGACTAAGTGTAATACACTAAGCAAATAATTGCCAGATCACGAAATTACTAATTAAGTTTCAAAGTGTGCCCCGTTTCCCCCCCCCCCAGAATTATTTTTAGGACCAATTAAAAGACAAAGTTGTCAATGCTTTTAAGAGGGATATTTAATTGAAGAATATAATTGTTTATTTTTAACTATGTTCACTAATTATGGTTGTAACTTCTCGGGATTCTATAATAGAGTCATGTGACCGTGTTTAATGGATAGAGGGATATTTAATGTACAAAATGAGCCCTTAAACTACTCATTTGAAGCTCAGAAACTTTAGTTATGACAATTTTAATAAAAAAGTGTTCCATATTAGACGCCTGTTCCAACTTAGGGCTACTGTCTCTAAGCCTTTCCCGGGATATATCTAACACATTAACTTTTCTAGGAAGTAATTAAGGGATATTCAATATATAAAATGAGCCCTTAAACTACTCATTTGAAGCTCAGAAACTTTAGTTATGACAATTTTAATAAAAAGTGTTCCATATTAGACACCTGTTCCAAGTTAGGGCTACTGTCTCTAAGCCTTTCCCAAATTATATCTAGCCCGTCCACTTTTCAAGGAAGTAATTAAGGGATATTCAATCTACAAAATGAGCCCTTAATCTACTCATTTGAAGCTCCCAAACTTAAGTTACGTCCATTTTAAGGAAAAGTGTTCCATATTAGACACCTGTTTCAACTTAGGGCTACTAATCCATTCCTAAGCCTTTCCCAGGTTATATCTAACCCGTCCACTTTTCAAGGAAGTAATTAATCTACAAAATGAGCCCTTAAACTACTCATTTGAAGCTCAGAAACTTTAGTTATGACAATTTCATGAAAAGTGTTCCATATTAGACACCTGTTCCAACTTAGGGCTACTAATCCATTCCTAGGCCTTTCCCAGGTTATATCTAACCCGTCCACTTTTCGAGGAAGTAATTAAGGGATATTCAATATACAAAATGAGCCCTTAAACTACTCATTTGAAGCTCAGAAACTTTAGTTATAACAATTTTAATAAAAAGTGTTCCATATTAGACACCTGTTCCAACTTAGGGCTACTGTCTCTAAGCCTTTTCCAAATTATATCTAACACATTAACTTCTCTAGGAAGTAATTAAGGGACATTCAATCTACAAAATGAGCCCT
Source organism: Phalangium opilio (assembly GCA_019434445.1). NCBI lineage: Eukaryota > Metazoa > Arthropoda > Arachnida > Opiliones > Phalangiidae > Phalangium > Phalangium opilio. The sequence goes on along the minus strand of JAEQBA010000283.1, from coordinate 722,453 downwards.
TAAACTACTCATTTGAAGCTCAGAAACTTTAGTTATGACAATTTTAAGAAGTGTTCCATATTAGACGCCTGTTCCATCTTAGGGCTACTAATCCATTCCTAAGCCTTTCCCAGGTTATCTCCGACCCGTTATCAATTCGAGGAAGTAATTAAGGGTTATTAAATCAACAAAATGAGCCCTTAAAGCTCAGAAAAGTTAGTTATGTCCATTTTAAAGAAAAGTGTTCCATATTAGACACCTGTTCCAACTTAGGGCTACTAATCCATTCCTAGGCCTTCCCCAGGTTATTTACCTGATCCATTAACATATAAAGGAAGTAATTAAGTACTTACCAAGGCCACATTTTTGTTACTTCTATCTGTTTGACTATTGAGTTTGTGTTCCCCCATCCTACATTTCTCAAATGACCAAGTGGTCACGACGTTCTTGCTCCGATGGCAGGCGGCCACGCTGTCCCATTCCTTCTCTCTCGTTGTTTCTAAAAAGGCAGATTATTAACCCGCCTTAGAGAAGAAACATTTCACCAGTTGCAGCTAAGCCTATTTACCGCAAGTGAAGTCCGTAATAGGGGTCAACTTGAGAGGGTCATGGGCTATTCCTTTCTTCTTGGCCAACTTGCGATTATATGAAGCTTGTCCCAAATTCTTGTTCAAGTTATCTCCTTTGGTCGAGAAGGCCCTGAGGGTGCTGTCCAATCCGGCGCTTAAAATATGGTTTCCATTGGCGCCGTAAAACCTAATCTTTGTGGGCGTGGCCGAATGCCCCTCCCTCTGTTTTAGCAATCGTCCACTGCCGTCCGATTGGTCAAATATCCAGATTTTAAGGGAATTATCCGGACTGGACGTGGCCAAACAGGGTTCATTGGCCAGGAATTTTAGACCAGTCACGGCTCCCTTATGAGCGTGACGGATTTGACTGTGAAGTTTTTTGTTTTCAAGGTCCCAAATGGCCACGTGACCTACTGGACTGGCCGTCGCCATCTGAGGGGTGTTGTCTGTACAAATTTATATTTAATTTTTTTGATGGAAATATAGGATTTTATAGGACAGTTTTCCAGAATTATAGGATTATATAGGACACTAAATTATTACTTTTCATTTTTTTAAGAAACAGTACCGCAAACAGGGGCCGAGTAATTAAGCAAAATGTTCCAAAACAAACAACCCCCTCCATAGGAATAGCATTAGACTATACTTTGCAGGCTCGTAACCCTGTGTCTACTAGAGATACGGGGATGACCTTTGAGTATGTTATAGTCCAAATTGTCCCCCACTACTAAAAACTTGGGGCTACGACAAACAGGGGCCAAGTAATTAAGCAAACCGTAAACAAACAACCCCCTAAATAGGAAATGCATTAGACCCAACTTTGGTGGCTCATAACTCTGGTTATATTGGAGATGCGGGGATGTCCTTTGAGTATGTTATAGTGGTATTTTCCCCCTATCCAACCATACTAAAAACTTAGGGCTACGACAAACAGGGGCCGAGTAATGAAGCGAAATGTTCAAAAACACCCCTTCCATAGGAATAGCGTTACACCCAACTTTGGAGGCTCGCAACTCTGGTTCTACTAGAGATACGGGGATGTCCTTTGAGTATGTTATAACCTTATTTGCTCCCCATCCAACCATAGTAAAAACTTAGGGCTACGACAAACAGGGGCCGAGGAATTACGCAAAACGTTCAAAAACATACCACCCTCCATAGGAATAGCATTACGCTACATTTTGAGGCTCATAGCTCTGGTTCTACTGGAGATAGGGGGATGCCCTTTGAGTATGTTATAGTCCAATTTGCCCCCCATCCAACCATACTAAAAACTTTGGGCTACGACAAACAGGGCCCGAGTAATTAAGCAAAACGTTCACAAACATACCCCCTCCATAGGAATAGCGTTACACTAAATTTGGAGGCTCATAACCCTGGTTCTATTAGAGATACGGGGATGTCCTTTGAGTATGTTATAGTCCCATTTGCCCCTCATCCAACCATACTAAAAACTTGGTGATCGAGTAAACAGGGGCCGAGTTATTAAGCAAAATGTTCGTTAACATACTCCCTCCATAGGAATAGCATTAGACCCAACTTTGGAGGCTCGTAACTCTGGTTCTACTAGACATAGGGGGATGTCCTTTGAGTATGTTATAGTCCTATTTGCCCCCATCCAACCATACTAAAAACTTTGGGCTACAACAAACAGGGGCCGAGATATTAAGCAAAATGTACAAAAACATGCCATAGGAAAAGCATTAGACCCAACTTTGGAGGCTTTTAACTCTGGTTCTACTAGAGATAGGGGGATGTCCTTTGAGTATGTTATAGTCCTATTTGTCCCCTATCCAACCATACTAAAAACTTAGGGCTACGACAATCAGGGACCGAGTAATTAAGCGTAATGTACAAAAGCATGCCATAGGAAAAGCATCACACCCAAATTTACTTGACTTTTTAGGTCTATTTATTTTTTACCTGACTTTCCATAACATTTTTGGCCTATTTTTAAATTCCCAGCCTTAACCCTTGACCTATTTCTAAATATTACCTGTCCTGAAGGAGATTCCGATAACAGGACCATACTCTTGCGTGAATTTCACTACAGTTTCATCAAATTTAAGATTATGTAGGTAAATATCCCCAGATGCCAACCCAATAGCGACAACATCAATTGCGGGCGCCTAAAATTAAATTCAAAAGAAAAAATATCACTAATTAACAATTAATAATTAATAATTATTGAATTTTAATTAATTTTAATGAACACTAATTAACTAACCTGTTCTAAAACAAGTACTTGACTTTTCCATCCTTTGAACGTGTAAAGAAGAGTTAAGGTTCTGATGTTCCATAATTGCAACGAACCTTGAAAACTACCCAGTAATATCTTATTCAAATATGTACTAGGATGCAATATTGCCGTTATTTTAAAGACTTTCTTTGGCAAATTCAATTCAGTTACACATTCTGAACAAATTAATTTAATTAATTTATATTTAAAACTAAATATAACAATTAGAATCTACCTTCAGAGTCAATATCCCAAATTCTAATTTCATTTGACTCGTCTACCGATAATAAATGAGCCGCGAACGGCAATAGTAAATGAACGGGTTTTTGGTGACCAGGGTATTTATGTTCCAACTAAGCGGCCATTTTGGAACGTTTTAATTTGTAAATACGCGTAAAAAAAGGTGTATATTTAATTAAAATTTATCTACTAACCTCCGTTCCCCTTCTCCACGCGTAAACAGTTTTGTCACAAGCTGTGAAAACGAATCTAGCGTCCCCAGCGACACACGTAATATCAGATTCATGCGGATTACTTATACTTAGTAGCTTTAAATGATCACTCTAGGCGTTAATTGGGATTAATACTGACTAATTTTAATTAAATTTGGGTTTAAATAATGTGGATAATTAATAACTCACCCCATAAGTGTGAAAACATCTATCAACAACAGTTGATAATAAATGTTCTTTGCGAATTTTGACGAATCTTACGATTAAAGGAACGTGATTACTAACGTAACCTAACGCTCTATAACTCTGAAATATTTTACTCGCGTCCATTTTGTGTTAATTTACAGTAATTTCATTATTAATTCGTAACTACAAAGATTGAAATTGATTTATGCCGCCGAACACGTGCTTATCGAGCCTAAAGTTGGCTGACAATGTAGCAGACGACAGCTTTAGTAATTTTCCATCATTCCATGGAGTAATTTTATTTGAGTGGAAATATGTATTCCTTGAAAATTGCATTAAATTTAGCTATGTCTCCTTTGATACTACTCCATGGGGCAGCCAATGGAAAACTGTATAGATCAGTCTTGGAAATAGCACAGGTCCACAGGTCAAAAACCAGTTTATTAATTGCTCGGACCAGTTTTTTTATTCAAAATCCGGGGGTTACTGGTCCTTGGGACCAGTTTATTAATTGAGAATTTTTATGAAAATTCAGGAGGGACCAGTTTAAAAATTCTAGTCATTATAAATTTCTACTCCATGGATATAGTCTCCTAGCCTTGACATTTTCTCATTCTTGCCTAAGTTGCCTTCCTTGCTACAACCACAGCCACTCGATCACGCTTTGGCTTCACACAATTTTTTTCCTATGTAAAAGCGCGTGTTGGTAATTATGGGCTTTTTCGCTCGAAAAATCCAAGGAGCCAGCTTTTAACATGACCGGCTATGGGAGGAACACAGTTATTTAGCCCTAATTTTGAAACTACTGGTGCAAACCTCTTGAAATTTTAATGTGCAAAACAGCGTTTGCTATGTTTTGGAAATTTTAAAAAGTTTCCCTTCTATAGTTTTTTTTGTATAAATATTAGAACGAAAATTAGCCCTACTTAAAGGGCTTGGTCTTGGAACGGTTTAATAAGTTTTTCCGTTTCACTTGTTCGAATCTCTTGAAATTTTAGTGAGAGGCACATTGAACGGTTTTAAGTTATGATGCAAAGTTTCAAAGTTTTCAAAGAGACAATTCACTTCCAAAAAATTCATTAAAATTGTGCTTGTGCATAATCCTACAACCTAAGGAAAAGGACTATTCGTTTTAAAAGTTCGAAATTTTCCACAATAATTTAAAACCTTTGAATATGCCTTTCACTAAAATTTCAAAAGACTCGAACCAGTGAAGCTGAAGGAAACAAATTTAAACTGTTTGAGACTAAGCCAATAAATTATGGTTCATTTTCATTTTAATGTTGTTACGAAAAGCTTTGTACAAAAATAGCAAACATTATTTTGCAAATCTCATTAAAATTTCAAGAGATTTCAACCAGTATTTTCAAAATTAGGACCAAAAAACGGTGTTCCCCCAATGACGCAGTTAACTCTGATTTTTGACATAATTTTGCATCTATAGCCCGATCGAATGGGCTGTGCGTCAACGAAATACTCCCTTAATTTTTCAATAGGATTAGTAAAAAATAAATTAGGGATAGGGTCACTGGTCCCAAGGACCAGTTTAATATTGTAGACGCTGGGGGTCACTGGTCCCGAGGACTAGTTTCAAAAAATCCTTATTTCCAAGACTGGTATAGATAGTTTTCACGCATGGAGAATTCATACCATACACACCAGGAGGCCGGACTATCTGGCGGACAAAAACCCGTCTGCTTTTGTCCACCAGATATCCAGCCTTCCTGTTGAAAATGGTATGAATCCTCCATGTGTGAAAACTATCTATTACTATATGCGCATCATTCAAAACCGGGACGGTGACAGCTTGAATCATTAAAGATTGAATAACAATTTTCTTAATTGAATTGAAAACCATTTGTTAAACTTTCATAAAATTTCAATTTAATAAACGAAAATATTTCACATAAAATGAGAAATTAAATTTAGGCCCAACTAGACTTTGGTCTTAAATAATCCGACAAGTTAATAATAGGATGACGTAATGTCGGCGTCATTATTGTCAAAACCTGATGGCCGAGTTGTAATATCAGGTGCATGAGTCAAGTCATTTGATGTTGTAATGTCCCATTCTTCCGTATAGAAATTCGGTCTTGAAGTAATGTCCCATTTTTTCGTATAAAATTCAGGGTTTGTTGTAATGGCACCTGTTTCGTCTTCGGTTGTAGTCGTAGGTTTCTTAGTCGTTGTAGTCGTAGGTTCCTTGGTAGTTGTGGTCGTGGGCTCCTCGGTCGTTGTAATCATAGGCTCTTCAGTTGTAGTTGTAGGTTCCTCGGTTGTTGTAGTCGTGGGTTTCTCGGTTGTTGTAGTCGTGGGTTTCTCGGTTGTTGTAGTCGTGGGTTTCTCGGTAGTGGTAGTCGTGGGTTCTTTGGTAGTGGTAGTCGTGGGTTTCTCGGTTGTTGTAGTCGTGGGTTTCGCGGTAGTGGTGGTCGTGGGTTTCTCGGTTGTTGTAGTCGTGGGTTTCGCGGTAGTGGTGGTCGTGGGTTTCTCGGTTGTTGTAGTCGTGGGTTTCGCGGTAGTGGTGGTCGTGGGTTTCTCGGTTGTTGTAGTCGTGGGTTTCTCGGTAGTGGTAGTCGTGGGTTCTTTGGTAGTGGTAGTCGTGGGCTCCTTGGTAGTGGTAGTCGTGGGCTCCTTGGTAGTGGTAGTCGTGGGTTTCGCGGTAGTGGTGGTCGTGGGTTCCTCGGTAATGGTAATCGTGGGTTCCTCGGTAGTGGTAATCGTGGGTTCCTCGGTAGTGGTAATCATGGGTTCCTCGGTAGTGGTAATCATGGGTTCCTCGGTAGTGGTAATCATGGGTTCCTCGGTAGTGGTAATCATGGGTTCCTCGGTAGTGGTAGTCGTGGGCTCCTCAGTTGTTGTTGTAGTAGTAGTAGTAGTAGGTTTTTCAGTTGTTGTTGTAGTCGTAGGCTTTTCAGTTGTTGTAGTAGTGGTAGGTTTTACAGTTGTTGTTGTAGTAGTGGTGGTAGGTTTTACAGTTGTTGTTGTAGTAGTGGTGGTAGGTTTTACAGTTGTTGTTGTAGTAGTGGTGGTAGGTTTTACAGTTGTTGTAGTTGTGGATTTTCGGGTTGTCGTGGTTATCGTTGTAGTAGCAGGCTCTTCAGTCGTCGTTGTAGTTGAAGCTTCATGCTCTTAAACCCGTGCGCAATAAAATCAGAAACTATGACTTTAGTTTGGTTGTAGTTGAAATGAATCTTACTCGAAACGCATTCTTTACGACCATCATCGAGAACTTTTACTACATATTCTTCATCGATGGTCCCTACGGTAATGTTAACGCAAACACAACCGTTCTCTTTGCAACTAATCCTTTTATAATTACCATCACTGCTACACCTAGCGTCTTAAATTCAAGCAAATATTACGCGACCCTGTGAAATTTTAATTACGATTTACCTTGAGATCCGTGCCAACGGAAACACAGTTGATTATCGTCATAAAACTCTTAATAAAAATTCCAATTAACCTTTATAACTCTTAAAGGATAATTAATCTTAACCCTAATTTTTAAAATAACTAAATGCCTAGGGGCTTTGAGACTAAACAATACTAACTTGGTAGGCACGTTTTTTTATCGTTATAGAATTTAACTTCGTAGTCGGGGTCCGGTATTCCAGTCGTAACGTTAACGCAACGACATGGACTTGAAATTGAAACGCAACTAACCCTTTTGTAACTCCCATCTTGACTACACCTCGCGTCTTAATTTTGATAACCAATATTAATTAACTTATTCTATTTTTAATTATTTTACTATACGGTTTACCTCGCGAACCGTGCCATCGAAAACATAGTTGGTTATCTTCATAAAACTCTAAAAACAATTAATTACTCAACTCCGTAAGTCCAATTTAGGATGGTGGTTCAATTGGGTTGTTGACCATACTTACTTGGCAAACAAGTTTGTTTATCGTTATAGAATTTAACATCGTAATCGGGGTCAACCTGACCACTGGTAACGATAACGCATTTGCAATTATTTCCCTGGCAAATAATCCTTTTAAAATTGCCATCGGAGCTACATCTCGCGTCTTGATTCAAATTTTAATTACAATTCGTACAAATTATATAGTGTTCTAGTGTTCCAAAAATGCAGAGTAATTATAGGACCGAAGTATAAAGACCCGGGTTCTATGAACGATTTTGAGTAGAAAATGTAACATATTTGTCACAAAATGTCATATAACAGTTTTGACTCAAAACTGAACCATGTAACAACTGAACTTCGGCCCTATAATTACCCTGGACTTTCAAGGGATTACCTCGTCGACCAAACCTTCTAAAACACTTTTCATCACTTTTCGCAGTTAATGAATTTATACTAATTAAGACGCTAATTAAAATTAACAAGACCGAAATGCTGCTGCTACGACTTAAGATCGACATTATTTCGCGATTAAAATTTGCATTTCAAATAACCGAATTTTATATTTAGTAATTACAATGGATAAATAAATTAATTTTTAAATAACATTATGATAAATTTGACAGCACATTCAGAAAGAGCGTAGGCGTATTAAACCTATACTCTGTTGAAACGCATTCAAATATTTGACAGTGATAGCTTGACGACGCGTAAATTTCCAAAGGGAAATTAAGGCCAATCCAATTTAATTATATATTTTGAAACCAAGTTGAAAATTTTCTTTATCAGCGCAATAATGATACCTGAAGTTGACATCAGACGAGCTATCTGCATAATAACAAAGGCAAACAAAGATAACAGGAAGTAAGGCACAAAGAAAATAGGTCGTTGATATTATCAATGAAACTGGTGGTTGATAGGCCGAATGAGAAGCTACAGAGAAAGGTTAACATCATCCTGGGTACTACGGAAATCTTCCATCCACTCCAGTACCACACTCACTTCGTCTTATATCTATTTGCCTTTGATAACAATCGTCAAATCATCTTCATTCTTAATTTCTAAACAAATCAAAGAGTAAAGCGTGTTTTGAATAATGTAGGCCTAGACAATTCTATTTACGAGTAAATTTATGTAGAAGTAAAAATTGTTAGGTGAACGAACATATTTCAGTTTGAAAACTATGGCATGTTTTGAGCAAGAATACATACATCTAATAGGAATCATTGCGTAGCTATTTCACTAAACGATTCTAGACGGGTTTTGTGGGGCGAGCTATAGACTAATCATTACGCGTGACGAATAATCTATCTCGCCTCACGTTGAACCTACCAACCAATGAAATCGCAGTTAGAAAGACGTCATCAGACTCACGAGGCGTGACGGATAGTAAGTTCTCAAGTCCTGTATACCCACAAAACCAGAATTCATAGAAATTAACATAGGAGCACAATTATTCCTAGTAGCTGAATGTATATCTGGTTGAAGTATTATTAGACTAGTCAAGATTTAAAATAATAAAAAGGAGTAAAAATACGGAAATAATAATATTGCAAACATCGCAGTTCTGACTGAAAAACGAAATATTTCTTCTACTTTACCCCTAGTCATGGTTAGACGTTACAAAGCGATACTCTAACGCTACACCCGAACCAACCCAAGTAACGGCTTGGATCAAACGTAGATTACGTAGTTTACTTATTGAGTAAGAATACATCACACTCCTAAATCTATCAAATGTCTTTCTGAGTTAGATGGGACACTTAAACATAGCTATACACGCGTCAACTCTTGTTTAGCTTAACAGTGTCCTTTCTTCAAAGTAACGACAGTTTAAGTACGACTTTACATTCTCAATGTTACGTCGAACACCTGTAATCATAATTCCACGAGTAACAAGCGACTCCCTATCTAAGGAGTACCCGTTTTGTTAAAGAAGGCATGGGCGGGTCAAATACGTCACAGGCACCACGTGACGCCAAGATACAAACACTCCACGTGTATAGGGACACCTGGTCTTTGTTTTTAGCGAGATTGCGGCGCCAATTCCCGGACGTGATTGCTTTTCAAATATACAGTGGCGTCGCTAGGCCTTTTTTGGGGGGGCTATAGCACCCCAAATTCCGAACTTAGCCCCCCCAAAATAATCCGTAAACCCTACCAAAAAATTGCTGTTAGCAACCCAAAATTCTGTAGCAACATGTAAAAAAATTCAATATCAAAGAGAAAAATTTTGAGGATAAAAACAGATGGAGACAAGTTAAATGTTTCACGTTTTTGCAGTGGGAGTCCCAATACTGTGGACTAAAAGCTAACCAAAACTAAAAATCAACCTAAGACGAGTGAAAATCCTTCATAATCGGTTCCGTAGTCTTTATTAATAAAAGGTTGTATATCCTTAAACTACGAATAATTTCACGTTGACACAAATTTATAGATAGTTTAAAGCTCTACACATTTTCCAATGAACCCATTATGCAATTTTTAGCCACATCGTAGTATACGATAGGCTCTTAGTTTGACCCGAGCCGTAGTAGCTGTAGTAGTAGTGGCCGGGGTTGTCACTTTCGTATTTTCGTTATCGTCAGATTTTAGCTTAAATGGAACTCGATAGTATCTCAACCCACCAATAGTGGTAGCTGAGCTCAGTTAGAGATTTTATTTTAATTAGAAAAATTTTCACACCGCACCCGGGAATTGAACCCGGCTGGCTGGCGCAGCTGTTAGATACGCTACCACTGTGGGGTCTGACACTTCTGATTTTTTTAGGGTCCTTGATTTTTTTTTTCGTTTTATTTATGTGCTAATTAAATAGATAACGATGTGGCTACTATTAAGTCCCAGCCCCTGGGCCATCTTGTTTATATTAATTTCATATAATAACTTTAAAATAGTTTGCCCAGATTTAGCCCCCCCAAATTTCAAACCCTAGCGACGCTACTGCAAATATAACGAACGAAGCTTCGTTGAAGCACGCCTTTTCTCAGTCACGTGACTAAGACGTATTTCAAATAATTTTGCTAACGGCGTGTCATAAGCTCGCATTTGATTTACCATAACCTCTGACAAGATTTAGAATTGGGCCATGGATAATCGGGTAACTTGATGACGTCACCATTCCTCCTGGAGATATCCTGATGTGGTAAAGATTTCGTGGTGCAATTCCATAATTAAAATTTTAAATTAGTTCATAAAACCACTATGAGCTCTGCCTTTACGACTACGACTCTAGGCACGCACTCCTGGGAAAGAGAGTGGGATATCTATTGCTCCTAGTGTATAATAGGTCGTGTTTTACCGTGACACAACCGTATATTTACGTTTACCTGTACGAATTCATAGTTCAGTACTAACGGTATCGTCAAAACGTATAGTACGTTATCGTACACACTATTCTTGAACTAAAATGAAGCTTCACGTTTCTGAATAATAAAACATTATTATCTGCAGATAATCGTACATAATTAACGATAATTTTATCCGTTATCATCGGATTATTTTTAGTTATCTCGAGTAGGAAGCGAACGCTCATTAGAGAGGCTTTATTGCGGTTTTTCCCGCGCTCTAAATCCCGTACTTATCGCGGACGAAATGGCAAAAATCACGTTTTCAGATGCGCCCAAATGTAAGTCATCATTTACGAAATTCTATTTTAGTAGAGTGAAGAAAGGGTTAAGATTTAAGACCAAGACGGTCAAAATCGGTGCATAAAGAAGGAAGTTAACGAGGGTAAAGGATTTAGATCAAACTTAGAATTAAAGATGACACACGTTTCATGCAAATTTCTCAGTTTCACGTGATGAGTGAAAAATCAAGAGAACATCTATCTACATTTTCATATTTTATTCAAAATGAAAACAAAACACATTTACACTGGGATGGAAATCAAATTGGAATTAAATTTGAAATTGGATTGTAATTTAACTTAGTTATTTCTTGTCCGATATTGACCCAATCAGTTTCATTTTGAAGCCCCAATTACGCTCTACGCAAGACCACATCCAAAAATTAATTAAATATTTAACTTTAATTTTAATCAGGGGTTTTTCGTCAAATCGGTGTCCGACATTTCATAGTGATGTTAAATTTCTTGACCAATATGTACATGATTAGTTTTCGTTTATGCATGAGCGTCGCCTTAGTGGCAATGACCACGAAACCAAGTAGGGCACACTTAAGTCTAAATGACACAACTGACCATTGCCCGACATTGTCCGATGCTAGTAATTCAACGGACGAATTAATACCGGTGAATATAAAATAGCCGCGAGTATTATCATAAGTTCATAAGTGATATGTTACATCCATAAGTATGACACTACCTATACTTAGTTATGCTACTTAGAGACTTACAACTCGAGCTAGTTCGAGGGAGAACGACTACACTCGGTGGTTAATATTGCAGGACCAAGTTCCATCTAGGTCCTATTTAGTCTGCATTACTAAGCCCCCTTTGACAGCAGCGCTTCACCAGGCGTCTTCGCTTTACCTCGAATCTATGACCTACCTCACTCACTTCATGACAAGCTCCAGTTTGTAACCAGTGACAAACTTATGCGAGAACATATCTTATGAACTTATGGTATTTTAAATGAAATTCTTCTTGGGTTATTTTGCTCGAGCCAAGAAGCGCCACTAGAGGCGTTGCCTCTTAGTTGGCGCCGAGGAAATGACCCAAGAAATTGACCTTGGCTTCTCTACAAGTACTTAATAGAATGGTCTATTGATGTTTAAGATGAAAAAAGAGTTTCATTGGAACAACTACGAACAAGGCGTGATACTCAGCTCGTATTTTTACGGGTTCATCTCGACTCAAATATTAGGGGGCGTTTTGTGTCAAAAATGGAGCGCCAGACACACGATGACCATTTCAATAACTCTATCGGGATTATTGACTTTATTGACACCTACAATCGCTCGTTATGGAGGCTACGAGGTTTTTGTGGCTAGTCGCGTTGTCTTGGGACTATTCTCGGTCAGTTACTTACCAGTGATGGTGGTAAATTAACCGGAAGTACAGTGGGATGGTTCTATGGGAAAGTCGAAAATGTTCTGACCAGCCGATTTTTCCCCCACAGTACAGAACATTATCGACTCAAAATTGATTTTCTATTTGAACCAACTGCACTTCAGTTAATTAGCCACCATTTTTTGTTATTCATTGTAGATTAAAATTGGGTTGTTTCAGGGTTGCATTTTAGCAGCTGGTTATTCGTACATGGGCTTTTGGATTCCGATAAACGCCCGTTCGTTCGCGGCTTCCGTCATATACTCCGGAACTAATTTCGGAGCCATTTTAACCCTTGGTATTTCCGGTTATTTGAGCAACCTTGAAGAAAACGAAGCCGGATGGCCCTACATCTTCTATTTCATTGGTAAGTTGCCAATAACAAAAAACACCCACAGATTTCAACCATTACAGGAGCATTTTGAAACTTCGTGACCTTTTTTGGGTCATTTTGAAAATCTCTGACCCTGGTCAAATATTTGTTCCCGTGCAGGTACCATATCAATATTATTCATTCCGGTATGGCTGATTGTGGCGTTTGACCACCCGGAAGACCACCCTTTCATATCTCAATGGGAATTGGACTATTTGAAAGAAGCCATTCCAAGCACCCACTTAGTTCAATACGTAAGAACAAAGTTATATTTAAACTAAATTTTAACAAGAAAATGCCACCTAGGACATTCCGTGGAAACGGATATCCGTCTCTCTTCCATTTTACGCCATGGCAGCTGCCAATTTTGGGCATAATTGGATTTTAGACGTGCTTCAACTTCAAATACCGACGTACATGGCGCAAGCTCTCAACTACAACATTGCCAGCGTAGGTCTTAAAATGAACCAGGGATAGATTTAATTTTAGAAGTAGGAATGGAGTTACTAACAGAGTAATGTGGGTGCGCGCGTCCAAAGTCCCGGACCCCCTTTTAACGGGGCGAGGTTAGGGGGTATGAAAGAAGAGGCGGGCGGGTCATAGCGACAGAGGTAAAAACAGGAATTACGTATTTTTCCCCCACCGTCCCCGTCGCAGCAACGTCATCAAAACGTATAGTTTAAAACTGAGCCAACCAATAAGATACAATTTAAACTTTTCGTTACGTGTTGGAGGGAGGGGCTCCACACTGGGTGGTCTATGAGTCGGAGGGACTGAAGTAAATACTAACCGTTATACTCCATTCCTACTTCTAAAATTAAATCTATCCCTGATAAGATTAAAGAACGTTCAAATCGGACCAAAACCAAACTTTTTGGTTTCATTTTCAATGTACTAAAGTCGATTAATTTTAGAACGCTTTGCTGTCAGCAACTCCGTTTGTCCTGAAAGCCTTCATGAATTTCTTTTCCGGATTTATATCCGACATCTTATATAAAAGATTGAACTGGAGTACTAACTTCATTCGAAAGTTTTTCAACAGTATTTGTAAGTACTTATAAGATCATTTTCGAGTAATTATAAGGCCCAATATCCGAAGTATTAATTATTGGACTTCATTCTTATCGATAGCATTTTTCGGAGGGGCGATATTCATATTGGCCTTAACACTTAGCGGATGCGATGGTCCACTCAACGTGGCGCTTTTATGCTTGGCCACTTTCTTCACCGGCATGTGCAGCGCCGGTTTTATCACGACTTACGTCGATTTGTGCAGAGAATTATCGGGTAACTCAATTAAAGCATTTGGCAATTGCCAATTATTAAACGACCAACTTAAGTACGTTGTTTAATTTGACCTGCATGCAGGTTTGATGTTGGGACTAAGCAACACTATAGGCAACATTGCCGGTCTTATATCGCCGCATTTAGTAGGATACTTGACCAACGAGGGGGTGAGTGTGTACAGGGTGCAGCGCTCCAATAACGGAGGTTGTTAGGACAGTGGCGTGGTTCTTCTAGGGTCGAAATTACTCAAGGGACAAATCTCAAATAAAACCCTGTCCCACTGTCCTATAATTCCCCCCCCCCTTACTGGAGTATTCCTCATTAGTGACCACTTAGCAAATTAAACCTAAACCATTCATGTATTAACGCAGAGCTCCCTAAGTCAATGGCGAACGGTATTTTACTTAACAAGCGCAGTATTTGTGGGCACGGGAATGTTTTTTCTGGTATTTGGTTCGTCGAATGACCAAGGTTACTTAAAAAAGAAACGATATAGCGCCTAAGGTCATAGGGTCAGAATAAATTTAGTTTCGTTCAATTAAAGTGTCGTTACCAAAGAATATGTAATTATAATATTTTTTCATACAAGACAATATACTCTTTGTAGAAACAGGGATATATTTAATTTTAGAAGTAGGAATAGAGAACGGATAGTGTTTATTTAAGTCCGACTCATAGACCACCCAGTATAGAGCCCTTCCCTCCAACACGTAACGAAAAGTTTAAATTATGTTATTGGGTCTGACTTAAACTACGTTTTGATGACGTTGCTGACGGGGAATGAGAAAAATACGTAATTCCTGTTTTTACCTCTGTCGCTATGAACCTCCCGTCTCTTCCTTCATACCCACCTCCCCCCTCCCGTTAAAAGGGGGTCCGGAACTTTGACGCGCGCCCAGATATTACTCTGTTCTCCATTCCTACTTCTAAAATTAAATCTATCCCTGGTAGAAACTAGAAAATGCCTTGTACACACACATGTAAAAGTACTATAAGTGTAAATACGTCACGTGATAGGCTTATGAGTGTTGTTAATAAAGAGACACAAATGTTTTGGAAAAACCATGTTATTATTTCAACTATAAACAATAATTTCGTTGCGAGTATAATAAAAATACTTTAATTTCGTTTGGTTTTTTTATCGAAATAGGTCAGGTGATAAATCTTTCTTGGCGGGAAAACTCATTTGAGTTCCCTCACTCTGAACAGAGACGCTAGCCACGACGCAAGCCCGCCTGGTCACCTCCTCCAAGGATAACTGACCGTAATTGACCAGAAAATAGGCGAAACTCCCCATAAAGGCGTCACCCGCACCCTGAGACAAAAACCAACGCCATTTTCAGATCGCGAAATTGATGGGTAACTTTTAAGGTTAGGTCTCAAAAGCTTTGGATTTCCTTCATTTCATTTCCTCTAATTATATATGGTCAATCAAAACCTATATCTGTCAAGGTTGAACCGGTATTTTAAATTACCTTTTGACCTATTTGTAAATTCCCTGACCATATTGGCCTATTTTTAGATTCCCTGACCATTTTTGGCCTATTTTAAGATTCCTTGACCATTTTTGGCGTATTTGAATCTTCCCCGAAATTTTTTCCTATTTATAGATTCCTTGACCATTTTTGGCCTATTTTTAAATTTCTTGACCATTTTGGCCTATTTTTAGATTTCTTGACAATTTTCACCTATTTTTAAATTCCCTGACCATATTTGGTCTATTTTTAAATTCCCTCGTCATATTTGGCCTATTTTTAAAAATTCCTTGACCAGTTTAGCCTATTTTTCGATTCCAGACTATTTTTGCCTATTTTTTAAAGTCGCTGACCATTTTGGACTATTTTAATCATCCGCGAATTTTGGGCCTATTTATAGATTCCCTGACCATTTTCGCCTATTTTTAAAGTCACTGACCATTTTTGGCCTATTTCAATATATCCTGATATTTTAGGCTTATTTTTTCTATACTCCATGACATTTCTGGCCTATTTAAATATTCCCTGACATTTTTGGTCTATTTTAATATTCCCATACGTTCTCATCTTCTCCCTGACCTATGACCACCCTAAATATAGTTGCGCAGTCGCACAAGCTTGTAAAAGGGAAACTTCGTACACGCAAGGCCTGAGCGCGATAAGCATATAAATGTCGTACTCACCGTGGTGTCAATGGCCTTGACCTTTGGCGCTTGGACGTGAATTGGTTCCGGATGTTCTTTGGACAAAACGAGAGCTCCGTTTCCGCCCAAGGTTAGAATCAAGGCTTTGAAACCTCCCCGGGCGAACAGGGACTTGGCGGCGACCTCGGCTTCATCTTTGGTCGAGACCTTTTGACCGCAAACAAATTCAGCTTCGATTTCGTTAACGCATAGAATGTCTATGAACGGGTACAGTTCTTCGTAGGGTTCAGGACCGCATGGCGCCGCGTTAACAACCGTTTTCACTGAGGAGAGGACAAGAATCGGACAACACCAAAAACCACTTAATCTTTAAAGGATATCTTCAGCTAACACAACATTACATTCTACCTTAATTAAAATAAAGGCCCTTCTTTTAATGGTATTATCTGTTATGTTAACTAATTAAACTTTTCCTTTAAAAACGGGGCTTTGGATGGAGGGAACTTAATTAAAAGAACATGCTAATCCTAGATAGATGAATTATCAGAAGATTTCCCCGTATCTCTAATAGAAAGAGTATTGAGGGGGTATGTTTTTGAACGTTTTGCTTAATTACTCGGCCCATGTTTACTCGAACCCCACGTTTTTAGTATGGTTGGATGGGGGATAAATTGGACTATAGCATACTCAAAGGACATTCCTGTATCTCTAATAGAACCAGAGTTTCGAGCCTCCAAAGTTTAGTGTAATGCTATTCCTATTGAGGGGGTATGTTTGAGTACGTTTTGCTTAAGTACTCGGCCCCTGTTTGTCGTAACCCCGAGTCTTAAGTATGGTATGATGGGGGACAAATTGGACTATAACATACTCAAATGACATCCCCGTATCTCTAGTAGAACCAGAGTTAGGAGCCTCCAAAGTTGGGTCTAATGCTATTTTCCTATGGAGGGTATGTTTTATTGAAGATTTTACTTAATTACTCGGCCCCTGTTTACTCGAACCCCACGTTTTTAGTATGGTTGGATGGGGGACAAATAGGACTATAACATACTCAAATGACATCCCCGTATCTCTAGTAGAACCAGAGTTAGGAGCCTCCAAAGTTGGGTCTAACGCTATTTTCCTATGGAGGGTATGTTTTATTGAAGATTTTACTTAATTACTCGGCCCCTGTTTACTCGAACCCCACGTTTTTAGTATGGTTGGATGGGGGGGGGAAAAATAGGACTACAACATACTCAAAGGGCAACCCCGTATCTCTAGTAGACACAGAGTTACGAGCCTGCAAAGTATAGTCTAATGCATTTCCTACGGAGGGGTTTGTTTCTTTACGTTTTGCTTAAGTACTCGGCCCCTGTTTGTCGTAGCCCAAAGTTTTTAGTATGGTTAGATGGGGGACAAATAGGACTATAACATACTCAAATGACATCCCCGTATCTCTAGTAGAACCAGAGTTATGAGCCTCCAAAGTTGGGTCTATGGCTATTCCTATGGAGGGGGTATGTTTTTGAACATTTTGCTTAATATCTCGGGCCCCGATTGTCCTAAATCCAAGTTTTAGGCATCGTTGAAAGGGGGGCAAATTGGACTATAACATACTCAAAGGACATCCCCGTATCTATAATAGAACCAGAGTTACGACCCTCCAAAATTGGGTGTAATGCTATTCCTATGGAGGGGGTATGTTCACGAACATTTTGCTTAATTACTCCGCCCCTGTTTGTCGTAACCCTAAGTCTTTAGTATGGTTGGATGAGGGGCAAATAGGACTATAACATACTCAAAGGACATCCCCGTATCTATAATACAGGGCTCCCACCAAAATCTTAAAAATAAATAGGGGAAAAAGGGACTTTTCACGATAAAAATAGGGTAAAATAGGGACCTAAATTCTAAAAGTAGGAACCAAAAAGGGACCACTGGTAAAACAAAATGATATCCTTTCTGTGAAAATATCACAAACAGTTAGGAACCTATTACTCTTTTCTATTTTTTCGACCAAATAGGATATTATTTCTGACTTTCTTTTGTTTATATTCTTATTCTAAGGGAGCGGTAGGTAAGACTTGATACTGGCTCTAATGTATAAGGAAGGTTTTTTTGATTAGAATTAACTATTTTCGTATTATGTTTACTGTTTTTTAAAAAATCCACTGAACTAGAATTTGGGCCTTTACAGGGTTCGTACAAAACTTTTGGAATGAAATTCCCTGACTTTTCCTGGTTTTGCCTGACTAACTTGAACAAATTTCTCTGACCATTTACAATAACGTACATGGCGAAAATATATGAAAACCAATCTTAAACCACTCGAATAATTTTTGCACGAGTTGTTGTTGTTATAAAATTTAGCCAATTAATTCGTTTAAATTGAACATTAAGTAAATCATAAATAACCGGAGCGAGCGAAGCGAGCCCCGGAAATTTGGGGCTCTGGTCAGATCTCAGACAAGACATTTTCAGGTCACCCTTATACTTTTTCTGAGGTTTATAAAAATAGGGTGATTTAAGGACCGAATACCAATTTTAGGGTAGATTAAGGACCTTGTAGGAAAATAGGGACTTTAGGGACTTTTAGGGACCTGGTGGGAGCCCTGAATTAATAGAACCCGAGTTATAACCCTCTAAAGTTTTGCGTCAATTGTGCTTGTGAGAACTGTCACTCTTTTGCTATTTCATTTAATCAATAACATCTATTTATAAAAAGTGTCATCACTTACATCCTGGAACGGTCTTGGCTAATTGAAGAGCGTGTAGTAGCGTTTCTCTGGGACATTCGTAAGTGCAGATTAGTATTTTGCAGCCTTGAAACAAATCAGCGGCCTTATCAATATCAGCGGGAGACAGATAGTCAATGGCCCCGAAGACATTAACGATTGTATTTTCCCCTGATAAGGTAACCGCGATGTTAGCCGTCCCAGTGTGAGAGCTTTTCTCTACAGTTAGATGATCTAACAATAAAATATTGTAAAGAAACATTCTATGATCTTTGTTAAAAGACACCAAGGCTTAAATGTAACTAAGGCTTAGCAACGTGAACAACGTACGTGGTGACTTACAAATTAAGCTAGAGCTAAAATTACAATTACACGTGAGGTAAATCGAACATTAGCTAATTAAAACTCACCGTGATTAATTGAAAGAGATTTGAATAGAGTATAAAAATCATCGGCAAAACTGTCATTTCCAACCTAAAAAATGATCGGCCATTTTTCACTATCTTTTGTGTTAAGCCTAATTTCATATAACTTCTCGAGTCATTTTAAAGAATAAAACAGATTATATATTTAATCCCTAATTTACTTGATTTAAAATTATTATTTTCGTTAAAATTCCTAGACTATAAATTGACCAAGGCTTAATGACTAAGGGTTTCTTTTGTTTCAAAGTTCAAACTAATTTTTGACCAAGGCTTAGTAGGTTTTCTTTGTCATTGGTAATGGTAAAGCTAAGCTTGGGGTTTATTTTGTTTTCCGAATAGACAAAGGCTTACGACCGCGCGAAAATTTCTCTTTCGTTTTTAATTTTAAAATAATTTTCTTCTAATTATAAATTATAAATTATAAATTAAATAATTTAATTTCTTACCTTAGCAATCATAGCAACAGGTTCTCCAAGTAGGGCAACCATAACACATTGATTAGCTCCTTTACCGCCATTAGCTTTGTGAAATTTGGATCCAATTAGTGTTTCACCAGGATTGGGGAACCTAGTTACGTAACTAGAAATAAAATAAACCAAACAATTAGTATTAATTAGCATTTAAAATGCACATAACAGATTTGAAAATATGAATTTCAAACAAGAAATTGATGTTTACCTAACTAAATCAACGATGCATCCACCGATAACAATAACGCTAGGTTTAGAATCGGTACTTGAACTATCAGAACTCATTTTTGTATTGATTTTAATTATATTAATTAGATTTTGCTAATAACCGGTAAACTGCAACTCCACTCTCACCGGCAAAGACCGTCCGAATCTCGCAGAAAAAAGAAATGAATTTAAAGTCGTCTGCTATTCAAGCCCAATGGCATAAAATAGTTCAGTTCACCTCAGTAAGTTTGCGAACACACAGTAAGTTCAGAACTTGGGTGCAGTCTGGGAAATAGCACACTTCATCTGGTCCAAAACCAATTTATTAATTGCTTGGACTAGTTTTTTAATTCAAGAAGTGGGGGTTACTGGTCCTCAGGGCCTGTTTATTAATTGCAAATCTATAGGAGAACAAAGGCTGGGACCAGTCCGGAGACTAGGGGGTCATATTGTTCTTATTGTACATTAATGATCTACCATCTCAATTATCCTCACAGTTGTGCCTTTTCGCGGATGATCTTAAAATCTTTCGGGTAATTAAATCATACGACGATATTCGTAGTCTTCAATCTGACCTTAGCAAGCTAGAAACTTGGACCTCGCGGAATGGCCTCTTATTTAATAGTCAGAAGTCATTGTTACTCACTATCCACCAAACCAAACCAGATATCGATTTACCCTCTCCTTATTTCCTTGGTGGCACTAATATCAATAGAGTCCATGAATGTCGGGATCTAGGGATTCAGGTGACATACAACCTCAAACCACACTCTCATATAAAGCGAACCTGCAGCCGTGCTAAAGGCCTTCTCGCGACCATTAAAGCTAACTTTCGCAGACTACCCCCCCCCCCCCAACTTCTTACGCGCTTATTCAATTGCTATGTACGACCCCTACTTGAATTTGGTAGCCAGCTCTGGAACCCCTCCTTGATCCGAGATATTAATTTACTCGATAGTGTCCAGGGTCGTGCGTCTAAACTTTCCAAATCCCTTTGTCACCTACCTCGTCAATCTCGACAAACAGCGCTAGGGTGGTCTCCCCTGTCAACTAGGCGGACGTACATAGACCTTGTAAGTCTCTTCCGGGTCCTTAATACTCCCGGGCAAAATTATTTTACATACCCTCATCACTCTCACAACACCCGCGGACACCCACGCCAACTTTTCCTTCCACCTTCTCGTAAAGACCCCCTGAAACACTCCTTCTTTAGACGAACTATTCCCATTTGGAACTCCCTACCTCCTGAAGTGGTCTCCCTCACATCTCTGGCGCAATTTAAATTGGCACTCAAAAAGTCCCTCAATCTCTAGCTTTCCCAAAAAATTTGGAGCTGTAAGGCTAACTACTTAAGCCCTAGCTCGGCAACTAAACTGGAGCAAAAAAAAAAACTGGTCCTAAGGACTAGTTTAAAAAATATCCTTATTTCCCAGACTGCCCGTAAGCCGTTGTCCCTTCACCCTTGTCTGCTAGAAATCTCCACTTTCAAAATGGAGTAGTAATACTGGAGACCTAACTAAAACATAATGCACTTTCATAGAAAATATAACTGCCACAACCTTAATACTACTCCATGGTAAAATTTTATTAGCAATAAAATTGGCTTGACCAAGGCTTATTCCTCAACATAAAATTATAGTTCGCGTTTTTGCCTTTGCAGACGCCTACTTTTTCGGTTGTAGTACTCCCTATTTGAAAGTTTTTGCGGGAAATTAGACAGTTCTTGCAATTGCAATTGCAATTAGTAATTAATCTGGAAAATTAGTTGAAAAGCCGCTGTATCATGACAAAGAGGGGACATTCCGATGACGAGGGAGATAGTTTTCTACCACAATGCAAATGGCATGTTGGAGTTAGGGAAGTAAATGCAACTAGTTCTGAAAGAATGCAAAGAGTTTATGGTAATTAATAACTTTTAATTCAATTAAAATTAATTAATCTTTGTTTTAATTGCAGATAGAACTCGTCGGCTTTTAGTGGAGGGTACAAAATCCCTATTTAGAATGCCAATGAATTCTGAAATTGGCAATTCTACTTTGAACCCGAGTAATTAACATTGCCTCTAACTTTAATGTTAATTAATTGACTTAATTTTAATTATTTTCAGTCAATTCTAATTGCCAATCATGTAGGAGTTTAAGCAGCGCGCATAATTGCTCATTTTGCGACCATTTTGTTTGCAATTCTTGCATTAGAAATTGCTTCAAATGCAAGAAAGATTTTTGGTCGTCTCGTCTCATTTATGCTCAATGTTGAGGTATAAAGAGCAGGAAATTGCGATTTGCTTGTCTTGCTGCTGATTCCGCAACATTTTTTCCCTGCAATATTTTAAAATGGATTTATTTAGGCACATATTTATTCTGTTTTGGTTTTTTATGATAAATTTTAAGAGATTTGTAAATTTTGCAAAATAATTTGAATAAAGTTTTATATTTAAAATTTGAGCTTTGTCCTAAATATTTTTAAAGGGTGACTTATGACCTCAAATACCTCAGGCCTAATAAAAAATATTGAAATCAGGCCTAATTAAAATGAATATTGAAATCAGGCCAAATTAAAATAGATATTGAAATCAGGCCTAATTAAATTAAATATTGAAATCAGGCCTAATTAAATATTGAAAACTGGCCTAGTTAACATGAATATTGAAATCAGGCCTAATTAACATGAATATTGAAATCAGGCCTAATTAACATGAATATTGAAATCAGGCCTAATTAACATGAATATTGAAATCAGGCCTGATTAACATGAATATTGAAATCAGGCCTAATTAAAAGGAATATTCAAATCAGGCCTCATTAAAATAAATATTGAAATAAGGCCTAATTAAAATGAATATTGAGATCTGGCTTAATTAAAATAAAGATTGAAATCAGGCCTAATTAAAATGAATATTCAAATCAGGCCTAATTAAAATGAGCATTGAAATCAGGCCTGATTAAAATGAATATAAGGCCTAATTAAAATGAATATTCATATCAGGCCTAATTAAAATGAATATTGAGATCTGGCTTAATTAAAATATAGATTGAAATCAGGCCTAATTAAAGAAATATTGAAATCTGGCTTTAGTAAAATAAAGATTGAAATCAGGCCTAATTAAAATAAATAGTGAAATCAGGCCTAATTAAAATAAAATATTGAAATCAGGCCTAATTAAAATAAAATATTGAAATCAGGCCTAATTAAAATAAAGATTGAAATCAGGCCTAATTAAAATAAAGATTAAAATCAGGCCTAATTAAAATAAATACTGAAACCAGGCCTAATTAAAATGAATATTGAAATCAGGCGCAATTGAAATGAATATTGAAATCAGGCCTAATTAAAATAAATACTGAAATCAGGCCTAATTAAAATAAATATTGAAATCAGGCATAATTAAAATTAGATATTGATATAAGGCATTAAAAATTAAATCATACATAATTAAAAATCAGCAGAAATCAGTAAAATAATTAAAATCATAAATCACAACAAAACTAAAATATGTTGAAGGGATAATGAAATGTAATGTGTGATAACATTTTTAATCCACAATTTATTTGTTTATGAACATCAATATTTATACACCATGTACTTAAGTCTAACAGATTTTAAACTTCCACTGTTTTTTTTTTTGTTTTTTAGTTTTTTCATTTTTGTTTTTGAAATTTTTAATTTTTAAATTGTTTTTTTTTTTTAAATTTCATTTTATTATCACTTAGTTATGTTAGTCTTTCTAGGACACAGAATTCAATTATATTTTGGTTTTTTAATATCTAAGTGACATACAATTGCTTTGTTGTTTTTTAATCATTTTTAATTACATTTAAGTTTGTTTATTTAATTTTTGTTTCTTTGATATTCAAATTGTTTTTAGAATTTTGTAAAACACAGCAGGCATTGTTTTTATGAATTCTTTTTTTCATCCATTTTTATTAATTATAATTATTTTATCCAAATTAGGCACCATTAATTTTACATTATTCATTTTTATGTATTTGACTAGCACAGATAATTTACATGGGAAATTTAATTAAGCTATAATTAAAACTAATTAAAAAAAATATCGGGGAGGGGGGCTTTTCTGATTTTATTGCCATTCACCTCTATTTTGTTTTTAAAGCTTATCCATCTCATTTATTAATTTAAAACGTCAAATTAAAAATAATTTAGTTTTAATGGATTTTAACTGGATTTAATCAATTTTAAATGGATTTTAACTGATTTTAAATGGATTTTAACTGATTTTAAATGAATTTTAAACCATTCAAATATATTCTAATCAATTTTAAATGGGTTTTAATGTTTTTTAATCAATTTTAAATGGGTTTTAATAGTTTTTAATCAATTTTAAATGGGTTTTAATGGTTTTTAATCAATGACATCCGTTTCGTGTTTAAATGGGTTTTAATGGTTTTTAATCAATTTTAAATGGGTTTTAATGTTTTTTTAATCAATTTTAAATGGGTTTTAATGTTTTTTAATCAATTTTAAATGGGTTTTAATGTTTTTTAATCAATTTTAAATGGGTTTTTATGTTTTTTAATCAATTTTAAATGGGTTTCAATGCTTTTTAATCAATTTTAAATGGGTTTTAATGGTCTTTAATCAATTTCAAATAGGTTTTAACCGATTTTAAATGGATTTAACCGATTTTAAATGGGTTTTAATTGATTTTAATATGGAATAGACAACTGAGAGATCATATCTGAATTATTTTGACATTAACTGAAATTTTAATTAAATTAAAATGAAATAAAAAATACTGAGCTTTCTGTAAAAAATTAATTTTAGTATAAATGCAGTTTTTAATGACTAGGAAGAAAACTAATTTATTTCCTTTAACCAAATTTAACAAATAAAATTTAATGATTAAAAAAAAACAAGAGAAATAAATAAAAAAAAATGACTAGAAAATTAAAAATTGGGGTTATTAACTTATTATAAAAAAGGACTACAGTCAAATTAATTAATTAATCATTATTAAAACTTTAACAGGGTTTTAATTAATATTAACACCATTTTTAATTGACCTCTGATATTAAAATAATTGACGCGAGGTACATTTGTGTTTATGTGTGCGATTGAGGAGAAGTATGTTTCATCTGCAAGTACTTAATTACAATCTCTAGTCCTACAAGTGTTTTAATTAATTCGCGTACCGTTTTTAATCACCAGAGGTCACCAGTTTAGTTACAAGCCTGCTCTCTTTAATTGCCATTAATATGAAGCTCGATCATTAACTATATTTAATTATTTACAATATTAATTAGGCCTTCTTCCCAGAAAAGTGCGGGTTTCAAAGGCAAAGGCAAATGTACTAATTTTTCCCCCATAATCCTTTGCAAATTAAATAGGTATAAACTAAGGTGGCGCCATCTAGTGTAGAAAATTGTAACTAAAATTAAAAATATATTTTTTAATTGCCTTTGAAAATTGCGCTTTTTAACTATATGACTAGAAAGTTTTAATTTTTCAAAGGCAATTTTTTTAACCCATAAATGCTTTGTTTGAAGAAGAAATTAAAAATATAGGTACAAAGTTAAGTGGCGCCATCTAGCGTCCAAAATTAAAACTAATTAAAAAATGTTTTTTAATTTTGCCTTTGAAATCGCACTTTTTAAAAATATGACTAGTGTTGAACATAAAAATAAAAATTTATAGTAAAAAATAAATCATGTAATATGAAACAAAAAATAATTATTAAAAATTATAATTATAATTAACTAATTAAATATATTAATTTTTGTTTTTGGAATTTTCATTAAAATAATTTGGTCCATTACTTATTCATTTCAAACGTATTTTAAAAAGGCTGTGATATTATTTTTTAAATGAATTATTTACATACCCAATATATTAATATATTAATTAATTAACACTAATTATTTTAATTAACTATTTGGTCCTTAATTATTATTTTAAAATAATATCCGTAATAATTTACCAAATGGTTAATGTTGTAATTTTCACCTACATGATTTGGCACACGTGTTAAAAAATGTTTAAATTTTAATTGTTAAAAAAATGTTTAACTAAATTTTAATTGTTAAGTGAATTTTTTTTAAATATTGAATATTCAATATTTTGACTAGATCTATGTTATTTGGGTATTTAAAATTTCTTGCATTAATTTAATTAAAATTAGATTAAATTAATTAAAATTAAATTATATTACAACCTCTTTAATGTAGTTTAAATAAATAAAATTATGTAGAAATTCAATGCAAAATCTCAAAGAATTTCAAACCCTGATACTTTTAAAGTTTTCAATTTTGTTTTGAAACCCGCGTTTTTAGACCCAATTTTGGACCAAGGCCTAGCTATCAGCCTAATTTCAAATTAAAAGATAAGAGTAGGCGAAATTTAGACCCGATTAAAATGGAAAGTAGATGAAATTTAGACCAAATTATAAGGAAAGTAGACGGAATTTAGACAAAATTAAAAAGAAAAGTAGGCGAATTTTAGATCAAATTAAAAGAAAAGTAGACGAAATTTAGATCAAATTAAAAAGGAAAGTAGACGAAATTTAGACCAAATTATAAAGAAAAGTAGACAAAATTTAGACCAAATTAAAAAGGAAAGTAGACAAAATTTAGACCAAATTAAAAAGAACAGTAGGCGAATTTTAGACCAAATTAAATTTTAACTTAATCCTAATTAAATTATCTGACCATCTTCATGGTTGACAAATTTGTTTTTTTCAGTTTGTGGTACAAATTTGAAAATTTGTAAAAACACAATGATCTACTATTTTGTTTATGACTTTATACATTTTACGGTGGAATGTGCTATTTTACTTCTATAGTTACGCACAAAATGTGTGCTTTCAAATACTGAAACGTTTTTTTTTTAATTTTTACCACCTTTTAACCCACACTCGCAACAACACACTTATGTTTACTCCATCTCCAAACTCGGGGGCGGGCTTTAGTAACGGGATTTTTAAACTCAAATATTGAAGGTCAGGAAATGGACCAATCAGAGATGCTCCTTAAGAAAACCAAAGGCTAAAACGGCACCTGAAGCGACAGATTCTAAATTTTAATGAATTTCAAAGAGATTTTTTAACCGAAGCTTGAAGAGATTTTAAAGAGATTTTTTAACCGAATTTTGAAGAGATTATAAAGAGATTTTTTAACCGAATTTTGAAGAGATTTAAAGAGATTTTACAACCTAATTTTGAAGAGATTTTAAAGAGATTTTTCAACCGAATTTTGAAGAGATTTTTCAACCTAATTTTGAAGAGATTTTAAAGAGATTTTTTAACCGAATTTTGAAGAGATTATAAAGAGATTTTTTAACCGAATTTTGAAGAGATTATAAAGAGATTTTTAACCGAATTTTGAAGAGATTATAAAGAGATTTTTTAACCGAATTTTGAAGAGATTATAAAGAGATTTTTTAACCGAATTTTGAAGAGGTTTTAAAGAGATTTTTTAACCGAATTTTGAAGAGATTATAAAGAGATTTTTAACCGAATTTTGAGGAGATTATAAAGAGATTTTTTAACCGAATTTTGAAGAGATTATAAAGAGATTTTTTAACCGAATTTTGAAGAGATTATAAAGAGATTTTTAACCGAATTTTGAAGAGATTATAAAGAGATTTTTTTACCGAATTTTGAAGAGATTATAAAGAGATTTTTCAACCGAATTTTGAAGAGATTTTAAAGAGCTTTCTTAACCGAATTTCGAAGAGATTTATTAACCGAATTTCGAAGAGATTTGAAAGAGATTTTTAACCGAATTTAGAAGAGATATTTTAATTTTTTAACCGAATTTAGAAGAGATATTTTAATTTTTGTTCAAAGATAAATAAGACTATTTTAGACCAAACTAAAACCAATTGAACTAGTGAAATTATATTTTAGAAGTCTCTGATTGGTCCTTGGAGTTTGAAACGTTTGTCATATCTACATTTGCTACTGAGATAAAGGCAATTTGTTTTTTTTTTGTTTGTTATTTTTAATTGACATTAGTTTTAATTATTGTGGATTAATTTCGCCTATATATTTATTTATATATATATCGAGATAAACTTTCATATTTATATAACGTTTTTGGGAAAACATTTTTTTTTCAATTTTCATTACGTTTAAATTTTACCGAAAAATCTTCAAAAAAAAAAATTAAATTTTTCGAAGATTTATCTTTTAATTTTTGTTAAAACCCGGACTGCATTAACAATATGCATTAATGCAATGTGTATTCTTGTCTTTCTTTTTCTGCACAATTAAAACTCATATATTTCTTCCCATTTATGGACATTTTTAAATCTCTAAAATGTTTGGGCCTTTACGCTAAATTCATCGGTAACGTTTAAAAACCACAAAGTGACTTTTTATTCAATTCGGGGGAAGGTTCAAATTAAAATGCAAATTTTACTTAAAATCATTTCCTGAATGTTTCACTACGCAGATAGCTAAAAAAAAATCACTTTTTCATTTCACCCTCCCTTTAACGCAAAACGAAATAAAAAATTTCAATAAATTCGACTGGGGTCTTAATTAATTAACTAAATTAAATTATTTTTATTCAATACGGGGGAAGGTTCAAATTAAAATGCAAATTTTACTTAAAATCACTTCCTGAATGTTTCACTACGCAGATAGCTAAAATAATCACTTTTTCATTTCACCCTCCCTTTAACGCAAAACGAAATATAAATTTCAATAAATTCGACTGGGGTCTTAATTAATTAACTAAATTAAATTATTTTTATTCAATACGGGGGAAGGTTCAAATTAAAATGCAAATTTTACTTAAAATCATTTCCTGAATGTTTCACTATGCAGATAGCTAAAATAATCACTTTTTCATTTCACCCTCCCTTTAACGCAAAACGAAATATAAAATTTCAATAAATTCGACTGGGGTCTTAATTAATTAATTAATTAACTAAATTAAATTAAATTAATTAGTGCAGTCTTTTAATTAATTACCTTTGGAAACACTTACGCTAAGGCTGTGTTCATTATTTGATTGGAAAAAACGAAGCTGCCATGGTGATAATATTATTTCTACGTCTACGAAACTGATTTCATTATTTTTTTAAACATTGAATTTTTACGTATAAATTTATTTTTTTTTATTATAAACTTTTGTTGTGGTCTGCAAGTTTATAAGTAGTTTTAAGTCAAATTTGTTTTTGTTTGTTTGTTTCAAAGAGCTGACGATTTATATTTTTGTTTTTAGAAGATTTCAACTGCGACTATAGATGGCACCCATATATATAATGTTGTGTTTTTTGGTTTAAATGGTACGGTAATATGTCTACAGCTATTTTACCAGTAAAAGGACAATTTTCAATTAAGATTCAGGTTGGTAATGCTTATAGCTACAAAATGAGCTCAATTAGGTCAAAATCGGACCACAATTTCAGAGTAAAACTTAAATTTAATTTTTAATATCTGCCCCTTCAGAGTGTAACTTAAACTTTTATAATATACTCAAGAGCTCGACATTAAAAATATGTTTAAATTCTAATAATTTGATTTTTAATATCTGCCCCTTCAGGATTTGATTTTTAATATCTGCCCCTTCAGGATTTGATTTTTAATATCTGCCCCTTCAGGAGTTAGAATCGTGAAAATATTTTTTTAATATCTGCCCCTTCAAGAGTTAGAATCGTGAAAATATTTTTTTTTAATATCTGTCCCTTCAAGAGTTAGAATCGTGAAAATAATTTTTTAATATCTGTCCCTTCAAGAGTTAGAATCGTGAAAATAATTTTTTAATATCTGTCCCTTCAAGAGTTAGAATCGTGAAAATAATTTTTAATATCTGCCCCTTCAGGAGTTAGAATCGTGAAAATTATTTTTAATATCTGCCCCTTCAGGAGTTAGAATCGTGAAAATATTTTTTTAATATCTGCCCCTTCAAGAGTTAAAATGAAGTAAATTATTTTATTAATATCTGCCTCTTCAAGAGTAAAAAAAATTAATATTCTAAAATCCTTGACTTAATAAAAATAATTCATTAAAAACTGTAATTAAGTGGTCCCATTTTGACTAGAGTTGCGCATGCGTCATTTTGGCATTTAAATTAAAAACTTTAGAGGAGAAAATTGCCCTTTAAAAGAATGAATTAATAAACATTTCAGCGTTTTTAAAACAGACCTAGTCTCAAAATAATAATACATTATTATAATTTGGTAAATTCTAATAATTAATTCCATGTCCCCATTCCCCTTGGTTTGTTTGTTTGTTTGTTTTTGGTTGAAAGAACGCTAAACGTTATTTATTATAGTTACTTTTAAAGGAAAAAGAATTCAGAGTAGGTTAGAAGATATTTTTAGCACTGGCAACCGCCGTTAGGGGGCGCGGGATTTTCCGTCAAACGGGTGCCTTTGGAAGCGCTGACGAGGGTGGGGTCAGAGTCTAAGCTTTCGGACATTTTGTCGCAAATTATGTCGACCAGACGCTCAAAGACCGCTTTGACGTTCACATTCTCTTTAGCGGAAGTCTCGAAGAATTCCAACCCCAGTTGGTCGGCCAGTTGTTTGCCTCGTTCCGTGGACACCACGCGCTCGTCTTCCATGTCGCATTTGTTGCCCACCAAAATCACTTGGGCGTTGTCCCAAGAGTACGTTTTGATCTGAGTTACCCTGAAAATTTCGTCACGTTTTACCCCTATGCAACTTTGACCAACTAATTCTAGTTTTATTGTTCATTAAACTGGTAAATTAAACTGGTTTTTCTCTTATAATAATAACCGCTCAGTCTAGGCCTTAAATTACGAAATAATAGCCGCTCCTTCTAGGCCTTAAATTACGAAATAATAGCCGCTCCTTCTAGGCCTTAAATTACGAAATAATAGCCGCTCCTTCTAGGCCTTAAATTACGAAATAATAACCGCTCCTTCTAGGCCTTAGATTACGAAATAATAACCGCTCCTTCTAGGCCTTAGATTACGAAACAATAACCGCTCCTTCTAGGCCTTAGATTACGAAACAATAACCGCTCCTTCTAGGCCTTAGATTACGAAACAATAACCGCTCCTTCTAGGCCTTAGATTACGAAACAATAACCGCTCCTTCTAGGCCTTAGATTACGAAACAATAACCGCTCCTTCTAGGCCTTAGATTACGAAACAATAACCGCTCCTTCTAGGCCTTAGATTACGAAACAATAACCGCTCCTTCTAGGCCTTAGATTACGAAACAATAACCGCTCCTTCTAGGCCTTAGATTACGAAACAATAACCGCTCCTTCTAGGCCTTAGATTACGAAACAATAACCGCTCCTTCTAGGCCTTAGATTACGAAACAATAACCGCTCCTTCTAGGCCTTAGATTACGAATATTATCAGATCCTTCTAGGCCTTAGATTACGAAACAATAACCGCTCCTTCTAGGCCTTAGATTACGAATATTATCAGATCCTTCTAGGCCTTAAATTACCAAAAAATATAAGATCCTTCTAGGCCTTAAATTACCAAAAAAAATCAGATCCTTCTAGGCCTTAAATTACGAAAAAATATCAGATCCTTCTAGGCCTTAAATTACCAAAAAATATCAGATCCTTCTAGGCCTTAAATTACCAAAAAATATCAGATCCTTCTAGGCCTTAAATTACCAAAAAATATCAGACCCTTCCAGGCCTTAAATTACCAAAAAATATCAGACCCTTCCAGGCCTTAAATTACAAAATAATATCAGACCCTTCCAGGCCTTAAATTACAAAATAATATCAGACCCTTCCAGGCCTTAAATTACAAAATAATATCAGACCCTTCCAGGCCTTAAATTACAAAATAATATCAGACCCTTCCAGGCCTTAAATTACAAAATAATATCAGACCCTTCCAGGCATTAAATTATAAAACAATACCCGACCCTTCCAGGCCTTAAATTACAAAATAATATCAGACCCTTGGAGACCTTAAATAGTTGAATCTTTAAGCTTTTATAAGAACCCGTTTCAGACAAATCAAATTCCCCCCACAGCCATAATTTATTTGAAAGAAAATGAAATTGCAAACTCACCAATCTTGTACACTATTGAATGACTCTTCATTTGTGACATCGTACATGAGTATGAAGCCCATGGCTCCCCGATAATAAGCGGTGGTGATAGTACGGTATCTCTCTTGTCCAGCTGTGTCCCAGATCTGTAGTTTTACCCTCTTGTCTTGTCTGAAAACTGTCTTGACCTTGAAGTCGATTCCCACCGTGCTGACAAAGGCCGACGTAAACGAATCATCCGCGTATCGGAACAGGAAAGACGTTTTACCAACACTGCTATTACCAATGATCAGAATTTTGAACATGTAGTCAAAGTTCTGGTCGGCCGCGTCTTTTTGCCATTTCTGATCTTGACCAGCTGCCATGTTCTATACAAGTAATTCATTTAACAATTAAAATTAACAATAATTAACTTAATTTTAATGAACATGGTTCAAAAGGAAATTTTTATAATGAAAATCCCTGACTTCTATAGCTTATCCCTGACCCAGGGTTCATACAACTTTTGGAAAACAAATTTCCCTGAGATTTCCAGGTTTTTCCCTGTATACTTCCCTGATTTTTCCAGGTCTTTCCCATATATGGAGTATCCTATGGAGCAAATGTTAACGAAGGAGGAGGGCAAATATGACTATAACATACTCAAAGGACATCCCCGTATCTCTAGTAGAACCAGAGTTACGAGCCTCCAAAGTATAGTCTAATGCATTTCCTATGGAGGGTATGTTTTGCTTAATTACTCGGCCCCTGCTTGATGCAAATTTCCCTGATTTCCATGAATTTTATTAAAAATTCGAAATTTCCCTGAGGCTTTTGTCAACTATTTATTTCCCTGATTTATCCAGGATTTCCCTGTTTTCCAGGTTTGTATGAACCCTGTGACCAAATTTTGCCAATACCCCTGACAACCAGAGCCCACTTCATCAGACATGGCCCATATTTAGAATTACTTGAAGCATGGTTTGATATACCAAATGAAATCACTGACCTATCCCTGACGTTTTAGGAAGAAACTTTAAATCCCTGATATTTTCCCCCATTTCCCAAATCCCTGAATTATCCAGGTTTTCCAGGTTTAGTACCAACCCTGAGAAAGGTTTAAATAATATTTTAAGCCTTTAATGTTTTAAATTTTAACTGGAATTTAATTTTTAAGCGTAGAACTAAATTTATGGTGTATTTTTGTATAATTAAGAGGTTTTATTTTATTATTAAGAAATTTGTGCACAGAACTTGGCCTACTACTCTTATGACCTACTAAGTTTACTAAAACACACTCAATTTCCAACTAGCATATTCAATTTTCTTAAATTAAACTTTCACGTTTACTAGGCTTAATATCCTGTACAAAAAATTTAAATTTAGTCTATTAAACTATCTTTAATTAGTAAAATTTGAATGTAGGGCAATCTGGGATTAATATTATAAAGTCATTGCTAAGCACATATCATTTCAGCCAAATTTATTAAATTTAATACTTTATTATAGCTCAAATTAGCCCAAGATATGAAAAACACACAGCTAATGCATTAAATTTAACTAAATCCGCTATAAATACATTTTATCTAAATTAAATTAATTTTTGCGGTCAAAAAACTGAAATAAACGTTAAGCCTTGGCTTCATAAAATGTTAGATTATTATCTTTCTAACTAAATTAAAATATTTTTAGCCTTTACTTTAGGCGGTAATTTGGTAGGCTTAATTTTAAATACAGATGCGAGATATAATGTAAATTAGGTTAAAATTCTTTTACCTTATTTTCCTATAAAAATAGAGTTGACAGGTCGATAAACGTTCCACCAATTTTAAGAAGCTGTTAACAGTGCCTGCGCTTGCTAGGCTTAACACTAGGCAGTGTTGCCAGATAAAAATTACCAAATTATCGTACCAAAGCCAAAAAATTATCGATTTTCAACCTAAATTATCGTACGCTCTGAGCGCCTCCAAATAACGGTAAAACCTATGCGGGTGTTCTGATTCACCTTGAATTTATACTAAAATCATTACAAGGGTCATAAGGAGATAGGATAATAACGTTTCCAAGCGTTTCTCACATCCTGCCTTTGGTCTTCGAGACTTTTCTGCCCAGATTAGTTCAATTTACCGCTGAATTCGAAATTATCGTACAATTATCGTACGCCTAAGCCGCATTATAGAATTTAGCGTACTATATAGTACAGCCTCAAAATTATCCTACACTTTTTCAAAAAAACTCTTATAACTATCGCATTGTACTATAATTATCGTACGTCTGGCAACGCTAACACTAGGCAGGGGCCAAGAAACAGGCGCACTATGTCCAACGGGTGCAGACGTGTGGGTGGGAGAGAAAATACGTGGAGTATTGAGACACGGAGTAGTAGCTATTGGTGCGTTCACCGATGATTTGAACCGGTTGCAAAAAGAAAAAATAATACTGGCGGTTCTTTTGACTGGTTATAAAGTCATTGCAGTGTTTAATACAGGGAAAACAAGCGAATTTTCATCTAAAACAATTAGAGAGACCTATTTCATCCTGTAAACTAGATAGCAAAATAATACTGAGACCCATGGAGTCGGTGTGAACAGATATCATTATGCATGACGCATTTTGCCAGGCAAATAATCTATCTCGCTGTGCATTGCACCCGACATCGCGTTATTACCAACCAATGAAATCACAGT
Organism: Phalangium opilio; assembly: GCA_019434445.1. Taxonomy (NCBI): domain Eukaryota; kingdom Metazoa; phylum Arthropoda; class Arachnida; order Opiliones; family Phalangiidae; genus Phalangium; species Phalangium opilio. Next base: position 687,939 of record JAEQBA010000283.1, on the reverse strand, counting down.
TAGAAAAGCGTCCGAATTATGAGGCGTGACGGAAAGCATTCAAGCTCGGCCCACACACCCCGCATAGAAATTAACATGGAAGATATGAGGACAGAATGATTCCTAGTAGTTAAATGGATTTACTATTAGAAATAGAGCATTAGTTTATAACTTATCGTAAGTTATAAACTTATGATGACAGTTTTGTGGCATAAAAATATTGATCACTACATTTTTCGCTTAAAAATGAATAGTGGGGGAGGGAGCCCCCTATGATACCGTGCTCGAAAGCTACCATTGATTTTGCCGTTGTTACTTGCATTCGTTCTTGACAATTATATAAAGTCCATTAAGAAAAAAGTACAGGTAGTATCTTACATAGTCTATAATTAAACTGACATTTAATTACACTTGACAGGGTTATTTGAAAAGGTGGTTAAGGAACGCTAAATCATTTTGATGGAAGTTCTTATTACACGCGAGCGACGCCGCGGGTAGCATCTAGTGTTAAATAAAGCAATTTGAAAAAAATGATAACAAGAAGGCCCCGGCTGAACCTTCATTTTCGCGCACTAGCATCTGGAATAATAATAAGCCTACGATCATGCTCAAGAGCTATCTAGTGGACGATAAGTGATTGATTATCCCGTACATGTTTTCTATCCGTAATGAAAATTATGCAAAGCTCACTGGGGAAAAGTGTACGTACATTTTCCATGAATAAACTGATGTTTGTTTATTTTTATACGTTATAATTATACTTGACAAGGTTCATTGAAACGAAGCTTGTTAAAGGGAAAGTTGCATTTAAAATGTACTTTTTAAATACAATTTAATGTTTTAGGGGGTATTTTTCTCATTAAATTAAGACAAATTTCGTTTAAATCGGTTAAGATTTCACCAGAAGTATATGAACCGAAGTTATCAAAGAATGAATAATTAACCAAATACATTGGCCCCGTCGAGGGTGATTGAAACATTGATGCATTTGTTCTCCATTTTATACTGAGAAAGGTCGTGCAATGGTTGATGGGATACTATACCTTAATTAAAATTTTACGATTTTATGTGACTTGACCTTTAACCATTATTTCAAGTAACCTTACACTTCGTTATTGATTAGCAAGAAATGGTTTCATCAGAAGGGAATAATAACACAAGGATGGCACTTTTGCTTTAAATTGCCTCCCCTTCCCTGATTGGCTAACGAGCGTGCTATTCACAATGTAGCGGACAACGCCCGAGGAAAGGTAAAGTGGCGTGACGTAGGGACTATTTTTCGTGTAAGTTGGTTTACGCTGTGTAGTTGCGCGAATTTTCAGTGTATTTTTTGAGGCTGGTCGGACTCAACTCTACCCTTCTCTTATTATTCCCTTCTGGTTTCATGTTTAACTCGCGACAAACGTTCTATTGTACGGCCTAATTGTGTTAAGGCTTTGCGTGAGAAAGAACAGTGCAGTGGGTCTGCAATTCAACGTAGTTACGACGCACAGAGGTACTTGTGACCATTCGGTTTGAGATTAATAAAATTATTTGCTTAAAATTTGGAAATGTTTCGTACAAAAATTAAAGCAATTTATTTCAAAGTACTTGCAATATATTACAGTTATCAAAGACAAATAAAAATAACCGGAAGTGAACTACTAGGTACTGGAGAGTACACCCTTGGAGTCTTTCTTTTTAGTTAGAAAAATCAGCGCTGTATTTAAATACGACAATTAAGATACCAATTTGAGTAAAATGGCCGGAGAATGACGACTGAACGTGTAAAGTCAACAGTTGACCTACGAGAGACAAAACGGACATTACAGTAATTTCTTGGGCGTTGGCGAAAATGAACGCGGATCAATCGAACAAAAGTCTTTGTCATAGATTAAGGTAAGCAAATTACGCCTTTCAACTTTTCAAGTCAAGTTCAAATTTACAAAATCACTGAGCCTTCCAAGAGGTTACATCTTACTTCCTAGTTGGGAATCCATAAGGCCAAGTACTTTTGTATTTATGCATAGTTAAGTTTTAACATACATTTTGTTGTATTTATTGATATTCAGATTTGAGAACTTGAGGTCGCTACATTTCTCGGATTACGGGGTAATATTTGCCGAATTCATAAATAATAATTCCATAAACATTTTAATTAAACTATTTATCGCGTAGTACAACTTTTTAGATGAAACGTTTTTGAAAAATGCTTACGAGAAAATTATGAATATCAGGTTTGAATCTCTTTTATTGTTGGCCATGATTTGTTGTTAACTGCCTAATAACCCGGAAATATTAATTAATGCGATTTCAGTTTCGAACACACAATGTGCGTCGATGGTGACACGGACTTTTACCCATGCGACGTAAGCTAACCACTTATAAATAAACCAGCAGCTAACGTAGCTTCTAACCAACAAGATGGGGGAGAGGGTGCAATTATTCCACTATTAAATCCGTAATAGAATATGGATATTTATCCGGTTAAATTGCTGGCGTCTTTCGAGAATTTCGACGTCTGGTACCCAAGATCAGTTTCGAGACCAACGGATAAAATTATCATTTCGATTCCCAAGAGGATAACGGAAAAAACGTTGGCAATTATCAACATGGACAAAACGGTAATTAGCGCCTCCTATGTGCTTCCCTTCAACTCCTAAATATTTGGCGCGTATTTCAGACTTATTTCCTTTTACTTTTGAGCTTTACCGTTTTCTCAGTGCTATTTGCGATATCGTACGCGGTTTACGGGAAATTTAAGAGTAGAACTCGTCCAGGACGATGTCTGGAACTCGTGAAATATTCGCTGGTAACTGCTTGGAACTTTACAGCTCTACTCTTCATCGAACGTAATTTCGATTCTCACATCTTGGTAGCCAAATTAGAATTTGGCCTCAAAAATACTTTTCAATTTCTTTAAATTAGCGTTTCCATCTCTTTCCATGCTGAAGTTGAGCGAAAGGATTTTGGTCAATTCTTGGTTATTTGCGCTAATATTTCTGTCCGCTATCATCAACTGCAATCTTAAATCCGAATTTTGCAAAGAAGACTATCTTTTATACGAAAGCGAAGACGAAATCGAGAAATACCGAGTTCGACCATTGTTTTCAAAAAGCGAAACATCATTTTACGACAAATTCGTATGTTAAATATTCAGTCATGAATAAAATGGCTCTCAAAACGAATTGACCGCAATTGTCAGGTTTCGCGTCATCCGTGGGTTTCTAAGTACCATCCCGATGATATAATACATTACGTGACTTCAGCCGATGACATTCTACCCTTATTGACCTCGAGCGATGTACCAACTGCCTTAATACTCAGCGAAAATTCCATTCGCACCAACAACGTTTTCAACCATGTGTTCATAGGGGCGGGAATCACGTATCACGTGGCTAAACTGCAATTCGAATACAATGTCTACGGCGTCAACAAAAGCCTTATTGCCGATCCCGAACTCGACGAACATCTGACTCGTGGATTTCAAATCATTTTCGAGACTAAGCCTTTGCAGCCAAATGAAATGGAATCCAATATCTGGGCCGAGCGTGTTCTTTGGAAGCCACCCGTTAAAACCATTGCCGTCATTAAACTGACCGACATCAGTCAGTTTTTCACAGCCTACATCTACGGCGTACTAACAGCGTTGCTAGCATTACTGCTAGAACTAATAACTAAGTTTTGTATCTAAGCCTTGGCCGAGGAATTGATACTTGTATGTAATGTTTAAAAGAAAAAACTTTGCAATTTCTCTCTGTAAAACACGAAAACCAAAAAAATAACAATAACAAGAAGGCCCCGGCTAAACCCTTCTTTTTCGTCCATTATAGTGACTGGAATTTCATTAATATTTAATTTTAACTATTGTTAAATTTACTATTTCGATATAGTAATTATATTATATAGTATATGATTATTCCACTTTTTTCAATTATTATTTAAATGTACCAATTAATTTAAATCATAAATAAAACAATATCATTTATTTCCACCTCACATTCATTTAATAATGTACTAACCCTTGAGAATGACGATATCAGTTTGTCCTAACCCTTTGAGAATGACGATATCAGTTTGTCCTAACCCCTTGAGAATGAAGATATCAGTTTTTAGTAATTTAAATCTAAATTTTTCGCTTATCGCTAGATGGCGAGAAAAAGTAAAAACTATTTACTTTGCAGTTTAATTACCACTGTATAAATACGGTGTGGTATGAATAGGTAATTTACAGCGGCGTTTGGTAAATAATAGGTAAGGATCGAAACATTTTTTTTTAATTCATTTGAGCACGATTCAATATCTAGGTTAAAATACTCTTACTGCAACACGCGAGAAACTATTCGCAATATTGCATTAATTAAACGAGTCTGTTTATCCTTTAGTTAACAGGGTGTTTCGCTGCAAAAAGGGAGGTTAACTGAAAAAGAGGTTTACTGGAGTACCTCCCAACAAGGGACACCCCCTCTTACAAGTTACGACCATTAAAGGGGTGCTATTTACGGATGGCCCCTTAATTGCCATGGAACCATCCCACTCATGTACACGCACTCACTTCTACAATTACCCACCCTTTTTGCAACAGTTTCAACACCCTGTACAGTATCACTTCGCGGAAACAGGGGTAAACAATGGTTCCTTATTTATCGTGGAAACCAATCTATTTCCAAAGTTAACTAAAGTTCCCAAACAAAGTTAATTAAGAGATCTAATTAACTCCATTGAAAAAAACTAACCAAACAATGACTAGCCAACATACCACTAACGTGAAATATGTCTTTCATTATAACATTTCACAAATGTCCCCAGTGATGTTGATTAAAATAGCGAGGCTTTTTCGAACATACTTTATTGCGACTATTTTTTAAACTAAATGAACATATAATACTTAAAAATCCTATTTCAATTAATTGTTGCCATCTGCGTAGTCATTAATTAGCTGAATGACTGCCATTTCACACTTCCTTTTCTTATTAGGAGTGAAATCAGCCATAAGGCTGGTAATATACGATGCAAAATACGATTGCTCCTCCTTCAAAGAAGTGCTTATTTCACTAAAATTAGAAGATTCAATTTTTTTTTTAAGATTTTTCATCTTCAAAAATTTTCATACTTGTTGATTTTCGTAATTTCATTAAGAACAGTTTCTTCAAAGGCATTTGGAAGCTTCTGTTTTTTTGATGCTGGTTTAGAAGAGACTTTGGAGACGGAAATCTCTTTTCGCTTATGGTTATCCGGCGTGTCTTCACTGATATTATTATCATCCATATTTTCGGTTCTAGTATTGGAACTTGGTTCGTCTAGAACATATTCTTCACCATCGAGTTCGAATACCTGAATTAACTTTAATTAGAACAAGTTGGGAAAACCAAAATATTACCTCTCCGAGTCAAGACGACTACTTACAAACTTATTTACCCAGATATGGAAATGTTTCTTAAGTTAAAATTTATGAAATATTAAAGCAGTATACAAAGCATAGCAAATTTACTGTAAATCAGACGACATTTTACATCCAATAATGATATACTTGTACACATTAAAATCATCCGATGGGGGAAAAACGGGTCATCGGCGTTTTATAAATGACGCTAGCCTAATAAAGCGTGCAAGGTACCAAGGCTTAACAAAAATTGTAGGATAACATATTTATAGAGATAGATAACAACTTTTATAATTAAAATTAGAAACTAACATATCTCTTAAAATTCTCGGGTGATCAACTGGTTTCACGCCAATTAAATAGCTATAGTCCCATAGAGCTATTTGTATTAATTCCTCCATAGTTTTTTCGCCAAGCTGAGAACTACGCGTTTTACGTCACGTTACCCAAAAAGCCGACTATTTTCTTTGAAGACCGCGCTAGCTCAGCGCTAAGCACCGTAACGTCAAAATTCAAAAACAATATCCCTGGGCCGCGTTCAGCAACGCTGGGCTCTGCTGAACGCGGCCCAGATTTCCACCATGATAATAAAATTTAAGCCTAATTATTTAAAAGTGTATTTAACTTTCGGCTCACTCTGAACCGTTAATGTCTCTGCATACAGAAACGAAAACCAAACCCAAACGTTTACTTTTTGGTTCACTAGGCCTATTGACAAATAAGAGGTCATTTGACCAACATAGTAGCATTGTGCTTGTATTCACTGTGATTTTAGAAAGGATTATGCTATAAACAGATGTAGTATAGCTTAAGTAATATATAAACATCCATTTTAAATAATAATATTAAAAAAAATCTTTGGAATATCAAAATGAAATAGAGCTTTAAAGCTACAAAAGTACTAAATGCATCATAATTACGAAAAATATTTCCACATATTCACTTTATATTAAGGATAAAGGGAATATTATGGTTTCTTTACACATCAAAACAAAACGAACTTCTAACGCAGCGCACTACTGTAACAACGGACGGACACATACAGACAAAAACATAGACTGCTTTTAACTCTTTCCGTATTAATTTTGAATTGAGAAACAAGATTATCTTAAATATTAAAATAAATATAATTAATATTTAATATTTTCTTCATTAGTTATTCGCCTTATTGAACGTTACATCGTTTTGAAAAAGAACAATTAAACATTCTTGAGAGACTTGACTAATATTGGCGTTTGAAATGAAGCATACGCCGGTTGCTTCGCCTACATCAAATAGGTAGTATATAAGGGTGTCGAATCGCAGCTATGGATAAGAACAGCGCAATTGCGTGAACCTTTGGTGGAAGCCCCACCATTGGGAGGCCGGACGTTTCTCGTAACCCTGGCCGATCGCCGCGTATGTCTTAACCTTAAGGAGTAGAAGCCAGGTGTACAGACTGGTGTCCATGTGGGATGGACAAAAACAAAGACCAGAAGATGGTGGTGTTAGAAGCCAGGTGTACAGACTGGTCTCCATGTGGGATGGACAAAAACAAAGACCAGAAGATGGTGGTGTTAGAAGCCAGGTGTACAGACTGGTGTCCATGTGGGATGGACAAAAACAAAGACCAGAAGATGGTGGTGTTAGAAGCTAGGTGTACAGACTGGTCTCCATGTGGGATGGACAAAAACAAAGACCAGAAGATGGTGGTGTTAGAAGCCAGGTGTACAGACTGGTGTCCATGTGGGATGGACAAAAACAAAGACCAGAAGATGGTGGTGTTAGATGCCAGGTGTACAAACTGGTGTCCATGTGGGATGGACAAAAACAAAGACCAGAAGATGGTGGTGTTAGAAGCCAGGTGTACAGACTGGTGTCCATGTGGGATGGACAAAAACAAAGACCAGAAGATGGTGGTGTTAGATGCCAGGTGTACAAACTGGTGTCCATGTGGGATGGACAAAAACAAAGACCGGAAAATGATGGTGATAGAAGCCAGTAAGTGCAGACTGGTGTCTATGTGGAATGGACAAAGACCACAAAATGGTGGTGTTTGAAGCCAATAAGTACAGATTGGTATTCATGTAGAATAGACAATTGACTAGTCAGATGAAGTAATAGTGGCCAGTTGGTTTGTGGATAGATTCAAGTTTTGAAATTTCCGGGAACTGTGAATACGGTCCGGAAATAGCGAACACATTTGCTTCAATTCGGAAACTGCGAACACGGTCCCCTGGGGTGTAAGTCAATAACAACAGACAGACAGACAGACACACACACAGACACGTCGAAATTAGAACCTCTCCGTGACATACGTCACTCGGAGAGGTAAAAAGTGATGAGGTTTCTATTGAATTTCTTCTACCGGATGGACATGGTTTACTTCTTCGGTGTTATTTCCTTTGTTTGTCGCACCCAGGGATTCCTTTTCTATCTGAATATCCGCTTTTCTTTGGTAGTTACTTGTAGTACTGAAATATTACCGTGTTTAGCCACCACATTTTACAACTAACTTCATATTTTTGCTTACTCTCGTCGGGCAACAATGTCTTTTAAAAATAAAAGATTTTGGAAGTAAGTCCATTTGATAGAATCGAAAGATTCTTCTTCAAATCCCTGGCCACTGCGTGTAGCAGTATGAACGTTGTAAATATTTCTAAATTGATCCACCAAATTTTTCCACAATTTCTTCAATTCTTCTTCTATTTCAACATAGCATCGATGATTATATTAATTTTTAAAATAGGAATATTATATACATTTAACATACTGGGTAGATTAATTTCTTCCTCGATTTCATTCCACAAACATTCTGTCAAATCCTTGTTGCGATCATTCTTCAATCTCTGTCACTACCAAATCTATCATGTGATACATCAGTGCCAAACTTGACTTGTGATACATCAGTGCAAAACTCATCTTGTGATATTTTCGATATACCAGTTCAAACTTGCAACATCCCAGTGCAAACTTTAAATAACGAATCCCAAAATGTCAGTATTATTACTACCCCGTCCAATGCATCTTGTGATACGACAACCCAGAGTGTATCAAATGATTCTCAAACTATCAGTACCATTGTTACCCGCTCCACTATTTCTTGTGGGAACTCCGCCCTGGCCGATACAATTATCTCTAGTCAAGATTGCACCAACGCTGTGCCAAAGAAGAAACGGGGCCGTCCTAAGTCAACTTTTCCAGCCAAGGTCCGTACCCGAGCCTCAGTTACCAAGGTTACTCGTACATCCAAACCCAAATCGAAAATACCTAGTTGTCCTATTTGCAACCAACATGTTGAAGACTCTGACTGCTCCTTTCAATGTGAAATCTGCTTGGGCTGGTGTCATATTTCGTGTGTGAACATCTCTGATGCCCAGTATGAATTCCACATCAATAACCCCTGCGATCTTATGGTATTTTTCTGCCCCAGCTGTGTCACCTACGGCCCTACTGTTCTCCAATCAATATCATCCTTGTCGCAGGAACTCTCCTCCACCAAACTGCAGCTCGCTGCTCTTACTACCAAATCACCTAATGAACTTGATGGACAGCTACCTCCCACTCAAGTACCCAGCCCATCTTCACATGATTCAAATGATTTTCAAGAATTCAAGTCTACCATTTTAAAGGATATTTCTGCCCTCCGGCAAACCAACCAGACTACTCTTTCTGAGTTACACTTACTGCAGACTAGTTCCTCTGCTGGATTAAAATCTCTTACTGATGAAATCAAGGCGCTTCAAAGCTTTCATTCCATCATTGCCACACAGATTGAGTCCCAACATGACGAACTTCTACAATTCAAAACAAAGCTCGCTCACTCTTCCCCTCCTCCACTCGTTGAGGAAGTTGCCTCCCAACCAAGGCAATCATCAATGAGCCCCCGGGGTCTAATAAGCAACCCTTCACACCACATTGACAACACTAAGCAACATTCTTCCGCCTCAAGTCATCCTCACCAACAAAACAATCAGCTTAAACAACATCTACCCCACCAGCATCTCCACAATCTACCTCGGCAAAATCAACAATATCTACCTCACCAGCACCAGCAACATCTACCTAACCGACAACCACCAAATCTACCCCTCCAAAATCAACAAAACCCTCCCCACCAATATCAACAAAATCTACCTCACCAACATCAACAAAATCTACCTCACCAACATCAACAAAATCTACCTCACCAACATCAACAAAATCTACCTCACCAACATCAACAAAATCTACCTCACCAACATCAACAAAATCTACTTACTCAACACCAACAAAATCTACCTCACCACCACCAACAAAATCTACCTCACCACCACCAACAAAATCTACCTCACCACCACCAACAAAATCTACTTACTCAACACCAGCAAAACCAACCTCACCGATACCAACAAAATCAACCTTACCAGCATCCCCAGCTTCAACAAAATCTACCTCACCAACACCAACAAAATCTACCTCACCAACATCAACAAAATCTACCTCACCAACATCAACAAAATCTACCTCACCAACATCAACAAAATCTACCTCACCAACATCAACAAAATCTACCTCACCAACATCAACAAAATCTACTTACTCAACACCAACAAAACCTACCTCACCACCACCAACAAAATCTACTTACTCAACACCAGCAAAACCAACCTCACCGATACCAACAAAATCAACCTTACCAGCATCCCCAGCTTCACCTAAATCTACCCCATCAGCGTCAACTAACTTTACCGCACCAGTACCACCAAAATCTACCCCCCATGCAACACATTCTTAACTACCGTCAACAATCCCCCACTCTTCAACAGCAGCCGCTCCTATCCCCTGCGCCCCACCAACAGGATCACATTCAAAATCACGCCGAATCATACCCTAATACTACCAACCTTCGCCGTAAGCTTAACGCCCTCATTCATCATGTTCCAGATACTAATAACTTTCAAGATGACCTCAACTTCGTCTCCCCTCTTCTCCGTGACCTTGGGTTCACCTCAGAGCAGTGCGAATACATCACACTCAAGCGCATTGGCCCTCCCCAGGCAGGCCGCTCGCGTCCTCTATGTATTGCGTTTGAGTCAGTCAGTGATCGGCAATTCTTCATCCAGGGCTTGAATAACATGCGTCGTCAAAAGACGTTCGTTTACTCGGTTTCACCGGACCGTACCTCATCACAACGTGATGCTCACCGTCTTTTGCTTGCGGAGCTCCGTGAGCGCCGTTCAAAGGGTGAGACGGGCCTGGCTATCAGACAGGGCAGGATTGCTCCATCATCAGCCACAATATCTCAGCAAGTTTCGCCCCAATTCCATCATCGCCACGCATCACCGGTGCTTTTGACTCATCCCAACAACATCCCGCTAGCTGCTGCCTCCGCCAACTCTCAACCTACCCTGCCGCAACTTTACTCTACCCAAAAAAACTAAATCCTACACCGCCTCCCCCTTCATCTCTCGTAATAATCACATTTAATGCCCAACACCTCTATGGCAAACGTATGGAGTTTATCACACTCTCTTCTGCCTGGAACGCCGACATTATCTGCATTACGGAATCCTGGGCCACCCCCCTTTTAAATGATGCGGTTTTCAATCTCCCCGGTTATTCGTTGATACGTCGAGATCGTCCTGGTCGACCGGGAGGCGGTGTCCTCATATACATCCGTCAAAACATTATTTACCATGATCTGCCTCTACCCACTCAATATTCTGAAGCGATATGGGTCGAACTTAAACCCCCTACCTCTTGCTCTTGGTTGACACTCGGTTGCGTTTATCGCCCACCGAATACTACACAAACCGCCTCCACAACACTCTTCCAAGATATAAAATTCATCTCTGACCGTCGCAGCGAACTTATCGTCACCGGGGACTTCAACCTCCCAGCAATATGTTGGACTACTGTCACTCCCAAGTTAGGGTCATCCCCTCCCCACACTGAATTCATCGATCTTCTACACTCTGCAGCTCTACGTCAACACATAACTTTCCCCACTCGCTTTGGCCAATGCAATTCGTTGTCCCGCAATATACTTGACTTATTCTTAACCAAGGCCAATGTGTGTCCGATCCTTACGTCACTCCCCCCGGTTGGTGGCAGTGACCATGTAACAATCCGTGCGGAGTACCCCTTAGCTAGTGTTGCCCCTCCAGCCATAAAATTTATTCGCGACTACGACTTCAGTCGTGGTGACTACAAACAGCTTAACCTACTACTCGCTACCAAAGACTGGTCCCCTCTTGCTGCTCTCCCTATCGAAGACGCATGGACCTTCTTCAAAGACTACCTATTTGCCTGTGTCTCTACGACGGTTCCCCTGTACAACCACTCGGCCCGCCGTCACCCAGGTCCTTGGATCTCGCGTTCAGCTAAGCGTGCCGTTCGGAAAAAAGAACGGTTATGGAAAAAACTTCGCCATGCCATCTGTACTGGTAACCATGCCGCCCATGACCGATTACAGCCCATCTACAAACTTCAAGTCCGCCAGGTCAAATCTCTTTTACGGAGAGCTAGTGCTGACTTTCAAGCGCGAAAACTTTCAGTAGTCAAAACCAACCCTCGCGCTTTCTACCGCTTCATAAATCGTCAGATTCGCACACTGCCGACGCGCCTCAACATACGTCTCCCCAATGGTGAACTGACCGACTCCGATGTGGCAATGGCGAACAGTTTGAATTTAACGCTATCCACACACTTTAATTCGCAACCTCCTGATCTAACAGACTTACCCGATAATGTCACAACTCAGATGCCAGACTTCCTTCCAAATTTAATTGACCTGAAGCATATCCTAAATCACCTTGACATTAAGAGTGCCTCAGGCCCTGACGGTATTCCCAACCGCCTCCTCAGAAATTGCGCCGCTTCACTTGCCGCGCCCCTTCTCACCCTCTTTTCTGCCTCCCTAACCAGCGGAACCATACCCTCAGAATGGCGTGTTGCGTCTGTCACTCCGATATATAAAGGCAAGGGTAGTAGAAGTGACGCAGCAAACTATCGCCCAATTAGTTTAACATCCACGGTATGTAAGGTCCTTGAGAAATGCATTCGCGCCCCTTTAATGCAGTTTGTTAGCCCCCTACTTAGTACTTTTCAACATGGCTTTCTCAGTGGGCGCTCTGTGGAGTCAAATCTTCTTTCTGCCTTTTCTACTTGGTTAAACGCGTTCGACGAGGGTCACCAGGTAGATGTCATTTACCTTGACATTGCGAAGGCGTTTGACTCGGTTCCCCATCAGCGCCTTTTGGCTAAGTTACAATCTCTAGGCATATCGAACAATATCCACCGGTGGGTCAAATCCTACCTCCTTCATCGAACCCAAGCGGTACGCGTTGGTGAATCGTTAAGTGACCTCCTACCTGTGCCCAGTGGCGTTCCCCAGGGCAGCGTCCTCGGTCCCTTATTATTCCTCATTTATATTAATGATCTACCATCCCATCTCACTTCCCCATTATGTCTGTTCGCTGACGATCTCAAAATTTTCCGTGTTATCAAATCGCATGCTGATGTTCGGAGTTTACAATCAGACCTTCACAAACTAGAAGCTTGGTCGGTGCGCAATGGCCTCCAATTTAACAGTCAAAAATCCTTGCTCCTTACAGTTCAAAATTCTCAATTAGACCTAGCCTTACCCACCCCTTACTATCTTGGAGGTTCTAACATCGGACGTGTTAATGAGTGTCGAGATTTGGGGGTTCGTGTCTCCCATAACCTGAAATTCCACACTCATGTTAAGCAAGCATGCAGTCGTGCTAACGGTCTCCTTGCAACAGTTAAGGCCAATTTCCCAAACCTCTCTCCCCAGCTTCTCACACGTATCTATCACTGCTATGTGCGGCCATTATTGGAGTTTGGAAGCCAATTATGGAACCCCTCTTTCCAAAGAGATATTGCCCTCCTTGATAGTGTCCAAGGTCGCGCTTCCAAGCTCTGTGCGTCCCTGCGTCATCTTCCTCGCGTTGCCAGATTATCTGCTTTGGGATGGACCCCCCTTTCGCTGCGGCGTACCTATCTAGACCTCGTCAGTCTCTATAGAGTTCTTAGTAAATCAAACCAGCGTTATTTCACCTCGGTTCCCCACTTCCATCAAACGCGCGGCAATAGTCGAAAGCTATTCCTTCCCCCTTCTCACAAAGGACCCCTGAGACACTCTTTCTTCCGTCGAACCATCCCTATTTGGAATTCCCTCCCGAATGACCTCGTCTCCCAGTCATCAATACTCCAATTTAAAACTGGAGTTAAAAAATTTTTAGGCATTTGAATTCTCACATTATCTAACTTATACTTATATTTGGAGCTGTAAGGCTATACAAGCCCTAGCTCGTCAACCTCGTTGGAGCAAAAAAAAAAAAAAAAAAAAAAAAACCGTTTGTTCCAAATGGCTTCACGTCTCTTAACGAAATCAATTAGTCTCTCCTTTTTTTCAATTTCAACTTTCCTTGCCTCCTCTCTTTGCCTTTTTAATTCGTTCAATTGAGCTTTCGTAGGCATTTTTTCCCGACAGATTTTGAAATTTAATTTACAAATAAAGCTAAGCCTAACGTATCGAAATAGTTTTTGAAAACTTAAGCCTAACGTATCGAAATAGTTTTTGAAAATTTAAGCCTAACGTATCGAAATAGTTTTTGAAAACTTAAGCCTAACGTTAAAAATCTTCTCTATACTGCACGCGGGCAAAGAGAAAAAAGTACTGCCGCGCGCTTAAATATTTAGTTTGAAAAATTAGGCCTAATGTGGGTAAATAATTTAAAAAAAGCGCGTGACAATTTTTATTCAGTTTCATTGGCTGATTAATTTCAGCCAAGTTGTGACGTAGAGGAATGTTATAAAAATCGCTGAAGCGAGAGCGAATAAATCAAAACCAGACAGACGTTTGCGATATCGCTAAAATTGATCTCGCAGGCTCTTTCTCGCTATTGTCTCAAAGTTCTCGCAAACATGAAAACAGGCGAGTAAAATTCTCGCGCGATTTTTTCAGGTTTTTTCTCGCAAATCGCTGTCTTTTTCTCGCAAATCGCTCTCATGAAAACGGGGCTTTACTTTTATCAGTTTATTGCAATACGTTTAAAGTAAATTGAGATTGAATTTGAAATTTTGTATCGTATTTCAGCAATTGTTTGTATCACGCTATAGCCACGTTTTCCAGTTGAGTTCCTGAAACCGCTTTGACCGCTTCAAAAACACGTTGACGAAGCTCTTCCCATTTGTAAGTAGGATATTTTATAACGAAAAAAATTAGATCTCGTAGCATTTGGAATGAATGAAAGAGGTCAGAATCATTACGCGCATCGTACAAGTGGAAATCAATTTCAGGGGTAAGATTTAAAGGCACGTTTTGCATTAGAACGCCACAGGTTGTTGTAAGAGAGACCGACCTCGTTTTCGCGTAAAGGATTACAACAAGAAGCAATTTCCCCGGCTACGAGCAAATATGAACAAAGAACAAGATGGCCCCGGCCAAATTACACTTTTGCGCGCCCTCTAGTGACTAGAATTAGTATTACTATATTCATTGACCCCGACAAATTTATAATTTTCAGGTTTTTTTCCATTGTTTATAAAATAGCATTCCGATTATGAATAAAACCAATCTAGTAAGAATTTGGTTTACAGTTTAATTAAATAAGTAATTAACTGTAGTGTTCAAGTCTTGGTGGATTAATTAGGTTAGATATACGAATCAATATCCAAGATTTATTCTACCATATGATTATGGTCATTCGTTACATTGGGTGGCAAGGATGCCGCTTGAGTGCGGATAAAGTGCGGCTTCGGATGAAGTGAGGAGTGTTCTCTCCTGTACGCGATGTACGAGGTTACCTCCCATTTTTAAAATGTGAGTAGTTTTTGGTAATCGCCATCTAGTGAGCGAATTCTGTACTTTGATTTTATTCCGTATTTTAAAAATGGCCGCGGACAACAACAATCTTTATGACACAGAGTTAACCCTTTGTCAGGTCCCGAATGAAGTTTGCAAACCCACGATCTCCACTCCCTTAAATCCCTATCACTACTTTTACAGCCAAGAACGGAACATGTTCTACCCCAGCTTGCCATTTTTATTTTTCAAAACTTACTAATTACCAATGAGAATTAAAAAATATGTTCAAATCATCGGATTCACCGAGCCAAAGGATTTCAGACGATGGTTTTGAACTTCCTGCTTTTGAACGCTAAATGGCTTTAAGCACCGACGTTTAAAGAGACAAAAATACCGAATTTTACGCTTTACTTCGACGCTAGATGGCGGTATCAAAACTACTAAGACGCAATGGCAGCCCCCCTTGAATTTGCCTGGTAAACGACGTATATCTCATGCTTAGAAAATGGGGGTTACAATCAATCGATATCTGTGGATGGGGCGCCATCTAGGTTGTGTTTGGAATAGGCGGGAATTACGAATATAGCAATACTCTCCCGTGAGATTAAAACCCAGTGACTGTATGAGTCTTAAGATAATGTGAGGGTTTAACAATAAAATTCGAAGATCATTGGCAACTTGTAATATTGCGCTATGCATTTGTAACAGTTTGGTTGAGCTTAATGAGGTAGATTGTAATTCAGATTTAACTTTGTTTAAGTCACTATTTTATACTGTCCTTATGAGGTTATTGTTATTGTGGTGAAAAGTTTGTTTAAAGTCAATATTTATACTGTCCTTTATGAGGTTATTGTTATTATGGTGAAAAGTTTGTTTAAACTCATTATTTATACTGTCCTTCATGAGGTTATTGTTATTATGGTGAAAAGTTTGTTTAAACTCATTATTTATACTGTCCTTCATGAGGTTATTGTTATTATGGTGAAAACTTGGTTTAGCTGCTGTCTCATAGGTTGAGCCTTTCAGGCGCTCGTCTGTTTCGGAGTGGGTTGCGGCGAATTGGTGTCGCGGATGTGGTGGTGGTCCTCGGGACCAGTGACCCTCGCATTAATTATTATTTTACCGGTCCCACTATAAATTAAATTTCTAAAATGGTGAGAATAAAAAGCACGTAAAGACACAAAAGTAAAGAAGCTGAAAATTGTAATTGAATTTGAATTTTTTACTGTAGGAAAAAGTAGCATATAACAATCCATAACAGTTAACTTTTATTTCTTATCACAATTTTTCAACTAGTTGCCACTAAATATCAATCAACATGTCTAATGATATTTGAAGTTCTTAATCCTTTTCTGAACTAGCCTTATTCCTTATTGCATTTTCCATAAATTCAGCGGCAATATCTTCTCTCGCTATCAGTAAGCCAGATCAAAATCTTGTAATGTGACCATGCACCAACGGGTGCTCGCTCGCCTGAGATAAATTTTCGATTTCTAGAGTCTGTTCCAACCCCCCCTTACGTGACGTCAGCCTTAGACCTCAAGCGCGCGCGGTTTTGATTCTGTACGGTAGACTATATGAGAATTGCCATGAAATTTATTTTTAAAACGCTAATTATAGGGCATAATTTTTATATATTTTTTAAATTAAATAATTAGAAAGGGTTTGGCATAGATAATTGTGCACATTTTAATAAATAGTAAGGCAGAAACCGAAACTTTATGCTTCTATCAAACTTCATAGTTCAGTACCTATTATGATTTTCTTTAAATTCAAGAGGAAAATGATTACAATTACTTAATAACGGTGATAAGTAATCAATGCATTAGACCAAAAAAATTTAAACCAAGTATAATTCCAATGAAATGAATTTTATTTCTATTGATGAGTTTTGAGATCTTAATTTGAAAACTCCAGCCAATTATAACAATTATAGGAACTTTAGTTTACAATTTTCTTAAATTTTTTACCTAATTTTCTCCCACAATCTGTCTTGCTGGGCTTGATTGAATTGTGATATTTCATTCTAATGAAAATTCTTAATTTGACAAATGAATGGATTAAATCCAAAGGATAAGTTTCATGTTCTTGGTGAATTGAATTGGATATGTTTTTAACAATATTTATTTCGTTGGAGAGGACTTTGTTTGGAAGGAAATTACGAAAAATGGTTTCAAATGAATTCATTGCTTTTAAGAAAGTAGAGCTAGGAACAATTAAACCGCCATAAGATAATATTGTAGCCCAAGATGGTAATTGATAACAATGATCACTCTGACTTGAGTCTCTTAAATCCAGATTGGCATATTTTTTATAGAATTTTTTGGCTATAAAACCAGACATGTATTCTAGCCCATTTTCTTCAAGCTTTGAGAATTCGTTTGCTTCATTACCATCTTGGGTTACGATGTTGTCTACACTCTTTAAAATACCAATTTCTCCAGAGCATAAGGAACTAGTACCAAATCTTACTGAATTTAAACTGGGATCAGCAATTTCCCTAGGAACATTTTTTGGGTTTACATTTACCGAGACTGAGCTAGTGTTGCTATATAAAAGGTCTCTTGTAAAACTTTCTAAAGGGGATATAAATGAAGTAGCTATATCAGTTTTTATAGAAGCTTTTTTCAAAATATCACTTAGTAAATAGGTCTCATTGTTTACAGCAGTTTCAGCGACACCGAGCTGATTTTCCTTCTGTAAAATACTATTAGCTAAGAATTCATCTTGACTCATGTCAACTGTATTACCTTTATCATTTAAAATTCCGGGATTTTTCCCTAAAATAATCATTCGGATTCTATAAAGCGCATTAAGAGGTGTTGGGTGATCATCCAATCCCCCTCTGGAGCGAACTTGGGAAAAAAAATTTTCCAAACAGTCTTGGTTCAAACGATGAGTCAAGATGAATTTTATATTGAATTTGTTCTTCATGTCAAAAAATAAATCTTTGAGAGATTTTATAGAAATTATAATACCTTTCTGAAACAACTGTAAAACATTTTTGCCTTTACATTTCATATTAGTTATTAAGTCCTTCATTTCATCAATGGCCGCTATTTGTTTTTTTAAGTGTAATCCAAAACCCATTTTTGTTTCAACAATATCTTTTTCTGTGTATGAGTTAAATACGTCGAACCATTTATCTACAGTTGCAATGAACTCACTTAATTCTTTAGTTCGGATATCATCGAAATTTACATCGCTTTTAGTCTTTAACATATATAGCAATGCTTTGGAAACTGTATTGGACAATAGTTGCGAAGCTAATTTAACATTTTGCCTAGTAGGACCGTGACATTCTAAATGGATTTTTTTAAGCTTAGGACACATTTTAATTTCATTATTATCAAGTTTAAGCAGAAGTTCTAAAGGTTTTTTATCAACGTGAGTATCGTCAATCAAAAAACCTGTATCCAAAAGCCAATTCCTTATTAGTTTTAACTCGTGTGGGGCATCAGCGAAGCAATAAATAATTTGATCAGTTGCTATGGGATGTTGAAACCAATTTTTATGGATAGATACACCCATTTCTCTCCATAAACCCATGTTACCTCCCCCCATATCACAGACAGATGAGACTATTAAATACCCTGCCTCATGAACTTTGGATATTATGTCCAACAACAGTTTTTTAGTCATTTTGGTATCAAAGCCAATGTAAACAGGTTGTTTCTATGACTATGTTTTCCAACTACTTGATCGGCTTTCACATCATATTCATATTGCGATGAAATTTTCATTTCGTCAAACGTTATGACACATATTTTTTCTATATTTGATTTTTTAGATCCAGCTAGTTTCATAATATTTAAAACATCTTGTAAAATTCCTTGTCTTAAATTTAGTTTTGATGCATACCGCCTTAATGTTGACAAACCTGGTAATGGATATCGCAGGTCATTTTTTAAAAACATATAAGCTTTTCTGTTCATTTAAATGCCCAAACCTTTCTCCTATGAATGTCATTTGGAAATTTGTGATACACAATATGTTTTGTACTATCATTCTTTTTGGTTAAAACTAGGCTATTATTGCACGTCGCGACCGCGCACCTTGTTCCAGGCATGGCTCATAAATTTTTATTATGTATGAATCTAAAAATATACAATTTATTCACATTAGTATTTTGGTTTTGCACCCAAATAAGTTATAACAACCCGAACCGAGTCCCTTGTCTTATCCCTTAAGTCTTAATACAAATAAACTAAAGAAGCAAGTTCCAAATATCTCTAAAAGCTTCCTAATTTAGCATTAATATTTCATACAAAAAAGTTATCAGAATAAAGTAATTAATTTACCTTTGAGGATGCCAATACAGCACAAGCTGCACAACTCGCGCCTCGAAAGACTATACATAAGCAGACGATGCTTCACTAAGGTCTACGGGAGACGTCATATTCGGCAGCCAATAAAAGTCGCGAATTTTCGAAGGTAAAAGATGGGCGCGTGAGCAAACCTATATTAGCGAAGCGGCAACTCTATAGACCTTGACCATGCACTACTGAGAAATACGACTACTGACAACTAGTACTGGCTATGGTCTAGACTGTCGACTACAAGAGACTCATTCTAGAGTATAGACGCTAGACAAGATCAATAGTCAATAGAATACAAAACTTTTGTAGGGAAGTTGTAGCCAAGGAGTACTAACTACCTAGGAGTAGAATTGGTAGAAAATGTGTTTAGCTAGAAAAATTCTAAAAAGGAACCCCGAATTTATAAACTGGTCCCACCGTCTATTTTTCCAAAAACCCTAATTAATAAAGTGCTCCCTGATACCACTGACCCCAACTTTTGGAATAAATAAACTGGTTTGGGACTTGTAAACCTGTCTTATTTCCTACCCTGTAATGACGAGCCCATGATGTAAACAATAAAGATGGCCGCGAGCTACGAGGTTTAAGCCTCGGTCTTTAGTGTATCGGGGGGACGGGGAGTCGGGGAGACGGGGAGTCGGGGACTCGGGGTCCGAGTAACGGGAGTTTCTGATGCGTTTGCAAATCTTATTTAAATTTATATTTTTATTATTATGTAACCGATTTATATTACTGAACGAATTGTACCTTATACTGTAGCAGACCTTGTTAGTTAGGCGAAGGTTTTTCAACTGTTGCTGATATTTAACTAGTTATGCCACCGCATGGATATTTTAAAATCCTTTCCTAACATTCGAATAAGGTACACACTTCGGCGTATGAGCCTGAGGTTAGGAAAAAACATTGCTTTGATGACGATGGCCTAGGTTGCCAAACTAACAAAAAACTCTTGGCAACAGAGCTGCCAGAATACAAAGTTTAAGGAAGACAAAATAGTGAAATTTTGCTAGTCCATTCTTAAACAAAATTGTATGTTCTTTCTGGACTGGTACAGTTTTACTACCCCCATAATAGGAAAGGCCTATTAATAATTATCTTAATGTTCTTTTTATTAATGAGCTTAAGTTGTAAATTGTCCATGCCTTTTAATAATTATCTTAATGTTCTTTTTATTGATGATTGTTTATGCCTATTAATATTTATCTTAAAGGGATACTTTCTTTTAATTTCATTGCAATAAATCCCTATAAGGTTAATTTATTTCGATAGATAGACAAATAAGGATTCTGAAAATATATATGTTTTTATATTTTAGTTTAATTAATGATTTTTAAATTACGATTAAAAGATCCAAAATGCTCTTGTTTTGCGATCATGAGGGCACCTGGTTACACAGAGCCGAACCACCGAAAAACGTTACTAGTTCGTCTCTACCAATTTCTCCGTAGTGTTTTTCCTACTGGTAGGGGGATTCATTCTGTGAGCGCAGTATGATACAGATTGACGGGAATTGGTATGGCTGCACACCAAATTCTTCTACTTCAGAAGAACTACCCTCAGATTCGTTTATTATAAATTGTTCCGAATTTTCTGAATCCAAAGAATCAGAGTTCGAACTTTCATCCTCAGATTCAGGACCGGAATGATCAGAAATACTTTCTCGTCTGACATTCTTAAGCATATAAGCAGACGACGATTCACCAGGCAAGCTGACCTAGATTCTCGTTCCTACTACTTTTTACTCCTTAAACGACAGTTTTCATTCCAACTACTACCAACCAATCAGAGGCCGAACTTTACCTACGTAGGTAATGGGTTGAAAATGGTGGCCGATTTTAAATCTGGCGTTCAAAATTTCAATTTTTATTCACGTTTATTTTAATTAATAAATTTTTCTCGCGATTTCTACTGACCCCCATGTTTTTAGGGGTGGTTAATTTATAGAAAACCAATGTTAGTGTGACCAACTCAGATAAAGCCGATTCTATCCCTTTAATGTTCTTTTTATTGATGATTGTTTATGCCTATTAATAATTATCTTAATGTTCTTTTTATTGATGAGCTTAAGTTGTAAATTTTTAATTTGATACTTTCAAAGTAACGTTAATTAAACCTTCAATACCTTGATTTAAATTTTAATTTATAATCCTTATTTAATTTAAGGATGATGTCAGTTTGTAAGTCTCGTTAATTTAATTCCCCCTTTCCCACAGAGAGGGTCTGAAAATTTAAATCACTTGGCAGAGACTGGAGATCTTCAACATTCAGTGACAGACTCTGAATCTCAATGGGCATTTGAAAACTGTATAAATTTAAATTGAAATTCCAAATTATAATTAAATACTTTTTGTTTGATATGTTGATATTAACGTAATCAATCCTTGAATACTCTATTGGTACTATCAACACCATCGTTAAATTTATTACTTAAATAATATAATTTTTTTTAAATATAATAATCAAATTAGCGACTTATAATTAGTTAACTTTAAATGAGTATGTTTCACTGATTAAAATTACATTTCTAAAAATTGTTAGGTTGATAGCACTTTCATGTTTCATGTAGAAATTTCATATTTCCGTGGATGGAGAGATGAACACGTTGATTCCGTTTGTCGTTGATTGAAATTAGATTCATTTTGATCATAAATTTCATTTTATATTTTGAGTTGTTGATTTTATGAGATTGTTGATTTTATTTTTATAATTATCACTTACGTAACTGTTATTAGTAGATGAGCCCAGCGAGAGCGGAAACTGCCAAAATGATTAGTTAATTTTGCAAAGAATCTGCAATTTAATTCTGCAAAAATCTGCCTATTATTTTATGTCAGTTCCGTTAAGTGATCATTTAATTTTAAACTTGCCAAACAAATAGTGAGCAATGGTATCTCCGTCCCAAACTAGTTATAGTTTTAAAACGCTGACTCGAGTTTCATTTTGTTAATACATTTAATTTTATTAGTAAATCAATCTGCCTAACTTTTAAGCAGACGAGTCTTAAAAAAACGATATCATTGGTGAAATTAGAAAACTCTCTCTGCTTAGCGCGCCTTCTGTCGGGGAGAACCTTAATTTCTTTTTTGATTAATATGATAATATTAATTGTAATGTTTAAGTTCCCAAGTAGAAATCTAATCTTGCCTAGGATTAAAAAGATATATAATAATTATAAATTGCAAAAAAAAATTGCAAGCAACTGTCTCTCCTCCTCTAGCGCGATACAATATATATTCGACAGCATCCAGTGGCGGGCGTCGGGGAGGTGGGGGGTCCATATCTAAAGCCAGACAGTTGCACAGTTCTCTCTCTCTCGTCTCCCGCTAAACCCACGCAGTAAGTGCGGGCGTCGGGGAGGTGGGGGGGGGGTCCATATCCTAACTCTCTCTTTCTTCTCTTCAGTATAATTTAACTCGCTCTATATTACAACCAAGCGTGGCTTCGTGGTAGAGCGCGCGGTCGGGCGACTTCACTGGCGTCTCGTATGGATCAGGACATTGCAGGTTCGAAGCCCGGCGCCGACAGAAAAATAATTTCAATTGAAATTAAATACGTTACGCCACCTATGAGGTGTGAGGTGAACTACGGGTGAATTTCGAGTCGAAAATTCGCGGGAAATTTGAAATTCAAAAGTTTATTTATGACGAAACTTATTATGCGGTTACACCAAATCCAGCCAGCCGTCCAGCCAACAGAGGTCAGAACAATACTTTCGCTGCTCTAAAGAGCGCAAAAGTAAAAATGCAATAATAACAACAACAGTTTTTATCATAAATTAAGGTAAGGTTTAATTAATGCAATTGCTTATTCCTTATGTAATATATTAATAATGTAACAACCAGAGCGTGGAATGATAAGATCAGATTTGTTTATCATTGACATCACTCGGGATATTGCAAGAGCGTTTTGCCATTTCACTGAGATTTTAAAATTTTTGACCGAGATTTAAGAATTTTTGACTGATATTTTATAAAATTTTTGACTGATATTTTATAAAACTGTCACAGAGATTTTAGAATTTTTGACCGAGATTTGTCAAAATTTTGACCGAGATTTTAAAATTTTTGACCGAGATTTTAGAATCTTTGACTGAGATCTTATAAAATTTTTGATCGAGATTTTATAAAATTTTGATCGAGATTTTATAAAATTTTGACTGAGATTTTAGAATTTTGAAAACCAATTTAAAATATCATTCAACGAAATTTCTGTTTGATGTCGCTTTGGTTTTGGCACTATTTTTTGAACGCATACGCTAGGCGACAATAACGCGCACTCGCGCAGTAAGCAACCCCTGGTTACAAACACACACACAGAGAGACCAAACACCATCGCAATTCTCGGTGTGATTACGTAACCACACCTAGCACAAACTGAAATCAACGCACTCAAAAGTGTAGGGCCAAACTAATATCGTCATTCTCAAAGGGTTAGTACAATTTTAAATGAATAGGAGGTGGAAAATGTGATATTATTTAATTTATAATTTAAATAAATTGGTCATTTAAATAATAATTGAATAAAGTGAAATAATCATGTGCTAAAAATATATTTACTATATCGAAATTATTTATTACTAGCTGTTACCCGAGGCGTCGCTCGCGTGTAATAAGAACTTCCATCAAAATGATTCAAAGAATGGGTAGATTTTACTGATTCGACTAATATTTTTGTAGCACCCTAGGAGCGATGGCACTCGGCGTTGCCCGTCAGCCCCTAGGGACATTTTTTATTACTTTTCACGCGGACATTATTCCATAAAGAAGGGTTTTTTAGTTTTTGGCCCCCATTTTTAAAGATGGCAACAAATCGAACCCAAAAGACCGTTCAGCCCGTCTATAGGTTAAAGGAAACCCGTGTACTAAATATCTGTGAAATCGGTTGAAACGCACGGACTTTGTTGCATAGAGAAGAGTTTTTACATTTCTGAGCGCCATTTATTAAGATGGTGGCGGATTGGGGGAAATCTTTCTTAGTACGCGCCTACTACTTACGAGTAACGTTCCTGCAAATTTTCAGCCTTCTAGGGCAAGCGGTTTGGGCTGGGCCTTGATTATCAGTCAGACAGTCAGTCAGGACTTTGATTTATATAGATATAGATTATTATTATTAATTTAATTTATTAGTGCTCATACTTCGATTACAAAGTTGTACAATTACATAATACACTGACCTATATGCCACAGGAGCTGGGAGTGCTTGTGCGTGGCAGGGCTTACTCACTTAACATAATAAGTAAAAATTACAAGTTCAGTTCTAGTATTTTTACAACTATGACTTAAGGGAGCTTTGCATATAAATAAGTAGTTTTCATACGTGATTTCAAGAGGGAAAATAATTAGATGCGATTTACGTTTTTAACGTATCATTAATATTTGATATTCCTTTGTTAATTATCCAATTTGTAATTTGTTACTTAAACATAGCATCTTTAGTACTTAAGTTTTCTCTAAAGCCATGTTGGTTGTTTGACAAGTAATTGGTTGCTTCTAAAAATTGTGAGAGTTGGTTTTTTATAACTTTTTCAAAGATTTTCGAGATGTTACTAAGCAGCGATATAGTCCTGTATTTTTGCATGTCTGGCTTAGACCCTGGTATTATTATAGCTCTTTTAATAATATCTGGAAATATGCCCGTCGACATTTACCGACAGATGTTCTTGTTTAAGTTCGTTAATGCTAATTTCAAGATCATCTATTTTTTGAGTTATTCCTTATTTTTTACCATTAGACCTACGCTATCCTTTTTCATTATGTCCACATCATTTTAAATAGCTCCTATTATATTGTTAAAATCATCTATTTTATTTAGTAAATTTAATAATAGTTACTATTAAATACTAATGGCGCAAAAGAAGGCTCTAGCCGGGGCCTTCTTGTTATTGTTATTAGTTTTGGTTTTCGTGTATTACAAAGAGAAATTTGCAAATTTTTTTTCTTAAACGTTAGACATGAATTTCAGTTCCTCGGCCAAGGCTTAGATACAAAACTTAGTTATTAGTTCTAGCAGTAAAATTAGAGACGCTGTTAGTACGCCGTAGATGTAAAGGTTGAAAACCTGACTGATGTCGGTCAGTTTAATGACGGCAATGGTTTTAACGGGAAATTTCCAAAGAACACGCTCGGCCATAAAGTTTCCAATCATTTCATTTGGCTGCAAAGGCTTAGTCTCAAAAATAGTTTGAAATCCACGAGTCAGATGTTCGTCGAGTTCGGGATCCGCAATAAGGCTTTTGTTGACGCCATAGACGTTGTACTCGAATTGCAGTTTAGCCACGTGGTACGTGATTCCCGCCTCTATGAACGTTGGGTTGAAAACCTCGTTGGTGAGAATGGCATTTTCGCTGAGAATTAGGGCAGTTGGTACATCAGTCGATGTCAATAAGGGTACAATGTCTTCTGCCAAAGTTACGTAATGCCTTATATCATCGGAATCGTACTGAGAAGCCCACGGATGACGCGAAACCTTGACAATTGAAGTCAATTCGTTTTGAGAGTCACTTTAATCATGATTGATTTCACTGAAGATTTGACTTACGAATTTGTCGTAAAAGGATTTTTCGGGTCTTGAAAACAATGGTCGAACTCGGTATTTCTCGATGTCATCTTCGGTCTCGTACCAAAAATACTTTTCATTGCAGAATTCGGATTTTAGGTTGCAATTGATGATAGCGGACAGAAATATTAGAGAAATTAACCACGAATTGACCAAAATTCTTTCGCTCAACTTCAGCATGGAAAGAGATGGAAATGCTAATTTAAAGAAATTGAAAAGCATTTTTAAAAGCCAAATTCATTAGAATTTGGCTACCAAGATTTGAAAATCGGAATTAGGTACGTTCGGTGAAGAGAAGGGCAACAAAGTTCCAAGCAGTTGCCAGAGAATGTTTCAAGAGTTCCAGACATCGTCCTTGACGAGTTCTACTCTTGAATTTCCCATAAACCGCGTAGGATGTTGCAAATAGCACAGAGAAGACGGTGAAGCTCAAAAGTAACAGGACATAAGTCTGAAATACGCGCAAAATATTTAGAAGTTGAAGGGAAGCACATAGGAGGCGCTAATTACCGTTTTGTCCATGCTGATAATTGCCAACGATTTCTCCGTTATCCTTTTGGGAATCGAAATGATAATTTTATCCGTTGGTCTCGAAACTGATCTTGGGTACCAGACGTCGAAATTCTCGAAAGACGACAGCAATTTAACCGGATAGATATCCACGTTCTATTACGGATATAATAGTGGAATAATTGCAGTACCCTCTCCCCGAGTTGTTGGTTAGAAGCTACGTTTAGCTGCTGGTTTATTTATAAATGGTTAGCTTACTTCACATTGGTAAAGTTCCGTGTCCCCATCCACGCACATTGTTTGTTCGAAACTGCAATTGCATTATTTAATATTTCCGGGTTATTGCTCAGTTATAAGGCAATTAACAACAAATTATGTCGAACAAAAAAATAAACTCGAACCTGATATTCATAATTCTCTCGTAAGCATTTTTCAAAAAAGATTCATCTAAATTGTTGTTCTACGTGATAATTAGGATTTAACCAAATAATTAATCGAATTGAATTATTTACTAATATTACCCCGTAACTTGAGAACTGGAGGGGCCCTAAGTTCCCAAATCTGAAAATCAATAAATATGAAAAAATGTCTGTTAAAACTATCTATAAATACAAACGTATAATGGATTCCCATCTAGGCCAAAAAAAGCTGGACACCAAATATGCGCTACACCAGCGAGGTGAGGTGCCTCAAATTGAAGTAGCTATCACCATGAACACTGGATCTCTCTGTACAAGGGTACATTGCCATCTCCGCGCACTCTCATGCGCCAAAAAGCGAGATGGAAGGCAAAGTTTTACCCCATTGTCTTTCCCTCTTAGCTACATCGAAATGGTCTATAGAGAGATTTCAGTTGGAGGAGGAGCTGAGTCTCGTGACATATTGGTGGGTTTAAACTGCAGGAATCAAGCTGAGATCACCCAATATGACTATCAGAACAGCGGTAAGACTTGGGAGGGTGTGACGTACTACTATCCCATCTAAAAGCTCTCTATTGCCTAGTGGTACGTAAGAGATGGGAATCCATTGAATTTATAGGTATCCAAGCTTCCACCTCACTCGGAAGTAAAATGAAAACTCTCGAACATCCGCCTCAGTGATTTTATAAACTTGAACTTGACTTGAAACGCGTAATTTGTTTACCTTAATCTATGACAAAGACTTTTGTTCAATTGATCCGCGTTCATTTTCGCCAACGCCCATGAAATTTGTGATTGGCGAAATGCTCTACTGTAATGTCCGTTCCATCTCTCGTATCAACTGTTGACTTTAAACGTTCAGTCGTTATTTTTTCTCAAAGTGGTTTTCTTAATTGCCGTATTTAAGTACAGCGGTGATTGTTCTCTAACCAAAAAGAAAGACTCGTAGGGTGTAGTTCCCTGTGCCTAGCAGCTTCATTTGCCTTTAATAGCAGCATAAGTTTATAAGATATGTTCCATAAGTATGACACTAGCTATACTTCGTAATACTAGAGGTTTACTGAGAGCTAGTTCGAGAAAAACGAGAGAATTGACTACACTCGGTTTTGTAGTCCATCTTCCTATTTAGTCTGTACTAAGCCTTTGACATCGCCTCACCAGGCGTCGCTTTACGAGAATCTATGACGTTTAACCTACGTCACTTCATGACCAGCTCTCATTAACCAGTGACACAATTATGGAACATTTCTTATAAACTTATGATGGCAGTAATATATTGCGAGTACCTTGGAAAAAAACGTGCTTTGTATCAAACATTACTAAATAATTCTATTTTCAAAACCGCGAATTATTACTAAAGTCGCTGCGCGTTGAATTGTCAATTTCCCTACCCTTGTTAGTCCAGAATTACCCACTGTTCGTTCTCCTGCAAAGCCTCAACTCAATTAAACCTATTGTTAGTGGCGAGTTAAGTATGAAACCAGAAGGGAGCCATTTGGGTACAGGATTGTAACCTCAAAATGTCCTCCAATTCGCGCAATTACACTGCGTAAAACCAACGTACACAAAAAATACTCCCTAGGATACCCCGCTTTAACTTTCCCCCGGCGTTTCCCGCTACATTGCGAATGGCTCGCTCGTTAGCCAATCATGGAAGGGGAGGCAGTTTAAAGCATTGTGGATGACAGTAGTTGGAGCAGGCCCAACACTCTGCTTGGCGTGAACTGGCGGATGAAATTGGCGTGAAACCTCATGGCGTGAACTGGTGGGGAAAATTGGCGTGAAACCTCATGATGGCGTGTAATTTAAGGCTATCAGCTACTCCCGTTGACGTGTCTTATCATATTTTTCGAAGAAAATATTAAATGCATGGTCTCAATGGTAAGGGATCCACTGATATGGATTTTATCTCGTTATTATAATACAGGATTTGACTTCCTCATATACTACGATTTTGGGCGGGTTAAAGTTAATAATCATATTTGTAGTAGTAGTCCTTTTGACTCGGAGAGGTAATATTTTGGTTTTTCCAACTTGTTTTACGTGACTTGTTTGTAATTTTTCCGTTTTAAATCTAAATTTTTCACTACCTATTTACGTTACAGGTTAATACGATATCGTAAAAATACGATATGGTATGAATAGGTAACTTAGGGCGGTATTTGGTAAATAATAGGCAACTTAGGGCGGTACTTGGTAAATAATAGGCAACTTAGGGCGGTATTTGGTAAATAATAGGCAACTTAGGGCGGTACTTGGTAAATAATAGGCAACTTAGGGCGGTATTTGGTAAATAATAGGCAACTTAGGGCGGTATTTGGTAAATAATAGGCAACTTAGGGCGGTACTTGGTAAATAATAGGCAACTTAGGGCGGTATTTGGTAAATAATAGGCAACTTAGGGCGGTATTTGGTAGATTCCCAAATAATAATAATACAATTATCATTCGGATCAAGTATGGTTATATTTAAGTAGGGGAAAAGGCCACAGGATCAACACTTTTTTTTAATTTCATTTGAGCACTATCAGATATTCAATATGTAGGTTAAAATACACTTACTGCAACACGCGAGAAACTATTCGAAATATTGCATTAATTAAACGAGTCTGTTTATCCTTTAGTTAACAGAGTGTTTTCCAAAGAGGGAAGGTAATAATAGGACTGAAGTACCTGAGTGGGATGGTTCTATGGGAAATCATAAATTTTAAGTCGAAAATGTTCTATACTTCTACGACCAGCCCATTTTGCCCCCAGAAGGGATATACACCCCCTAAAACAAGTTAATTATCATTGGAGGATCGAATTGTTTTAGGGATGTCCCACTCATGTACTTCGCTCCTAAAATTACCCTCTCTTTTTGCAACAGTCGCAACACCCTGTACTGTATCACTTCGCGGTTACGGGGTAAACAATGGTTCCTTATTTATCGTGGAAAAGAATCCAAGTTAATTAACGCTCTCACGAAAATATTAAGAGATCTAATTAACTCCATTGAAAATACTAATCAAACAACAACTAGCCCACATACCTCAAATGTGAAATAATTTCTTTCATTGTAACATTTCACAAAGGTAACATTTATCAGTTTATTGCAATACGTTTAAAGAAAATTGCGTTTGAATTTCATATTTGTTTCGTACTTCGGCAATTGTTTGAATCACGCCATAGCGACGTTTTCCAGTAGAGCTTCTAAAACCGCTTTGACCGATTCGAAAACGCGGACAAAACGCTTTTGAGTTCTAAGTAGAAAATTATACAACGAAATTTGGAATGAAATAGGCCAAAATAATTAGGCTTCGTACAAGTAGAAATCAATTTCAAGGCACGAGTAAGATTTAAAGGCACGTTTTGCATTAAAACGCCACAGGTTGTTGTAAGAGAGATCGACTTCGCTTCCACTTAAAGCGCAATTGCCAGACTACGTGCAAAATTGAAGAAAGGAAAATGCAACAGTACTTATCGTAAATTAGGGTAAGGTTTATTTACTGTAAATTACTTATTCTGTGCATAATAAATCAATAAGAGGGTAAAATTATAAGATTGGATTTGTTTATCAATGGCATCACTTAGGGAATTGCACGAGCGTTTGCACCTAGGGAATTGCACGAACGTTTGCACTTTCAACAAAATTTTAGAAATTTTAACCGAGATTTTAGAAATTTTGACCGAGATTTTAGAAATTTTAACCGAGATTTTAGAAATTTTAACCGAGATTTTAGAAATTTTGACCGAGATTTTAGAAATCTTAACCGAGATTTTAGAAATTTTGACCGAGATTTTAGAAATTTTAACCGAGATTTTAGAAATTTTGACCGAGATTTTAGAAATTTTAACCGAGATTTTAGAAATTTTGACCGAGATTTTAGAAATTTTGACCGAGATTTTAGAAATTTTAACCGAGATTTTAGAAATTTTGACCGAGTTTTTAGAAATTTTGTTCGAGATTTTAGAACTTTCGGAAACATATCCATGATTTCATTCATCGAAATTGTTCCCGTCAGATGTCGCTATGGCTTTGACGCAATTTTTCAAACGCAATGCTGAGCAGGCTTGGAAATAAGGTTTATTTCTGAACTAGTCCTCCGGACCAGTGACCCCTGATGTCTTAAATATGAAACTGGTCCCGGTACCAGTGACCCCTGATGTCTTAAATATGAAACTGGTCCCGGGACCAGTGACCGTTCCCCAATTTATTTTTCTACTGGTCCCAGGACTTGTGGTTGTTCTCTCTCTTCTAAAAAATCTCTCTCGGCTTAGGGTTATATACATAACTGGACTTAATTATGTTAAAATGAAAATAATTAAAGAGGTCCCCATATCAATTTTTAATAAAAGTAGGAATTAATAAACTAGTCATTGGGACCAGTGACCCTCGCGTTTTGAATAAAAAAAGTGGTCCAAGCTATTAATAAACTGGTTTTTGACCTGTAAACCTGTCTTATTTCCTAGCCTGATGCTGAGCCGGCACTTATTAAGATATAGGAATAGATCAAGTATAAATATAAATGTCCTTACGTGACATGTCATTAAAAATAATGAATATGTCCACATAAGGCGTATTATTATTTCATGATAAATAAAACGGTATATTAGATACGCGTGAATTTTTGATATCCAATTTAAAATGAAGCGGAGGAAAGTCAAGACTAAGGTACGCGTAAGAAATCAATTTTACACCGCCTATCATTTAGCTGCCAGCGTTTATACCAAACCACAGCGCGGCCGGTTAGTTTCGCCTGACCATTGTCCACTCTAGACAGACCCTTACGCTATTTAGCAGCGCGCTCAAAAATGAACCGAGTTAAACTTAACGACATTGTTTATCCTAAATTCAGGTAAGAACGTCGTTCAAGCGTGGAAAAATTAGGCCTAGCGATCAGAGTCAAGTTACTTATGTTTGTACGCGCTTATTTACTTATGATAGCTTTGTTTGCAGATTTGAGGAGTCGAGGCCGCTCGTGTTTTCCGCGTACGGGGTACGCTTATACCAAAATTCAATTAAATTTAATTTAATTTTATATTTAATATTATCAGGGATAGATTTAATTTTAGAAGTAGGAATGGAGTTACTAACAGAGTAATCTGGGCGCGCGTCAAAGTCCCGGACCCCCTTTTAACGGAACGGAGGGGGGTATGAATGAAGAGGCGGGAAAGTCATAGCGACAGAGGTAAAAACAGGAATTACGTCACTATTTTTCCCCGCCGTCCCCGTCAGCAACGTCATCAAAACGTACGGTTTAAGTGAGCCAATAAGATAATTTAAACTTTTCGTTACGTGTTGGAGGGAGGGGCTCTATACTGGGTGGGCTATGAGTCGGAATAACTGAAGTAAATACTAACCGTTAGACTCCATTCCTACTTCTAAAATTAAATCAATACCTGATATTATATTTAATTTTATATCTATTTCATAGAACAAAGACGACGATATCCCATTATTGCAAAAAGCTTACAAAAAAATTCTAAATATCAGGTTTGAACTTTTTCTATTATCGCATTTCATTTTGCCTTAAGTCCCTGGGGACACTGTACGTTCAGATTTAATCAAATGCAAATAATAAGACGCGGATAGTGCGCTAGGAACTAGTGGGGAATACATGCAGCTGATAGGAATCATTTCGTAGTCATCTAGGCGGGATTGGAGGGAGGAGCTAATATCTATGATACTAATTTTGCCTCACGATTAGTTAATCCGTTGACCTTGCGTTGCTACGTCACAGGCACATAGGCTCCCGTTTGAATTTACCAAGAGCTAGGAATATAAGAAAACCAATGAAATCACGGTTAAAAATACGTCAGAATTGTGACGCCCATAAAACCCGCTCAGAAATTAAAACGGAAGATATGGTGCCACACCTATTTCTATAAGCTTATGGATTCCTTGCATTAGTAGTTGTGAAACTCCAGTCCAAATATGTTTAGAATGTTTACCTTCCCCATTTTCTCTGACCAATCAGCGCCGTGTACATTAACATTAATATTTACCTTTATTTGAATTTCTCTAAGAGACAAAAATAGACAATTCCGATTGTTCATTTGAATTTTGTGACCAATATTGATCAAATGAAAATGAGTTAGAAATGACACGACATTCTTTTTGGTTTTTGGGGGATATTCCTAGGCCCCTAGTTGTACATTATTTACATTCCTATAAATACTAGTTTGTATTAACGACGCACGGAACAAGCCACGGAAACCGGAAAGTGAAATGACATTTGAAGGCTTACAGTATTGATCGAAATGCTAGAAGAAAAATAAAATATGAAAACTCAAATAAACCCTACAAGAAAATAGAGTTAACACCATAATTATACTTTCTGAGAGAAAAATCATTAAATTTACAATTTGCATTTCCAGTTTTGAGCACGTTTTTTGCATAGATGCCGACCCGGAACAAATCTGCGAAGTAAGATGACCTTTTCTAAATCAATGTTTATTCCACTTTGCGTTGACAATAATTTAGGGAACTGCTAGTATTATTCTACTATAATTTTAGTAGTTTCATACTATTGTTTGGAGGAAATGTTAATAAACGTATTTTAAATGCGAGACACATGGACAAAAATAGTATTAAAAACTCTACAACAGTTAGGAGGATACTAATAGATGATACTTGGATAATACTACCGCCCGTCTATACAGGGTGTTTCTGATAATTTTGCCTCAACATAAAGGGTCATATCTTAGGGTCAAACTGCGTGGTAAAGTGTCACCAGAATATGGGGTCCACAACATTCAGTTACGGAGATACGGGCTCCCAAACATTGATTGGGCTCTAAAAGAAAGAAACAAATGTGGAGTAAATAACTTTACCACACGTCCAGCAACTACACGGTGTAGACCCCATGTTCTGGTGACACTACCCCCTCAATTTAACCCTAAGATATGACCCTTTAAGTTAAGACAAACTTATCAGGAACACGAGGAATATTGAACAAAAGCGGTTGTATCCGTAATATATTAGAATGTGGATATCTATCCTGTTAAATTGCTGTCGTCTTTCGAGAATTTCGATGTCTGGTACCCAAGATCAGTTTCGAGACCAACAGATAAAATTATCATTTCGATTCCCAAAAGGATAACGGAAAAACCATTGGCGATAATCAGTATGGACAAAGCGGTAATTAGCGCCTCCTCTGTTGATGTTTTTCCCTTCAATTCTTAATTATTTTTCAATTATTTTAGACTTACGTCCTTTTACTTTTGAGCTTCACCGTTTTCTCTGTGCTATTCGCGATATCGTACGCGGTTTATGGGAAATTCAAGCGCAGAACTCGTCGGAGGCGACATCAAGAACTGCTTATATATTCTTTGGTGAATGCTTACAACCTTTTTGGTTTAATCTTCAAAGAACGTAAGTGTCGCGTCTCCACTTTTATCGAAAGAAACTCAAATTCCCAATACACAATATGAATTTGGACAGGAATGCATACAGCTAATTGGAATTATTGTGTAGCTACCCATTTTCTCTCATGTTATCTAGGCGGATTTTGTGGGAGGAGCTACAGACTATTTTACCTCGAGAATAATCACTCTCTCGTTGCGCCTTACACGCGTTTTGAAACTCGCGTTGCTACCAATGAAATCACGGTTAGAAAAACGTTAGGATTATAAGGCGTGACGGATACTTAGTTCTCAAGCCCGGCCCACAAACCCTCATAGATATTAACATGGTATATTTGTGAGCGTAAGAATTCCTATTGAGCTGTGTGTATTACTGGTTTGGCTTATTATGAAGTTATTTTTCAATGTCCCTTAGCGTTTCCATCTCTTTACAAGCTGAAGTTCAGCGAACGTATTTTGGTCAATTCCTGGTTAATTGCTCTAATATTTTTGTCCGCAATCATCAACTGCTACCTTAATTCCGAATTTTGCAAAGAAGAATATCTTTTTTACGAAACCGAAGACGACATCGAGAATTTCCGAGTTAGACCATTGTTTGCGAGAAATGAAATGTCATTTTATGACAAATTTGTAAGTCACTTCTTCTATCACAAGTAAATGAGCTATCCACTAAGACGGAAGTATCATGGCCCGTCCCTCTTACCATCCCAAGAGAAATACATACAATCATAAGTTTATATGTCCCATAAGTATGACACTACCTATACTCCGTAATGTTAGAGACTTACAGCTCGAGCTAGTTCAAGAACGACAATCGAGAATTTTAGACTACATTCGGTTTTGCAGTCCATATTCCTATTTAGTCTGCACTACTATGCCTTTAAAGAAATACTAATTGACATTATTTAATGGCAGGTTTCGCGTCATCCTTGGGTTTCTAAGTATGACCCAGAAGTGATAATAAATTACGTAACTGCCGCTGATGAATTTATAAACTTACTGAGCTCGCCTGACGAACCAACGGCCTTAATCCTTAGCGACAATACCATTCGCACCAACGAATATTTCAACCCGGCTTTCAAAGACGCGGGAATCACGTATCACGTGTCTAAACTGCAATTCGAATACAACGTCTACGGTATTAATACGAGTCTAATTGCCGATTGCGAACTCGACGAACGTTTGACACTCGGATTTCAAATATTTTTCGAGACTAAACCTTTAACTCCGTTTGAAATGAAACCGAATCTTTGGGCCGAGAGTGTCCTTTGGAAACCTCCAGTAAAATCCAATAGCGCCATTAAATTTAATGATATTTACAAACTTTTTAACGCCTACATTTACGGATTGTTAATAGCGTCGTTAGTTTTAATTGTCGAATTGTTAATTAGGTTTTGTACCTAAGCCTCGGTCTAACTCAAATTTGAAATGTTTCAAATTAAAAACAGATTAGTTTTACTTAATTAATAGTGTTACCAGAAGGTTCTTGCGCGTAATGAGACGACTAACGCCGCGATTACAATGAAAGACTTTGAAACCAAACCGTTTTGAATCGTTTTGGACATGGCCTTACCCATTTTTTACTTTTGCGCTCTTTGAAGCTGGGCCCTTACGGCTGGCCGACTTTAAAAAAAAAGAGGAAATAAATAATTACATTTTCTTATAAAAATGTCTTCATGTTAAATTTTGACCTTTTCCCAAATCGTTTCGAAACGCTTTCAAAGTGTCTAGTCCCGCGCCTTAAGTGAAACCATGAATAACATAGTACTTATAAGTAAGACACTTTCCATTCATTATGTAATTTCTTAATCAAGGTTTGTTGTCAATCATGGTATAGATATTACCTAATAGGAATAATTGCTCCTCCATATCTCCCAAGTCAATTTCAATGCGGGTTTTGTGGGCCGGGCTTGAGTACTATAAGTCACGCCTCATAATGAAAGTTGATGATAGGGGCAAGTAATTTAGTAAGCTCGCGAGAACATTAGAACGAAGTTGAAGATAAATCATCCCTCATCTAACAGTAGTATAGTATGGCCCAACAATTATTCCACGTGTCACCTCTATATATCCTATTGTTGCGAAAACAACCGGGTTTTTTTAATGCGACAAAGTAAACAATGAAGTTAATGTAAAAGCGTGATAGATGTCACACTACCTATACGTGAGTTTTATATCAAATATAAAAACAACGAGAAAGCGTAATTAAGTAATCGATTCCTTGAGAATATTTCGTGGAGTCCGAGGTTTCCCATTAGAATGTTTCCGGAGAGTGGTCAGTGCTGAGCGGCATTGCGCTCCCGTCATTGACCACGTCATAAAATATGAACGAAGTTGAAGGCAACAACAGTCTTTATCGTCAATTGCGGTAAGAAAATGATCTGTTCACGAGCCGAGCTTTTTAAAAGCTCGGCTTGGTTAACATATATATGTTTAACAAAAATACCAACGTAAGACTTGAGAACGACTAGAAATGCTATCCCATGTTTAGGAATGTAGTGGTTCTGTAAAACCCGCTCGGTAAAATGTGAAGAAATCATTATATGTTCAAGGTTATCGAGAGAAAGCAAATTTTCCCACGCTTTATTTCATGTAAAAATACAACGGAACGCACTATTGGTGGAGAGAAGAAAGACTAAGCTCTATTTGAGTGACTAATACTTATTTCAAGCACCTAAACTTAAATTATGACTGTTTTAAGAAAGATGTTCCAAATTAGAGCTGTTCTAAGTTAGGGCTACTCAGTACTGACCCTGCAGGTGTATTTCCAGTAAAATTAAATTTTCGACGTATTCCCGAGAATTGATCTCTTCCTCTCTAGCTTCAATGGTCAACCAATATTAACAATAATCACTTTCTGATATTTCCTATTTGTCTTTGTTACTACTTAATAGTAACGTCGTGTTGTATCCAGTTCTAGCTTAATAGGCTAATACCATATGTTTATAAGATATGTTCCCATAAGTATGACATTACCTATACTTCGTAATGCTAGAGACTTACAGCTTGAGCTAGTTCGACGGAAGCGAGAATTGAAGTCCTACACTCGGTGGTAGTTAATTTTGCTATCCATCTAGGTCTTATTTAGCCTGCATTACTAAACATTTGACATATAGCGCCTGACCAGGCCTCCCTCGCTTTACCCTGAATCTATGACCTACCTCACTCTATTCGTGACAAACTCTTACTAACCAGTGACAAACTTATGGAACATATCTTACGAACTTGCGCTAATACATAATTTGTTTTTTGTTTTATTTAGGTTTGAAAAATCCAAATCTTTGCAATTTTCATCTTTTGGGGTAAATTATCAAAAATCAATGGTAACTGTATTAATAATTTGAGGAAATTTTATCTTTCGCGTATACATAGCATAGCTCTGACCACGACTCATTTTTGAAAGAAGCCTACGAAAAAATTCTAAATATCAGGTTTGAACTGATTCTACGGTATGATTTGCTGATTGTATCATGGATACATTAGTCTTATCTGGTCTTACATATTCCTGTTTGTATTTATTATTTTCCATTTAATTCATCCGCGAGAAAACAGTCCCCGTAAAGTAATTAAGAGTTAATTAATTAATCGACGAAACAGTTCAATTTAGGAGAACCATTGAAGAGAGGGTGCAAAAGAAAATAAGTGATTTTTTTATCGATTCTTCTACAAATAATAAGACTTATCCGCATAGTCAGGAAGGAGTGATTTTACATAGAAGTAATTAGTTTGAGAATTCACGGATAATTTTAAATTTGCTTCTCCGAGCAACAGCGTAACGCCCTGCCTTCTTGTTAACATATTTCCATGTTGAATGTAATTTCAACCTCCCTTTAAAATGAAAATTAAATAAGACTTCAGTAATGACTTCTCAAACACCGGGAGACTGTGTATAGAGCTTTAACCCCAAGTGCTGTATTGATCAAATCAGTAAACATTGAAAATACAAGAAAATGGTGGAATTAATTATCTGAAGTGAAAATATCTAATGTACTTTCAGTTTCCACGAAGTATATTGCATCGACGGAGACACGGAGTATTTTCCATGTGAGGTAAGCTATACTTGAAATCGAAATCAATGTCAACTACACTTAGCAACGATAGCGTGTCAATTGGGAAAGGGGGTAGTATTGTCATGGTATTGTTAATTTGTCATCTAGAGGTAATATCAGGGACGCAATAAAAATGGTAGTAGTAGTTTCCAGCTTCGTTAAAGACTGTTTTTGAAGAATAGGATCTCCTAGTTTTATTCCTCCATGGGAGTGCTCCGCGAGGACCCAAAGGAAAACGCTTTAAGTCGGTCTCCGCGTACTCCGCGCGCAAGCGTCCAAATTTAAAAACCGGCTTTGAACTGGAAGTGGGAGCTGGCGGTAGTGTAAAAACCAACGCCACTCGCGCGTGCGCGTTAGCTAGAATCGAACGAAAGAGATAGAAATTCCTACCCTCCCTTTTTCCCCCCTGCCATTTATATTACTGTTTCTTTAACATCACAGCAAGACTCCCTCTCACCTCCCTGGTAATATTAGGAGAAAAATTATTAACAGCTAAGCAAACACGTAACATTTTCAAATTTAACACGGTTAGATAGGGGGAATACTATTAGATTATGGCCTCCAATATTGATCTGAAATACTTATGGTGTTTCTTATTAAAACGTTGACGTATTAGAATGTGGATATTTATCCGGTTAAATTGCTGTCGTCTTTCGAGAATTTCGACTTCTGGTACCCAAGATCAGTTTCCAGACCAACGGATAAAATTATCATTTCCATTCCCAAAAGGATAACGGAGAAACCGTTGATGGTTATAAGCGTGGACAAAGCGGTAATTAGCGTCTCCTATGTTTATGTACTTTCCTTCAATTTTTCACTTATTTCAGACTTTTGTCCTTTTACTTTTGAGCTTCTCCGCCTTCTCCGTATTATTCGCGATGTCGTACGCGGTTTACGGGAAATTCAAGCGCAGAACTCGTCAGGGACGATGTCTAGAACTCTTGAAACATTCGCTGGCAACTGCTTGGGACTTTGCGGCCCTGCTCTTCACCGAACGTAATCCTGATTTTCAAATCTTGGTAGCCAAATTAGAATTTGGCTTTAAAAATACTTTTCAATTTCTTTAAATTAGCGTTTCCATCTCTTTCAAAGCTGCATTTGAGCGAACGAATTTTGGTCATTTCTTGGTTAATCGCGCTAATATTTCTGTCCGCTATCATCAACTGCAACATGAAATCCGAATTTTACCAAGAAGAATACCTTTTATACGAAAGCGAAGACGACATTGACAAATACCGAGTTAGACCCTTGTTTTCAAGAAACGAAAAATCATTTTACGACAAATTCGTAAGTTATATCTTAAGTTTATAAGATATGTTTCTTAAGTATAACACTTCCTATACAAGTTCGTAATGCTAGAGACTTACTAAGAGCTAGTCCGAGATCGACGCGAGAATTGACTACACGCGATTTTCGTAGTCCATCTTAGTATTTAGTCTGTGCTAAGCCTTTGTCAGCGCCTGACTAGGCGTCGCTTTACGAGAATCTATGACCTACCTCACTCACATAATGACAAGCTCTCATTAACCAGTGACAAACCTATGGAACATATCTTATGACCTTATGGTAAAATCAAGATTCAATTACGCGTCAAGCAACTCGAAAGCTGATACCATTTTATTGTCAGATTTCGCGTCATCCGTGGGTTGAAAAGTTTGATCCCGAAAAGATATTAACTCAAGTAACTTACGTGGATGAAATTATTCTACCCTTATTGATCTCGAGCGATGAACCAACTGCCTTCATTCTCAGCGAAAATGCCATTCTCACCAACGAGGTTTTCAACCCAGCATTCATAGAGGCGGGAATCACGTACCACGTGGCTAAACTGCAATTCGAATACAACGTCTACGGCGTCAACAAAAGCCTTATTGCCGATCCCGAACTCGACGAACATCTGACTCGTGGATTTCAAATCATTTTCGAGACTAAGCCTTTGCAGCCAAATGAAATGATTGGAAACTTTTATGCCGAGCGCGTTCTTTGGAAACCGCCCGTTAAAACTCACGCCGTCATTAAACTGACCGACATCAGTCAGGTTTTTAACGCCTACATCTACGGCGTACTAATATCGTCGCTAGCTTTACTGCTAGAACTAATAACTAAGTTTTGCATTTAAACCTTGGCCGACCTAGCCCGACTCCATTAACGCCCTTACCATGCAGGCTCATCTTCTACACACCATTTTTACGTTGCCAATCGGGACTCGTACACGCGGACGAAGCTAAAACTAGCGTTTGCCAATGTTAAGACGCTATGCAGCGGTATAGACTTTTAAGGGGCCCGAGCTTTGCTTTAAAATTATAAAATAAAAATTCTTACCTCGCAGCGCTTTGATTTAAATGTTAAATGTAAAACCATGTCTCTTAAACGGTATCGTATTAAAAATAAATTACAAAACAATAAAGATGAACACCGTGCACAACCTCAAGAGACCACAAAAAGACACCACGACCATACCAGACGCGGTCTCATTCTCGAATGAGAGTTATTAGACCAAAATATATATTTTTTTCGTAAAAAAGGGGCGATGAAGCGATGCTTGCCTAAATTAGCACTAATTATAATTGACGTCTCAAATAAGGCATAACTTAAAAAAATATATTTAATTAATAAATTCCACCATTTCAACTCTCTTCATTTAGTTTGTTCCTAACTTCCTCGGCGTCACCAAACTTAAAAGATGTAAATGACTCTAGAGTTGATGAGGCGCACGTTTTTTCAGCAATTTCATTCATCGAAAAGCGTTCGAAAATGACCGGAAATTAATTAACAATTTAGACACCTATAATTTTTCGTGTTTAAAATTCCTTTCTAAGACTTTTTTAATGAGTGTTCCAAACAACACGAATAAATATTTTTCAACAAAAAGATAATAATTATCAAAGAAACAGCAATAACGACGAGAAGAGCGGCTATGAAAAATTGTAATACGCAATTCGCTGCAGTTCCATCCTGAAATTTAAGGAAATTTCATTAAGATTGGATAAATTATTTAATCAGATCGAAGATGATCCTTGGTCAGGTGCTCGAGAAATAAACGTGGAGTTCAGGTTCGTATGTCTCGCTTAAATTTCATTGGTTCCTTAGACGCGTCTACGTAGTCTGTATTTAATCCAAGGTCATGCGAAGGGTCATAGGAAAATGGAGCCAGCTTAGCTTCTTACCATGGTTCCAACTTTCACTCCATCACCTGCGAGTTAAATTAAAGTTCATGAGGGTTCAACTGAAATGCATTAAAAATTACTACAGGTTCTTACCGAAAGTGTTACTATCAGCAACAGTGGGGTTTATGCCTTTCGCCTTATTTTCCTGAAAAGCATCACAAAAGTCAAAAAGTTAAGAGAATTCAATTAAAATTGCGAACTCGATATTAAAATGCCATTTGATTATATCAGAAGGGGATAATAGAAGAAGCGTGACACTCTGTATCATTCTTAATACTTTAATTACGTAACATGATTGTTCCCAGGCGAGGGAATTACCCTTTTTGTTCGCTCTCCCGCTCATCAAACTTAATCAGGATGGGTAACTATCGCACCGTGCTAGGGTGAATTATATTGCAACTGTTTGGTATTTACTAAATCCTCAGCAATCAAGCCAAAAACCTCCTCTTGACGTGGGTCAAGAATCCACAAAATAGCTAAGCGCTAATGCATAGTTCCCATGCTAGGAGGATCCATACCATTTTCAATAGGAGGCCTAGCTTTAGCCTCACCTAGTGAGGCAGGCCTCCTTGTGTAATACCTGAAGCCTGGCCTCCCTGTGTAAATGGTATGGATCCTCCTAGCATGTGAACTATGTATAGAGTAATGATGATGAGGGGAACTATTTAACTATCGCGTATGTGATTCGGTTTAGTAACCTTGCACACTTCAAATGTTATAGTTCTGATGTTGGGAAGAATCATGTTACAATTATACCCCTCCGCTTTGTGCTTGGTACACTTCTCTCGAAGAGGACTATGATATATTTCTGGTTATATCAAGAGAAAATAGAAAAGAGTATAATACTTCTGCCCCCGCAAGCCAGGCTTCGTTTGAGGCGTTACATTTCTACAGCTGTAGCGTCGCGATCCCTACGCACAGCTTTTAAAGAGAGAGAGAGAAATAGTTCCCTCAAAACATACTACGACGGGCTCAGAGACGGCGGAAGAGGAGCGGCTCCCTCTCCCAGAATTCCATGAGCAGCCCTACTTTCCAAAAACACGTTCTAACCTCTAGCCTTCTGATTGGCTACATGAAGTTTTAAGGGGGGGGGGTTAAAACTGGGCTGCCCTGAATTAAGGTAGAAAGCAGGAGTGAAATTTTGACCCAAGTATTATACTCTCTCCTATTTCCTCTTGATTATATATATTCTGGAAATCATTTTCTTTTCTTTTTTTCATTTGTCTTTGTTAAATGGAATTCCATGAAATCATAAAATTTTTAAACGTACTTTATGTTTGTTGTTCACTTGTAGAAA
Organism: Phalangium opilio; assembly: GCA_019434445.1. Taxonomy (NCBI): domain Eukaryota; kingdom Metazoa; phylum Arthropoda; class Arachnida; order Opiliones; family Phalangiidae; genus Phalangium; species Phalangium opilio. Next base: position 645,140 of record JAEQBA010000283.1, on the reverse strand, counting down.
GTTTTTACCCATGGTCCCGAAAAGGTTCCTTCCAGTACTTGGTTTCTACTAACAATTTAAATTAAATAAACGTGAAGATAAAAATTAATTTTATACCTTTTAAGTTTCATAATAGAAAACTAAAAACATTACTCGACTCTTACCTGAAAACTACCTGTTTTGGGTTTAAACGTTAGGTCTATATAGTACGAAAGAGTTTTTCTTTCGAATTGTAATCTCAAATAGATATCGTACGCTAAAGGGGCTAGCAACATTCCCATCCCTGGCTCTTAACTTGTAGATAGCGGTTGAGTGTCGCAAATAACTGGCACACTTGTCGCGCACTAATTACTGTTTAATTAGTAAATATTTAAAGATAACTTTAATCAACTATGTTCATGGCGATCGAATCAATTTAATTTCCTCATCTTCGTTAGTTGGGAAGGTGAGACGCAGTTATAAGCCTATTGTGGACGGTCCCCCTAAGTCAGAAACGATTACAATGTGAAACGGATCAGACCAAGGCTTATTTCAAATCGCAATACTGAATACAATTAGAAATAAGGGAAAAAACTCGACATTTTTCACACATTTTTAATATGATTTTAAAAGAGCGTAAACATATATTCTTAAACGTTGTAAAACTTAGTTAAAAGCACTCCCAATAAAATGCCTATTATTAAAATGAGCGCAAATAAGAGAAAGGTTGAAATGCCACCTTCTTGTCTATCCTAAAATTGAAGAAACTTCAATAAGATTGCTCGAGAAATAAACGCCACCATTTCGACTCTCATATTTCCCGCAATTCAGGACCATCTCTGATTGGCTTGTAACCCGCTCATTTCATTGGTTAATAAAACGCGTACGTCTTCATAAGTTTGGTTGAGGAATGATCCTTAAAGACGTCAAAGACTCTCTAACTAAGGCTTTGACTAGTTAAAGACCTCTCAGCGAGTGTCCTTGTCAAACTTGTTTTAGAGAGAAATGGTGTCCCCTTTTTAAAATGTCTATTTATGACGTAGACAGACGTTCGAGGAGCCAATCAGACAACGCTCCCGTTGGAAGTTACAGCTTAGTTTCTTACCATGGTTCCAACTCTCGCTCTATCACCTGGGAGTTAAATTAAACTTAATTAAGGTTTAACTATAATACAATAATAATTGAAGGGCGCTTACCGATACGGCTATTCTTAAAAAGAGTGGCGTTTGTGCCTTTCGCGACGTCCTGAGAAACTTCAAACTAAAAATTAATCAATCAATGCGTTTGTCAAGATATTATTTATTCCCCTGATATTTTTGGTAAGGACGAATCTGGTTAACACTTAAAAACTAAGCCTTTTCATTCGTGTATTGATCATTAAATCGTAAAACGTACATTGTTTTGCTGGTATTTCGGCATTCTCTCTGCTTTGGTCGACATTAATATCTGTTCAATAAACGCAAGATTAAAAACTGGATTTTAAACAATGAAGTTTATGCCTAATAGAATATCAAACTGTTAGTAAAGACTTATCTGGACGAAAGTCAGTTCAAATTGCGGCTTTTATCGTTGAACTTCATTAATCGGGTGAAAATATCAGTGACATGTTCGAGGGGTCGGACGTTTTGGAAAAAGTGTTCGGGATTTCGAAATCCAATTTCATTTCTTCGGATTTCGTTTGATTTCGTCGGATTTTGTTTGATTTTAGAATTCGATAAAATCAAATGGATTTCATCGAATTTTGCGATATTTCCCTTGATTTTGTTGGATTTTGAGGTTTTTCGTGTGATTTCCTCGTATTTTGAGATTTTTCCGTGATTTTGACGGATTTTGGATTTCGTTACTGATTTTGTTTCTTTGATTTCGTGAGTTCTTTGTTGATTTCGTGATTTTTTACTGATTTTACGATTTCTTTATTGATTTTGTGATTTCGTTACTGATTTCGAATTTTTTATGGGATTTCGAAATCAGCATTGATTTCGGATTTCTTAAGTTGGATTTCGCGGGTAGCGTACGGGATTTCATGAATGACCGACCCCTCGGACATGATAGTGTAGGTTAAAAAGGATAAATGATCCGTGATACTTTTATAATTTTATTGTCTTAGTTCCTCTTATTTCACTTTGTTATCTCAAATTTTAAGATATAGGCATAGGTAGAAGTTTTAATCAAAGCCAAGAATAGGGGAAATCGTACGGGCCCTTCAAATGCCAATTCTCAGCGTAAGTCTATTATGAACGGTCCTAGTAAGATTTAAACGATCTAGATTGAAATGCAGCTTGAACGAGATCAGCCCGAGACATATTTTGTCGACGGAAGAAACATGCAAACTTACGAAACTGGGTGAGCTTGCAATTAGAAATAAGAAATGAAGCGAGGCTTGGGACTTTTAAGACTGATTAAAATTTATTAAGGAATCATAAGCCAGCTGCAGTTAGGCATAGTGCGTAATTCAAAATTTAGCTTTACATTTCGATAAAGGCAACTTTAGGTCAGCTCTGCTTTTATTTATTTTATTTATTATTTTATCAATAATTATTGGAAATTTACGGGCAATTAAGATAGAGCTTCTTGGTTCCAAAACCGCAAAAAAATTCGGGGTCTTGACCGTACGGGCCATATGGCTCGGACCTGGTTTTTTCGTTGACATCTTTGATAATCGAGACCAAATCCTTACTATTGGCGTATTTCTTTAGAAAATTAACCAGGTTTTGGCCGTACACGGTGCCTTTATGTTCTCTGTAAGAGACGTATTCGTGCCGAGTCGAGAAGGCGATAAGTCTGTCGTTCACGCCGGCATTATCCGTTTTTAAGTCTTTAAACAAAATCCTTTCTGAAATGGAATTATGATCAGTCGTTTAAACGAGATCAAAACCAGTTAGGACATATGTGAAAGATTGCGGCTTACTTTTGCCTCGGCAACATAGCATGAAGAAAAGCTTTGGTTTTCCTTTGAGAGTGGGGCAATTTTCGTCGCTGAACATGTCGAAAATTTTCTGGTACTCCAAGACTTTTCCGTCCTTTGAATTAACTCCTTCTTCGCATCCGTGACTACTAATAATCAATACCATGACGTCTACTTCCGAATAGTTGTAACTCTGAAGTCTACGTAGTTCTTTTACCATACCCTGAGATATATTAGCGAGCGAGAAGTCAATGACGTCATCTTTTAATTATTCCTAAGAACGTTTACGGTACCTCTAGAGTCAAATCTTCTTCGTAATCCACGAAGTAGTCAAACTGTAACCCTTTCTCAAAAATCGACTTTAAATTTAGCGCGTCACAAACGGCGCCATCTCTAGTTTCAAACTCCACCTTGTCATCGAAGTTGACGTTGTTAATGATGAGGGCGTGGCCTCTCGGGATGCTGCTCATTTTATAATGCGGCTAAAATGAAAAAAAAAAAAAAAATCCCCCGCTAATTCAGACCTTTTCTTTAGTGGCAAATCCCTTCATGGACTAATTATTGACGCGTCTCGCTTTGAGACATCTAATACAGGGTGTTTGTGATAAGTCTGCCTTAAATTAAGGGGGATGTATGTTCTTAGGGAAACCAATTTTGAGTCGAAAAGGTAACTTCTATCTCCATTTTGCCACAAGGGACACTGTTTTCGAGCTATGATTGGAGTATTTTACGGATGACCCCTTATATTTAATTAAGAAAGTAATTTATGTCAGACTTATCAGAAACACCTCAAAAAGAATATTTAAAATTAAATATAAATTCTTTCAAATTCAAACTAATTTTTTCGTAAAACGAGTGTTCTGATTGAATCGAATTTCTATTCAAAATTTGTTGCTTTTGACAATTTTGAAATCTAATGTACACCGTTTCGTTACAAGTAGAAATCAACGCGACTACTTAACTTATTGGAAAGGATATTATTAACTTATGATAGATATAGTTCGGAACTAAGTGAAACTAACGCCTTCAATATCTTCATTCGGAATTACTCCCGGATCCAACTTGACATCTTCTTCCCAATCCACGTTTCTCATATCTGTACAAAGACGGCGGCAATTTAAAATACTTGAAAGATGTAGGTACACGCGGATGTAGGCTTTTACCTGGTTTAATAACATCTTGATCCCATAGGGAAAGCGAACTTTCGGCTGGCCCTAGAAAATAAAATCAAGAAAATTGCTCGAAATATTTATAGACATAAGTATCTTAATTCGATTAGAATTTATAAAACCTACTTGGAGCTGCCTCATCTACGGTGGCATTATTCTGGTTAAACTATAGATAAGGAAACAAATTATTTTTTTAATATAACAAAACCATCCATAGAATAACTTTGTCAAACAATCAAAAGGTCAAACTATAGGTCAATAGATTCGATTTCCATACCACATGTCCAACATGAGTGTTATTACCACCTGAAAAAGAATCGTCAAGTTTCAATTTCGGACTTTTCGACGCAACTCGTACGTCTCCAAAAAAATTCGTTTTCACCCTTCGATTGGAGCTAAGCGCGATAGTATAGAGGTAAACTTTACTAAGCCTAAATTGATCGGTATTTAGACTTAGTAAAGTCCTCCTTGGAGAGCAACAATTTCCTTCTACAGAGTGTACGGGGTAATTTACTTACTAAATACGGCACCCGGAACTACATTCGCGTTCTCGCCGGTCACATTCTGATAGTTTTAAGAGGTTTCGCAACAACATTAATTCTATTAATTTTACTATTATACCATCAACTGAGTTAATTACTATACTTACCAAATTCCACGTCTGATTTGGTCCATTACCTAAATTCGAAATGAAAGTGGAAATATTTCATAAATAAAACCACAATACATAAATAAATGAAAGTAACGAATAATGCACCTCCAGCCATATTTAATCAGAGTCGTTTCTTAACCACCGCAATGTGGAAAAATTTATTTTTTTTACTGCTCCGAACACGAGTAAACTCTTTGGCAAAAATACCTGCATTTTATCTTGGTACGATTTGGTGCCGATATTTGAAGACTAATCTAAAGATTAGATATAAAAATAAAGTGTTGCGAATGGCTAATGGATAATCGTTTTGGAATAGGTATTCTACGTTTCTCCTTGCCGCTAGAGGTTATATAATTATCTTAAAGTAAAAAAATTAAGGACCATTTCGTTTAATAACTCGGGTCTCTTTATTTTTAGCAATAGTTTCTCATCTTAGCAATTCATAATGGACAGAAAGTGTTAAATCTTTTTTAGCCACATCGTATGATGGATATCTACGAAGAGGTTATTAGTTTGACCTGCCCTGTAGGAGTAGTAGTCGTCGTCGTCGTGCCACAGTCCCGCCTTGGCAGTATCAAAGTTTTGTTCGTTATTTTTAAACTTCGAAGCATTTGTTTATTAGTATTTTTCTTCCTCTACGGAGAATCGAACCCCGCATCACAGCTCAATAGTCCGCCTCGCCTAGAAACGCTTGCTGAGAACATATCTTGTAGACTTATGATATAATATATGTATATATAATAATATATAATATTTTTTGTAAAATAGTTCCTCCTTGCGTTATCGCGAATTGGGAAAATTAAATTTAAGAAATTGATGTTTTTCACGTATCGAGACACTCGAGATTTATTTTGATAGTATGACACAAGCTGACAGGCAACACCAGCAGCGAGGGTCCATATAATAAAATCACGACCATGGTGCCACCTATCATATCACCAAAAAGTGGTTTTTCGTGAATAAGTTGCTATTCATAAATTTTGTTGCAAGAAACGAATTTATTTAGGATTGATTATTTGAAATTAATATTTTGAAAATGGAAACGAAATTAAACGGGACTAAGACTCATTTTAATATAGTTAATAAAATAATTTCTACTAATTAACTGAAGTAAGTCCAATTCTCAATTTTATATTGGGAACAATTAAGGTAAGGTTTCACAAAAAATTATGGGGAAACGGTTTGTCGGTAGCTTTTTTACTTTTGAAGTAATTTGGGAACTATATTTACTCTTTTTTATTTGTAGTACAAACGGGGTCTTCCGGCTTCCGCGGAACACAAAGTGAAAAAAGTTCGAACTTCTTCTTGGGTTGTCATCTCTTTCAGGGCCGGATTAAGCAATTTTGCACCCTAAGTTTTTATCCCCCAACGGTATGTTCATTATTTGCGCCGCAATATCTTCTCCCTTAATTGTGGAAATAATTATTTTTAAATTTAAAACTCGAACTGTTATTAACCTCAAAATTTTACAAAACGACAACAATCAATTGTGTTGCAATTCTCAAAATTTGATCTTACTGTAGGTTGTCCCCGTGACAATAAAAAGTGCCTATTGAAGTAGTTGAAAAATTTATCTTGAGTGAAATCAGCTTCTTTAATTGTTACAATTATGGATGCCCATTCGAATACGGATTGCGATCGAAGTGGACTTTGAACTAAAGATCGAATTTTTTCTTTTTGAACGCTGCTGGCATGGTCGTAGCCGTCCAAAATCAATAAAATTTTCGTGTCCTTGTGCCTCAGTGCCTTGTCCCTGGTTGACGCGTCGGTTTCGACATGACAAAGGCCTTTCAGCGAAGCTTCCAAGTCTTCCACGTCATCATCTTCGGTGTCGTTAAAATTCTTAAGTAACAGCAAATGAAACCCTTTCGCCGCATTATCCCTTTTCCCAAACGACCAATCGTGAGCCAACTTTTTGCAAAAGGTTGATTTCCCGATTTTCGGTGGACCAGAAATCAGGAATCTAGTTGGCGCTATTGAGTAACCAGGATCAGGTGATAACATTTCGTTGATGCCCACGTTTTGATCATTTTGCTTTAATTTCAAATAAAAGCCCAGGTCCTCTTCCTTCAAAAGTGGATCAGGGTCCAATTGATAGGCTCTATCGAGATGTGCCCTCATCTCATCGATCAAGTGACCATATTCTATGATTATGAGAAACAACTTTGAGAGATTTGGATCCAGAATAGGATTGAAATGTTGCAAACACACTGGGATCATTCGAGTTGGATCGTCCCATTTTTACTCTACGGGCAAAAGTACATCGAAGAAACACAAAGTGTCTAACAGGCATTCGAACCTGCCTTCGCTATCGCCTTACACGCTCTTAAGGACCCGAGTAGCTTCGAAAGTGTTAAACCAAACTTACTCACCTCCAAGGTTGTTATAGTAATTATTTTCAGTCTATAGATAATGGGACAAATGAAATTTGAAATTATTAACGCTTATGTTGAAATTTGCTCTTAGAAATAAATAGTTTGGTAAACTTTGATTGTAATCGATATCCATAGGACGTATGAATTAAAACCCTCCTATAATCCATTTGCATTTGCCCCCTTCAATAACAGTATAGGGGAAATATACTAGATTACGGGAGAATAATGCTATTTGATAAACCATCCTTGGAATAGCAATCAAATGTTCAAACTATTGGTCAATAGATTCGATTTCTATACCTTAGGCCCAATATGATTGATACCATCCTCTGAAAATAGAATCAATTAGTTTTATTGTCGGGGGCACTTGGACGTTAACTGAAAGAGTTTTGTGTATGGAGCTGAGCGCGATAGGCACTCGGTTAAGAGGTAAACTTTGCTAAGCCTAAATTGATCGGTGTTTAGGCTTAGTAAAGTCCTCCTTAGGGGTTCTACAAAGTGTACGGGGTAATTCACTTACTAATTACGGCACCCGGAACTACAGTCGCGTACTCGCCGCTCACGTCCTGATCGTTTTAAGCGGTTTCGCAACAACATTAATTCTTTTAATTATATTATTTCTTCATTCAACTGAGTTTATTGATATATTTACCATATTCTGCTCGCGATTCGCTCCTCCTTCAAAATTCGAAATGAAAGATGAAATATTTCATAAATAAATCCAAAATAAATAAAAGTTAATAAATATTCTACCTTCAGCCATATTTATTCAATAAGACGATGGATAATTAGGAAAACTAAATACTCTGCATTAATAAGGCCCTTGTCGGAATTGGCTACAAATTATAGGACCGCGCCCTGCCTCGATGACGACAGGCTATAGCTTTTGGCAGCTACCTACACTTACCTTATATAATACAGATTAGATATAAAATTTAGAAGTGAGATACAGCCAACAATATTAACTCATTCTTTACATCTACGACTTATTTCATAGACTGATAAAAACCAATGATCAAGTCTAAAGCAAATTTAGCGTTTGCACGCAATTTATTCAAATTTCTAATATCAGGGCATTCATTGGACAACACAATCTGCATTCAATAACATTGGGATAAAAAACAAGTTCAGAAACCAAATTATAAACCTCTCCGAGTCGAGACGAGGGCTATCTACCCCCAATTAAGAGGTTTATCTTAAATAATTAAATAAATATAATTGATATTGATTATTTTAATCGTCAATAGATTACCTTAATTCTAGTGAAGTCGTTTTAAGAATCGTTATTTCTAATATCATTTTAAACATAGCTAATTATATAGCCGTGAGCAGGATCGGTCAATAGACCAAAACGAAGAACTTCTCGAAGAACTTGCATCTACGATTTCAATATATATATATATATATATATATATATATATATATCTGCTGTAAATCACATGTTAAGGGGAATAAAGTTGTAAGATTTAACTTAAAATATACAGCGTGTGGCCATTTCTAAAATTCTCCGCTATCGAAAAAAAAGTTGGAAAATGTTTTATAACATTTATAAAAAGAGCGTGGCTTTTGTCATAGCTCCGAAAATGGAGCAAGGTTTAGCCGCTGAAAACTGAGCGACCGCTGTAGTGGCGGCGTTATTGCAATGTTTTAAAACCCTAAAAGGTTTCGAGTAATATTTGAATTTTCAGACATTATTTTATTTCGAAATTGCAAGTAATTTTTCAGACGTTTTTAATTCGATTTTTTAAATAACGCGTACAAATATTCTTAAATGTTTTAAGGCTTCATTAAAATCACTCCCAAGAAAATGGCTACTACCAAGAAAATAACTCCCACCAAGACGATCAGAGCTATGATAACGTTTGAACCTTGTCCATCCTAAAAATAAGATTGTTTGGGCTCGAGAAATAAACACCACCATTTCGACTCTCTTCGTTCGAGGACTTCATGGCCATCTCTGATTGGCTCGTAACTCGCTTATCTCATTGGTTAATAGGATGCGTGACCATAAGTCACAGATCTAAATAAGGCAGAGTGTAGCGGCAAAGGAGACGAATTGTAGGCGCCAACAGTAAATCTTAACTGCAATTACGAGAGAAAAAGGAAAACTTGGTTATCTATCGTTTATCACGTGGCAATCGGAATCAGAGTTCCCGCCAAAATCGCGTCCTCTCTTCGGACTCAAACAAGTTGGGAAAACACCAAAATATTACCTCTCCGAGTCGAGAGGACAACTAACTAACAAACTTATTTAGCTAGATACACAATTGCAGAAGTTAAATTTAATGAATTACGAAAGCATTACTAAAAGCGTAGAAAATACGCGGTAAAGCAAACGGCATTTTTCAACCAATAAGGATATGTTTTGTACAGAAGGCATTCAACCGAAAATGTCTACACGAAAACCCAATAGACCAATTTTAATTCATCTCATCTCGGGCCCTGAGTGTTCCTATCCTCTAGCCTTTTGATTCGCTACATGAAGGGGGGGGGTTTAAAACTGGACTGCCCTCAAACAAGGTAAAAAGCAGGAGTGAAATTTTGACCCAAGTATTATACTCTCTTCTATTTCCTCTTGATTATATATGTTTATTCTGGAAATCATTTTCATTTGTCTTTGTTAAATGGAATTCCACAAAATTTAAATTTTTAAACTTACTTTATGTTTGTTATTCACTTGTAGAAGGTCCCAGTACTTGGTTTCTGCCAAATCTACATGGCAATTAAAATTAAATTAGCGTGAAAATAAAAATTAATTTTCAACCTTTTAAGATTCATAATAGAAAACTAAAAACATTACTCGAGTCTTACCTGAAAACTACCTGTTTTGGTTTAAAACGAATAGCTACCTGTTAGCTCAGTTTAATCAGGTTAAATTATCAGCTTACAGGTAACTACAACGTTAGGCCTAGTACGAAAGAGTTTTTCTTTCGAATTGTAATCTCAAATAGATATCGTACGCTAAAGGGGCTAGCAACATTCCCCCCTCCCTGGCTCTTAACTTGTAGATAGCGGTTGAATTGCACTGGCACACTAGTCCGCGCACTAATTATTGTTTAATTAGTAAATATTTAAAGATGACTTTAATCAACTATGTTCGTGACGATCGAATCAATTTAATTTCTTCATCTTCGTTAGTTGGGAAGGTGAGACGCAGTTATAAGCCTATTATGGACGGTCCCCCTAAGCCTGATACGATTACAATATGAAACGGATCAGACCAAGGCTTATTTCAAATCGCAATACGGAATACAATTAGAAATAAGGAAAAAACTCGTAATTTTTCACACATTTTAATATGATTTTAAAAGAGCGTAAACAAATATTCTTAAACGTTGTAAAACTTCGTTAAAAGCACTCCCACTACAATGCCAACTACTAAAACGAACGCATATGTGACAAAGGTTGAACTTCCACCTTCTTGTCTATCCTAAAATTCAAGAAAACTTCAATAAGATGGCGTATATGCTCGAGAAATAAACGCCACCATTTCGGCTCTCATCTTTCCCGCAATTCAGGACCATCTCTGATTGGCTCGTAACTCGCGCTTATTTCATTGGTTAATGAGACGCGTCTTCATAAGTCCTTAAAGAGGTCAAATGTCAAATACTCTCTAACCAAGGCTTAAAATAGCACTTTGAACTAGTTAAAGACCTCTCAGCGACTGTCCTTGTCAAACTTGTTTTAGAGAGAAATGGTGTCCCCTTTTCAAAATGTCTATTTATGACGAAGACAGACGTTCGAGGAGCCAATCAGACAACGCTCCCGTTGGAAGCTACAGCTTAGTTTCTTACCATGGTTCCAATTCTCGCTCTATCACCTGGGAGATAAAATTAAACTTAATTAAGGTTTGACTAAAATACATTAACAATTATAGAGGGCGCTTACCGAAACGGCTATTCTTAAAAAGAGAGGCGTTTGGGCCTTTCGCAACGTCCTGAGAAACTTCAAACTAAAAATTAATCAATCAATTCGTTTGTCAAGATATTACTTATTCCCCTGATATTTTTGGTATGGACGAATCTGGTTAACACCACACTTAACAACTAAGCCTTTTCATTCGTGAATTGATCATTAAATCGTAAAACGTACATTGTTTTGCTGGTATTTCGGCATTCTCTCTGCTTTGGTCGACAGTAATATCTGTTCAATAAACGCAAGACTAAAAACTGAATTTTAAGCAATGAAGTTTTAAGTCTTATAGAATATCAAACTTTCAATAAAGACTTACCTGTACGAAAGTCAGTTGAAATTGCAGCCTTTATCGTTCAACTTCATTAATCTAGCGAAATTATCAGTGACATGATAGTGAATGTGATAGGTAAAAAGGATAAATGATAGTTTCATTTTGTTATCTCGAATTTTAAGAAATATAGGTAGATAGTTTTTTAATAAGTCAAAAGTCTTAGGTTTTATTGATGATTAACTACAGAATTAAAAATTAATTAACAACTGGAATTCGCGAGATGCTTCATTATGTAATTTTTCTCTACACACGTGTTTAACTTTAACGTTGGCCAGCGTAGTCCGAAGGGACGTGCTGTTATTTTTTAACCTCGTCTGGGAAATTAAGGTACAGCTTGTATCTCAATCCGTTAACTATATCGGGTTCTTGACGGTAGGGGCCAAGTGGCTTCGATCCGGTTTCAGAGTTGGTGTAATGCGGTTGCGACATGGTTTCCTTGTTGACAATATCGAGAATCGAGCCCAAGTCCTTGCTGTTGGCGTATTTCCTCAGAGCGAGAACCAGGTTTTGACCGAAGTACGTGCCTTTTTTCGCGTTCCTGTAAGAGACATACTCTTCCTTAGTCGCGAAGACGACGAGTATGTCGTCCGGCACCGTGACGTTATCGGTTTGCTCATCACTCATCGGCTTAAGTTCTGAAATGGAATGACTGTGATTAAAATAATAAAGACATAGGTAACGTAACAAGAACGATACGCGTATGACCACTTCCCATTGGCATAATGCTAAATTGGTTATGGAAACTAGTTTGCTTTTAATTGAGATTGAAAACTGGATGGGCTATTTCATACTGGTTCTGTCTCACCGAGGGTTCATCGCTTCTACGAAAGCTAAAACATAGTTTTAATCGGCAAATAACAGGTTTGGTCGGCGGAAATCAAGTCATACTCATTCTCGTTACGTTACTCGTGATTAAGATCTGAGAAATATAAAAGATTGCAGCGTACTACCGCCTCGGCAACATAGCATGAAGATAAGTTTGGGTTTCCCTTTCAGTTTCGGGCACTTTTCGTCGCTGAACATGTCGATAATTTTCTGGTACTCCAAGACTTTTCCTTCCTGGGAATAAACTCCTTCTTTGCATCCGTGACTACTAATAATCAGGAGCAAGGCGTCTACTTCCGAATAGTCGTACCTCTGAAGATTACGTAGTTGTTTTAGCATATCCTGAGATATATTAGCGAGCGAGAAGTCAGTGACGTCATCTTTTAATTATTCCTAATTACGTGTATGACACCTGGAGAGTCAAATCTTCTTCATAATCCATGAAGTCGCCAAACTGTAACCCTTTCTCAAAAATCGACTTTAAATTTTTCGCGTCGCAATCGGCGCCATCTCGCCTGGCTTTGTCTTTGAAGTTGACGTTGTTAATGATGAGGGCGTGGCCTCTCGGGATGCTGCTCATTTTATAATGTGGCTAAAATGAAAAAATAAATCCCCCGCTAATTCAGAACTTTTCTATATTGGCAAATCCCTTCATGGACTAACTAAAATAATTATTGATATGTCTGGCATTGAGAGTGCTATGAAGTTTTCCATCTTATGTAGGGTGTTTCTGATAAGCCTGCATGCATAAATTAAGAGGGAAATCGGTTTTGAGTCGAAAATGTAACTTCTATCTCCATTTTGCCGCAAGGGCCACACTGTTTTCGCGTTATGTTTGGAGTATTTTACGGATGACCCCTTATATTTAATTAAGAAACAAAAAGACAGTGGTGATTTAATTACCATCCCCTTTAATTTAAGGTTATCAAAAAGGTTATTTAAAATTAAATATAAATTAACTTATTGGATAGGATATTATTAACTTATGATAGATATAGGCCTAGTTCGAGTTCGGAATAAAGTGAAACTAACGCCATCTTTATCTTCTTTCGAAATTTCTCCATCTTTCAAATCGACCTCTTCCAGCCAATCCACGTTACTCATATCTGTACAAATACGGCGGCAAATTGAAATACTTCGAAAGATGTAGGTACGCGCAGATGTAGGCTTTTACCTGGTTTTATAACATCTTGATCCCATAGGGAAAGCGAGCTGCCGGCCGACGCTAGAAAATAAAATCAAGAAAATTGTTCGAAATATTTACCTTAATTCGATTTGATTTATTAAACCTACTTGCGGCTGCCTCATCTACGGTGTCATTATTATTGTTAAACTATAGAAGGGAACAAATGATTTTTTTTTCAATATAACAAAACCATCCTTTGAATAACTTTGTCAAACAATCTAAAGGTCAAACTATGGGTCAATAGATTCGATTTCCATACCACATGTCCAATATGATTGGTACCACCACCTGAAAAAGAATCGTCAAGTTTCAATTTCGGACTTTTCGACGCAACTCGTACGTTTCGAAAAAAAATTCGTTATCACCCTTCGATTGGAGCTAAGCGCGATAGTATAAACTTTACTAAGCCTAAATTGATCGGTATTTAGACTTAACTTAGTAAAGTCCTCCTTGGAGAGCAACAATTTCCTTCTACAGAGTGTACGTGGTAATTTACTTACTAATTACGGCACCCGGAACGACAGTCGCTTTCTCGCCGCTCACATTCTGATAATTTTAAGCGGCAACAATAATAATCATATTATTTCTACTATTCTACGTGTAGTTAATTACTATACTTACCAAATGCCACGTCTGATTTGGTCCATTACCTAAATTCGAAATGAAAGTGGAAATATTTCATAAATAAAACCACAACACATAAATAAATGAAAGTAACGAATAATGCACCTCCAGCCATATTTAATCAGAGTCGTTTCTTAACCACCGCAATGTGGAAAAATTTATTTTTTTTACTGCTCCGAACACGAGTAAACTCTTTGGCAAAAATACCTGCATTTTATCTTGGTACGATTTGGTGTCGATATTTGAAGACTAATCTAAAGATTAGATATAAAAATAAAGTGTTGCGAATGGCTAATGGATAATAGTTTTGGAATAGCTATTCTACGTTTCTCCTTGTCGCTAGAGGTTATATAATTATCTTAAAGTAAAAAAAATTAAGGACCATTTCGTTTAATAATTCGGGTCTCTTTGTTTTTAGCAATAGTTTCCCATCTTAGCAATTCATAATCGACAGGAAGTGTTAAATATTGTTTAGACACATCGTATGATTGATACCTACGATAAGGCTATTAGTTGAAGCTGTCCTGTAGTAGTAGTCGTCGTCGTCGTCGTCGTGCCACAGTCCCGCCTTTGGCAGTATCAAAGTTTTTGTTCGTTTTTTTTTTGAACGTCGAAGATTTTTTTAATTATTTTTATTTCTCCACGGAGAACCGAAGACAGGACCTTACACTTCACAGCCCAATAGTCCGCCTCGCCTAGAAACGCGCTTGTTGAGAACATATCTTGTAGACTTATGATATAATATATAGATAGCGTATTTTTTTGTAAAATAGTTCCTCTTTGCGTTATCGTGAATTGGGAAAAATTAAATTTAAGAAATTAATGTTTTTCACGTTTCGAGACACTCGAGACTTAAGTTCATCATCCTGATTTAAAGGGAGTGTGGAACAAAGCGGAAAAACGCTTATTTTGTCACGATACAAAATACATTCGGAAACAAGATGTCAAGACCCATATTAAAGCCACATCGTTTCCATACTCCAGCTCTTATTAGGCATACAATTCTGTTGAAAACCAGCACTAAATAAAACGATATTTTATTTTTAGTGAAAATATCTTTACTTCAAAAACGTTTCTTCTGTTAAAATTTGAGTTAATAGCTTACTATATGAATTTACATCTGTTATATTGTAATAACGCGACACAAACAGAAAAATTGAGTGAGTAGACCCTCGACGCTTAAAAGTGCAAAAAAATGAACACCCGTAATCCTTACCATGTACAATAATAATAACACTAATTTTGATAGTATGACACAAGCTGACAGGCAACACCTGCGGGGGTCCATATACTTTAAGTTTAAAACTTATTGGGGGTGAGGCTGGGCCTGGACTAAAGCCCACGCCCCATGAAATATTCCTAAACCAAAATATATAATGGCGACCCGCCGACCATGGTGCCACGTATCATTTCATCACCAAAAAGTGGTTTTTCATGAATAAGTAGCTATTCTGAATCATAAATTTTGTTGCAAGAAACGAATTTATTTAGGATTGATAATTTGAAAATAATATTTTGAAAATGGAAACGAAATTAAATGGGACTAAGACTCATTTTAATACAGTTAATAAAATAATTTCTACTAATTAACTGAAGTAAGTCCAATTCTCAATTTTATATTGGGAACAATTAAGGTAAGGTTTCGCAAAAAATTATGGGGAAAACGGTTTGTCGGTAGCTTTTTTAACTTTTGAAGTAATTTGGGAACTACCTAGTTTACTCTTTTTCTTTTTTGGAGTACAATCGGAGTCTTCCGCGGGATACGAAGTGAAAAAACTCCGAACTTCTTCTTGGGTTGTCATCTCTCCTTCATCCCTCATCAATCTGTCCATATCCTTCCACGATGGTTTATCGAAAGAGACGTTCACTTGTTGCGCCGCAATTTTTTCGCCCTTAATTGTGGAAAGAATTATTTTTAAATTTAAAACTCGAACTGTTATTAACCGCAAAATGTTACTAAACGACAACAATCAATTGTGTTGAAATTCTCAAAATTTGATCTTACTGTAGGTTGTCCCCGTGACAATATAAAGTGCCTATCAAAGTAGTTGAAAAATGGATCTTGAGTGATATCAGCTTCGTTAATTGTTACAATTATGGATGCCAATTTGAATACGGATTGAAGTGGATATTGAACTAAAGACTGAATTTTTTCTTTTTGAACGCTGCTGGCTTGGTCATAGCCGTCCAAAATCAATAAAATCTTCGTGTCCTTGTGTTTCAGTGCCTTGTCCACGATTGACGCGTCGTGTTCTACTTGACAAAGGCCTTTAAGCGAAGCTTCCAAGTCATCATCTTCGGTGCCATTAAAATGCTTAAGAAAAAGCAAATGAAACTCTATCGCCGCATTATCCCTTTTCCCAAACGACCAATCGCGAGCCAGCTTTTTGCAAAAGGTTGATTTCCCGATTCCTGGTGGGCCTGAAATCAGGAATGTAGTTGGCGCATTTGCGCAAGAGGGATCAGGTGATAACATTTCCTTGATGCGCACGTTTTGATCATTTTGCTTTAATTTCAAATAAAAGCCCAGGTCCTCTTCCTTCAAAAGTGGATCACGGTCCACTTTATAGGCTCTACCGAGATGTGCCCTCATCTCATCGATCAAGCCACCATATTCTATGATTATGAGAAACAATTTCGTGAGATTTGAATCCAGAATAGGATTGAAATGTTGCAAACACCTGGAACGTCCCATTCTTACTCTACGGGCAAAAGTACATCGAAGAAACACAAAGTGTCTAACAGGCATTCGAACCCGCCTTCGCTATCGCCTTACACGCTTTTAAGCACCCGAGTAGTTTTGAAAGTGTTAAACAAAACTTACTCACCTCCAAGGTTGTTATAGTAATTATTTTCAGTCTATAGATAATGGGACAAATGAAATTTGAAATTATTAACGCTTATGTTGAAATTTGCTTTTAGAAATAAATAGTTTGGTAAACTTTGATTTAAATCGACATCTATTAGTCAGGAGACGCTTGTATTTTACTTGGCAAAATTAGCCAAGTTTGATTTTATAAGTGAAATAGATTAAACACGTCATAAACTATCGATTTATACTTGTCTTCAAAATTTTATCAGCTGAAATTAATTAGTTTTAACTCTTTCAATTACACGAAAAATTCACTTTTTGTTGCTGGAACTTTGTGATTCTTAGAACTATAGCTTTTAACTTCGCTACGCTTCCCATACGCCTAACACTACAAACCTTTCTTACACAAAATCTAAGCAACATAATACATTATATTTAAATAAATTAAATTCAACCAAGTAAAGTATATTTAACATATTTAATTCATTATTTTTGGTTATTTATGCTTGAAAGTGAATTTTAAGACAGTTTAAATCAGGTAAATTAGAATATGCAACTCATAAAAAGTTCAAATTAGCAAAAGTCTCTTCTTCAATATTTTGAATAATTTTTAAGTTATGACATGATTCGTTGCAACTACAAAGGTCTGTACAGTTCAAATTGTTCTTGAAGCAACCACATCTACCATGACAGCCTTTCTTGCAAGAACATTTTCGCAAAGCTAAAAGGGCTTCTGGTGCTGGAGGCAACGTACACCGCTGTGGATGGAAAACACCATTCCTTTCCTCCCAACCGAACTCCGTTGGTTTGGGAAAGTTTGGCGTTGTTGTGTTAGAATTTTTAACCACTAAGCTTTGTAAATAAGCTCTCTTAATGTGTGGTATCAAGGTAGCCATTGTTGGTGGAAGTTGCCTTCCTTCCTTTCCGGATTTGGCAAACATATCCCAACGAAGGTCTTTCAAAGACTCATGATCTGCATTCGTTTTGTAGAGAAGGCAGACGTACCTTTCCATTTGTGCAACGATTTCATGACATATAAGGGCATTGGTTCCAAAAAGGGCAAATGCCTCCAAGATGCTGTCATCACATGCCATTAAGGTTTTGAAGTGGGATTTAAGAGCTTTGGTTGCGAAACATCCAGTACTATCACAGCCTTTAAAGCAATACCAACCGATCAACGCTGAGGCTTTTTTTGGTCCTAGTCTGTAGTAGAAGTCGTTAATTTTATATTGTTCTTTGTTTCGGAGCATCGTTGTACTAGTTGGTATATCTTTGTAAAATCCTGTGAGGAACACTAGTACATCAGTGTCTAGCGAATATACATCCAGTTGAGTGCCTCTGGGACTTATTCTCGCAACGTCTTGGGCGTGAAGAATAATTTGTTGATCTGCTTCTTCCAATGAATGACGACCGTGTCTCATCTCTTGGCTTGCAAAAACATCTTCCAATGGACGATTCGCCGAAATCAGATTATGATGAGAAACTACTAAGATCGTCTCACTGTCTTTAAAATAAGACAATAATTTATCCGAAAGATAAGAAGTCAATTCGGACTTCGTTTCAGAATGGAGAAGAAATTTTTTCACGTTATGAAATTTGGTTGCATCGTTTACGTGGTAGTGGACGGCTGTATTTTTCCCAATTCTCTTAGACCGTGTTGCATCTTTCAAAGAAGCCACAACGTATTGATCAAACAGTACCCTTATTTCGTCGTACATAAAACCCATGCGCTCAACCTTTTGTACAAATTTATCTGAGAGTTCTTGTGCCGAGGTAATATCCTTAGAGCTTTGGAAGGATTGAACGACGCACATGGCATCAATAATGAGGACCTTTCTTTCAGGAAGTGTACGGCCATAGATGTTTAGGACTTCTGGTAGTGGCAGCTTTAAGATTTCCGTTATAAGTTCGTGTTTATTAGCTAGCATGTGCATAGTGCCGTCAGGATTGAAAAGTGATGGAGGTGACACCTGAAACTCGTATTCCCCAATGGCATCTTTCGCGGCCAGATCTGGTCTTGCCTTTGCAACAACCAATAGTCTTGAGATTAGGCTTCTCTCTTCCTTAAGAGTATGGAGATCACCTTTGACTTTAATGGTGGTTTGAGATCCGAAGTCCTTGAAATATTTATATTTGTTTCGTTTTTGTGAATCCCAAAACCCCACGGAACGTTGAATAAGTCTTTCTTCGACAAATTTGGAGAAAGCTGCTTTTCCAAGTTCATCCCTATTCAAAATGTCATTTGCGATTTCGGTAGACGGTACAGCAAATGTCATCAAATTATGGATATCACCGTCAAGAAATGGATTGCCTTCTTTGGAAATTGCTAAGGATATACTTATGGCATGTTTAACAATTTTATATCCTTTATTTCCATAGCTTTCATGGTGAAGCGATGAAGGGGTTCTATTTTCTATGCCTGCTTGTTCCTTAAATTTTTCAACCATCGAACTTAACAGTGGTGCAATTGTGAAGTAATTTTGGAGAGCTGTAGGGTTTCCTGTTATTCCAACGACTCCGCCTCTGATCTTCATTTTCTTATGTTCCTGTTCAATTGCATGGTCAGGATCTAATGAAGTGAATGGAACTTTACCTTTGGTAATAACAAAGTTGCCATTGTTTAAAAAGCTCCAAGTTCGGGATCTTCAATTTCTAGCTCTTTCATGTCAGCTATGTATAAAGGTGCCCAGCGACCGTAATTTTGTTGATCGTGGGCGTGAAAGTATATACACATTTCTTCTAGGGTTGCTAAATGAAGCTTCCAGTTGGCGCTGCGAGTTGCATGGATAAACGAGAGCAAGTTAAGAACTTGCTTAATGTAGTTTTGAAGAAAGGCTCCGTTCCCTTTGCATTCGGATGTTCGAACTTTTAGCTTTTGAAGAACGTTCTCATTGTTTAAAGCTTTTTGAGCTGCTAAGACGTCTGATCTGAGAGAAGATGGTTCTTTATCATCTTCGAATAATTTCTGGAGCTCAATCATTTGTTTTGAAACATGAAATTTTTCGTCTACAGAAAGTGTATTCTCCAAAAATAAGGAGTGAATAGCGAGAAGTGTGATGATGTGTGCTTCTAGACCTCTATACACGTGTCGCCCCTCTAAAATCTGACTGACTGTTGCTGCCCCATATACTCCAGCCACTTCCCAGGCCACATCAAGACCACTTCCTTCAATGTACTTTCCTAAGCATTTTAAAGAAGCCATAATTGTGTGTAACGATCCCAAACGGAACACCCAGTGTGTTTTGTAATCTTTCATTTTAACGGCGCGATCGTACAAATCACCATCGAGGGTAATTATGGGTCTAGATCCACCTCCACTTATGGTGTTGTTAATTTTCTCAGCATGGGCCAAAATGGTTCTTAAAACAGGCCATTCGGTTGGACTGCGACCATATAAAGGCGTTACTATACCGATATCACTTTCGTCCACGGCTTCCACTATGTGAGAATGGAATGCTCCCCAGGTTGGAATTTTACTTAAATTTCCTTTAGCCACCAATTCAGGTTCATCTACTACATTCTCTTGGTTTTCATTTCGGACACTCATTTCTTTTTCGACATAGTCACTGCTTTGGGTAGAGTTCGCGCCTTCTTCATCGGAAACATTTACATCGCAGACTATTTTCTTCGTAATATTAGGCATAACTGCTGTAGACGCAAGAAGTAACCAAAGAATCGATAAGTCTGTTGCTGAATTAATGGTGACAGAATCATTTATGTTCCCCAATGAAATGTATGGAGAAAATGATGAATAATGTATTTCTGGATCAAGAGGTTTGATGCACGGTAAATAATCAATATTGATTAGGGTTTGGTTTGAAATTAAGCTTTTGTCAGAAAATCTGCATAATTTTCCCAGAGATTTAGCTCCTACGCTTCGCTTCTGAGCAATTAACAAATCTGCGCCATGAAATGACCCAGCGTCACTACCAAAGTCTATATTATCTGTGGCAAAAATGGGCCGAACTCCTTCTTTAACGAAAGCTGGCAAGATGTTTCTAATGCTGTTTTCAGTCAACGTCTCCTTGATAATATAATCAGACAGACTCTTTGTTATTCTTTTGACATTCTTGTAATTAATTGAAAGATTGAGGTCGTAAAAAAATTCTAAATCTTGTTTCGATCTATTTCTTTGATACATCATTAAAGCATTTCCAACTGTTAAGGGGGTTTCACGGTTTTTACAAAACCCAGACCCAAACTTCCCTTTATACGAGACTTGCCGTTTTGATTTGAAGCATGAAACCACATGCTGAGCCAAAATTTTTGCGGCTGCAATAGCCTCATCATTCCTCTTACCAGTCAGGGTATCTTGCGGGCCAACTATTATCCATTCCATAAGTTGTGTGAGTTTTTTTGGAAATTTAAAGTCAGAGAAAGATCCTTCAAATTTCCATTCTGTCATTTCACTGATTTCCCGTCTAGCCGCCTTAGCCGTCTCCAAAAAGCACCCCATCTCATCGGCAATATTTTGTTGTTCAAAATATTCTTCTAGGATCAGATCTCTGGTCTTGGTACGAAATACCTTTTGAGAATATCGACCCCTTTTAAAAAACTCTATATCAGAAATGTTTTTCTTTAAAAGTGCCTTGATATGTTTCTTGAAGATATCTTCGGGTAAATGTGGAACACTTTTCTCGTTGAGTAGGGTTTTGTATTTTATATTCAGAGTGTTCATATCCGTTTCTGGCCTTTGGCAAGTGTCAGTTGGTGTCAGACAATGCTTAACTATGTTAACTATTTCCAAATCACAGATAGATCTTTCTAGTTGCATATCAGGTATAACTTCGGAAGACTTTTTGACCTGCAGTTCTACATTTTTTGTTTCGTGGCGAAGGCAATTCCTGTGGTAGCGCATGTTTTGGGCAAATGCGTCTTTATCCTCCACCAAATAAGCTAACCTGGCGCGTACTTCTTCTCTTTTCGAATGGGTTTTGATTAAAATGAATTTATTACCCATATCAGGGGTACAGACTTTGAATGTTTTCGAACCATCGTCATGTTGGCAAAAAACGCATAGTTTATCATTGAATGAAACCCGTACTCTTTTGTTTTCTCTCATGGTGCTCTCTGAAGGTTCTTTACGTTTTGGCCTACCTCTCGTTTTGGAACTTGAAGTACTCAAGACACTTTCCTGCAGCTTTTCATAATTCAGAATGTTTGTTTGATTGCAAAAGGATTTGTAGCATTTACGATGATAAAAAATTGGGTTTTTATCATCAAATACAGTTGTTTGAATGCGGCTGAACGAATCACCGTGTTTTCCGAGAGCATACCACCTTGATGAAAAGTTCTTAATTGTAGCCAGAGATTTTGATGTAGCCTCTGAAAATGCATCATCACGTTTCCCGTTACAGACCGTACATATTGACATAAGTTCATGATCTTTTTCTTTAGCACTAGCCATTGTATTAAATCGTTTCTAATTTTGACATATACATTTTTCTTTTGCACGTTAACCTAAGAGTCAACTACCTTTCGAGGTGAGAAGCTAGCTAGAATATGGAAAGATGTGTTGTTTGTAAAAGCTGTGAACACTGTATGGAAAATTTTCTAAACCCACTCACCGAGAGGTCAGATACTCTGAATCGTTGCCTGCACTGAGATAATACATTCCTTCTAAGACTGAATCAATTCCCGTCATTTTGTTCAACCGAGATATCGAGTACATGACCCCTTGAATCCACATTCTTAAGGCGGGATTTTACCCTCGACACGCGACTTTGAAAACCAGCCTTTACAATGCAGAAAGGTATCGTGTGGATTCCAAGTAGTGCACGTGGACGGTATGAATAGAAAGAATTTACTCGAGATTTTAAGGGATTTTACTCGGGGGTATTATTAAGCATTTTTGGTGTTTTTGAACTATTTTTTCATTCTTTGGATTATTAAACATTTAATGAGATAGTTATTCACTTAATTTCAGTTTAGTTAATGTATAATGTATCATATTAGTTGTTTGATTAGCTGAAATATAATTTTAAGATAGGCGTGGAAGGTTGTTCGTATTGTGTGCAAAATAAAAAAAGGTGAAAAATATTCCAAACTTAAACACAGAGCTCTTGAATTCACAAAGTTCCAGCAACAAAAAAGTGAATTTTTCGTTTAATTGAAAGAGTTAAAACTAATTAATTTCAGCTGATGAAATTTTGAAGACAAGTCTAAATCGATAGCTTATCATGTTTTTAACATATTTCACTTATAAAATCAAACTTGGCTAATTCCGCCAAGTAACACCGAAAAATTAACAACTCTCCCCTGACTATATAGGACGTATGAATTTAAACCAGTTGCATTTGCCCCCTTCAATAACAGTATATAGGGGAAATATACTAGATTACGGTATGCTATCTGCTAAACCATCCTTGGAATAGCTACGTCACGCAATCAAATGATCAAACTATTGGTCAATAGATTCGATTTCTATACCTTGGGTCCAATATGATTGATACCATCCTCTGAAAAAAGAATCAATTAGTTTAATTGTCGGGGGCACTTGGACGTTAACTGAAAGAGTTTTGTGTATGGAGCTGAGCGCGATAAGCACTCGGTTTAGAGGTAAACTTTGCTAAGCCTAAATCGAACGGTGTTTAGGCTTAGTAAAGTCCTCCTTAGAGACCAAGAATGGTCTTCTACAGAGTGTACAGGGTAATTCACTTACTAATTACGGCACCCGGAACTACAGTCGCGTACTCGCCGCTCACGTCCTGATCGTTTTAAGCGGTTTCGCAACAACATTTAATTCTTTTAATTATATTATTTCTTCATTCAACTGAGTTTATTGATATATTTACCATATTCTGCTCGCGATTCGCTCCTCCTTCAAAATTCGAAATGAAAGATGAAATATTTCATAAATAAAACCAAAATATATAAATGTAATAAATATTCTACCTTCAGCCATATTTATTCAAGACGATGGATAATTAGGAAAACTAAATACTCTGTATTAATTAGGCCCTTGGCTAAAAATTATAGGACCACGCCCTGCCTTGATGACGACAGTTAATAAGGTATAGCTTTTGGCAGCTACCTATACACCTGCCTTATATAATACAGATTAGATATAAAATTTAGAAATGAGATACAGCCAACAATATTAACTCATTCTTTACATCTACGACTTATTTCATAGACTGATTAAAACCAATGATCAAGTCTAAATCAATGGTAGCGTTTGCGCCCAATTTATTCAAATTTATAATATCAGACCATTCATTGGACAACACAATCTGCATTCAATAACATTGGGATAAAAAAAACAAGTTGAGAAACCAAAATAAAACCTCTACGAGTCGAGACGAGGGCTATCTACCACCAATTAAGAGGTTTATTTTAAATAATTAAATAACTTTAATTATTGTAATCGTCAATGAATTACCTTAATTCTAGTTAAGTCGTTTTAAGAAACGTTGTTCCCAAAATCATTTTAAACATAGTTAATTATATAGCTGTGAGCAGGATCGGTCAATAGATCAAAACGAAGAACTCGCATCTACGATTACAATATATATATCTGCTGTAAATAAGATGCTGAGGGGAATGAAGTTGTAAGATTTAACTTAAAATTTACAGCGTGTGGCCATTTCTAAAATTCTCCGCTATCGAAAAAAGTTGGAAAATGTTTTATAACATTTATAAAAAGAGGGTGGCTTTTGCCATAGCTCCGAAAATGGCGCAAGGTTTAGCCGCTGAATACTGAGCGACCGCTCTGGTGGCGGCGTTATTGCAATGTTTTAAAACCCTAAAAGGTTTCGAGTAATATTTGAATTTTCAGACATTATTTTATTTCGAAATTGCAAGTAATTTTTCAGACTTTTTTAATTCGATTTTTTAAATAACGCGTACAAGTATTCTTAAATGTTTTAAGGCTTCATTAAAATCACTCCCAAGAAAATGGCTACTACCAAGAAAATGACTCCCACTAAGACGATCAAAGCTATGAGAACGCTTGAACCTTGTCCTTCCTAAAAATAAGATTGTTTGGGTTCGAGAAATAAACACCACCATTTCGACTCTCTTCGTTCGAGGACTTCATGGCCATCTCTGATTGGCTCGTAACTCGCTTATCTCATTGGTTAGTAGGATGCGTGACCATAAGTCATAGATCTAAATAATGCAGAGAGTAACGGCAAAGGAGAGGAATTGTAGGCGCCAAAAGTAAATCTTAACTCGAATAACGAGAGAAAAGTAGGTTATCTATCGTTTATCACGTGGCAAACGGAATCATAGTTCCCGCCAAAATCGCGTCCTCTCTTCGGACTCAAACAAGTTGGGAAAACACCAAATTATCACCTCTCCGAGTCGAAAGGACAACTAACTAACAAACTTATTTACCTTGATACGCAATTGCAGAAGTTTAATTTAATGAATTATGAAAGCATTACTAAAAGCGTAGAAAATACTCGGTAAAGCAAACGACATTTTTCAACCAATAAGGATATGTTTTGTACAGAAGGCATTCAACCGAAAATGTCTACACGAAAAGCCAATAGACCAATTTTAATTCATCTCATCTCGGGCCCTGAGTATTCATTTACGGACCACTACGAGTACGAACATTATTGTAAGAACTAGCGAGCTCTCAATTAAGCCTTGTCCAGTCATAATTATGACCCGGTAGCCATATTTCACACATCTCTTCATGACGTAGACTATCGAGCAGCCAATCAGACCATGAACTCCTCGGAAGCTATCTTATTACCATGGTTCCAACTTTCGCTCCACCACCTGCGACGTAATTAAACATTTACGCATGTTTGAACGAAATATGTTAATAATTACTGGTTCTTACTGATAGTGTTACCCACGGCAATTGTGGGGTTTACGCCATCCGCTCTATTTTTCTGAAAAACATCACAAGCCAAATACTTAAGTGAGTCGTTCGAAAATTAGTTTGGCAATACTACGTCATAAGTTGTTGAACGCATTTTTGGTGCGTTGTTCAACTTGTTCCGTTTCAAACAAAATGGCGACTGCTTCAGCATATTCAAAGAGCTCGCGAAGTACCAAGGCTTAAACAATTTAGTTAGAATTTAATTAATTTTCGAAAGTATTGGGTGTGAACCATTTTGAAATCAAATTAGATGATTCATAGTAATATTAAATATCTCTAAATTTGGGCAATTTTGAAATATTAGTGAATTATTTGCCAAACACACAGTTACTGAACGTAGCCCTTCATATTGAAACGCTAGTCTATTTTTTATCTACGTCACAAAGGCGCCTTCATATTTCTTGCATTTCTGTGACGTAGACTTTCGAGCAGCCAATCAGAAAATCAACTCATTTAGAAGCGAGCGTTATCTTACCCTGATTTTAACTTGCGATCGATCTACTGCAAATGAAAATAAAATTTATTAAGGTTTCCAGAAATCGGTTTATAATTGGTTTTAAACAGGGACGGATTAAAGAGGGGGGGGGCGAGGAGGCACTGGCCCCCGGGCGCAAGGCTTGTTGGGAGCGCTTTGAGTTAAACTATTCCCCCTCAACAAAATTTGCTGTTCCTTTTTCCTCTGCTTAAAGGCGCGCTTACTATCTCGGCCCCCTGTCCAAAATGGGTTAATCCGGCCCCGCTTTTAAAGCAGACTTAGAAATAAGGATAATTTTTAAACTAGTCCTTGGGACCAGTGACCCCCTAGTGTTCTAAATAATAAACTGGTCTCCGGAGTGGTCCCAGCCTTTGTTCTCCTATAGATTTGCAATTAATAAACTGGTCCCGAGGACCAGTAACCCCCACTTTTTGAATTAAAAAACTAGTCCAAGCAATTAATAAACTGGTTTTGGACCAGTGGACGTGTGCTATTTCTAAGTCTGTTTTAAAGTATGAAATGCATTAACATTATAGATCTTACTGATTTTGCTGTTGTTGGGGCCCTCGTTAACTTCCTGACAAAACTAAAACAAAAATGAATAAAAATCGATATGCAATTAGCTTTTTTTCAAGGACGTATGAATTAAAACCCTCCTTTAATCCAGTTGCATTTGGCCCCTTCAATAACAGTATAGGGGAAATATACTAGATTACGGGAGAATAATGCTATCTGCTAAACCATCCTTGGAATAGCAACGTCACGCAGTCAAATGATCAAACTATTGGTCAATAGATTTGATTTCTATACCTTAGGTCCAATATGATTGACCCCACCACCTGAAAAAGAATAAAGTTTAATTGTCGGGGGCACTTCGACGTTAGGCCTAACTGAATGAGTTTTCTGTATGGAGCTCAGCGTGATAATCACTCGGTTTAGAGCTAAACTTTGTTAAGCCTAAATTGAACGGTGTTTAGGCTTAGTAAAATCCTGCTTAATGCCTCTTCAGACGATACGACTCATTTAGATGAGTCAACTTGAGTTGAGTAAACTAGTTGGGTCGTGTGAACAGAAGTTGGATGGACAAGTTGAATCACCATAATTAAAATTGATCACTGAACAATTTTTGTTGATTCAACTTTTTGACCCATCTAGTTGAGTCAAGAGTTGTATCATCTGAAAAGTCCTCGACTCCTTAAGGCTCTTTCAGACGATCCAATTTTTTTGACTCGGCTTGATGGGTCAACTCGAGTTGAATCAAGTAGTTGGATCGTGTGAATAGACGCTGGATGAGTTGAGTCACCAAAAAAGTTTTTAATTTCATTTCTCCAGCCAATCAAAATGAATTACAAAAAAGGCCTTTTTCGCGGGTTATTTTTGACCCATCGAGCTGAGTTAAAAAGTTGGATCGTCTGAAAGAGCCTTTAGAGAGCAAGAATGGCCTTCAAGAGGTTGAACGGGGTAATTTACTAATTTAATTTACTTACTGAATTGGCTACCCGGAACGACAGTAGCTTTATCGCCGCTCACATTCTGATAGTTATAATTGGTTTCGTAATAATATTAATTCTATTAATTTTACAATTCTACGTTCAACTGTGTTAATTACTATGCTTACCAAATTCCACGTCTGATTTGCTTTTCCAGCTAAATACAAAATGAAAGTTGAGATATTTCATAAATAAAACCACAATGAAAAAAAAAAAAATAATTAAGATTTTTACCTTCGCCCATATTTAATCAAGGCGGCTCCTTTAGCGTTCGGGACGATGGGAAATTAGGAAAACTAAAATCTCTGTATTAGATCCTGGTCGTCAGAATTGGTCCATAGTTATTTAACCGCCTAGACAACTACGCAGAATGAGAAAACTCGTTATGTGCAATTCCGCTACCTATACCTGCCGTATCTAGAGATTAGATATAGATAACTTAATTTTCAGGTCTACGACTTATTTCGTAGATTGAATAAAAATGAATTATTAAGTCTAAAACCCCCGGTTATTTATTGAATAACATACTCTGTCTTCAATAACATTTGGACAAAAAACTACATTAAATTGTTAATTAGACCGACAATTAGAAAGACGTCAGAATTATGAGGCGTGATGGGCTGCAATTTCTCAAGTTCGGCCCACAAAATCCGCGTAGTAATTAACATGGGAGATATTACGGGGCACAATGATTCCTATTGGCCGTATGTATTCGAGATTAGATATGTCTCAAAAGTTCTTTTTAATAAATCCCGGCCCTTATTTTAAACAACCAATAACCATTATATTTTCAACAAACTATAACCCTTATTTTTAACAAATTCCAGCCCTTGTTCTTAGAAATCAATAGCCCTTATTTTTAGTATACAATTGCCCCTATTTTTAGTATACAATTGCCCCTATTTTTAGTAAACAATAGAGTAATGTCAGTTCTACTATGCCAAACGTCATACCATAGAGTAGTGTCGGTAGAGGGGGGAGTAGACAGTGTATCCCTCCCTCTAGGCGCGCTTTTGTAAGAGGGGATACTGTACGCGCCTGGTAGGGGGATGACACTTAGCTAAGAGATAGAAGGGTATGACGTTTGCATACGTAGAACTGACATCTAGCTCTAGCTCAGTGTCATCCCCCCTACCAGGCGCGTACAGTATCCCCTCTTACAAAAGCGCGCCTAGAGGGAGGGATACACAGTTTACTCCCCTCTCTACCGACACTACTCTATTGCCTCTATTTTTAGTAAACAATTGCCTCTATTTTTAGTAAACAATTGCCTCTATTTTTAGTAAACAATTGCCCCTATTTTTAGTAAACAATTGCCCCTATTTTTAGTATACAATTGCCCCTATTTTTAGTAAACAATTGCCCCTATTTTTACCAAACAATTATCCCTATTTTGTGGCAACCAATAACCCCTATTTTTAACAACCAATAACCCTTATTTTGTGGCAACCAATAACCCTTATTTTTAACAACCAATAACCCTTATTTTTAACAACCAATAACCCTTATTTTTAACAACCAATAACCCTTATTTTTAACAACCAATAACCCCTATCTTTTAGCAATCAATAACTCGTATTTTTAGCAATCAATAACTCATATTTTTAGCAACCAATAACCCTTATTTTAAGCAACCAATAACCCCTATTTTTAACAACCAATAACCCCTTATTTTTAACAACCAATAACCCCTATTTTTAGCAATCAATAACCCCTATTTTTAACAACCAATAACCCCTTATTTTTAACAACCAATAACCCCTATTTTTTAGCAATCAATAACTCATATTTTTAGCAACCAATAGCCCTTATTTCTAGTAAACAATAGCCCATATTATTAACAAACCAAACACAAGCTAGCACCTCGAATATAGGTAAATCACGAGTTTTTATGTTTAATTATTGTCCGCATTCTACATAACAAAAGCGCGTGAAACAGACTTTTTTCAATAACAATACAGTAATAATGAGTCTATATGTGTGTCTGACTGACATTTGTCAACCTAGATATATAATTAATATCCTTGCAAACAGAGACAGTTGTTGTCGTATCAATTACGTAAAGGCAGCTGCGAACAAAAACTCATTAAATATACGACAACGCTGTCGGTGACGTATATAAACTAGGTTATATACCTGCCATCCCTATTGGGTTCATCTTCAAGGTATCTCGATCGGTATATCGAATTCTATAGCTCCGCTGAAAACCAATTCCGACGAAGAATACAATGATTGCCAAGAACTTCTTCCTCATTACTCTGGTTTTAATTGTCTGCTTGATCATTTTTGAGGTTCAGTCAAAGCGAATTGGTAAGCGTTGCGATGTTAAATGTTCCTCTACTCGTGGTCCAATTTGTTATACTTAGGATTTTGTCGGTGCTGGTGGTATGGAGATTTTAAGGACAATTTTGGTCATTGCTAGGAAATTTATTAAGAACAGTTGTGGTTGATCTCTGGAAATTTTCAAGGACAATTGCGGTTAATGTTAGACAATTATTTAAGGACAATTGTGGTTAATCTTTGCAGATTTTTAAGGACAATTGTGGTTAATCTTTGCCGATTTTTAAGGACAATTGTGGTTAATCTTTGCCGATTTTTAAGGACAATTGTGGTTAATCTTTGCAGATTTTTAAGGACAATTGTGGTTAATCTTTGCCGATTTTTAAGGACAATTGTGGTTAATATTTGCCGATTTTTAAGGACAATTGTGGTTAATCTTCGCAGATTTTTAAGGACAATTGTGGTTAATCTTTGCCGATTTTTAAGGACAATTGTGGTTAATCTTTGCAGATTTATAAGGACTATTTTCGTTTGTTTAAAGGTTTTTAAGGATTTGGGTAAATATTTGGTGATCATTAGAACAATGTGCGCAGATTTTTATGGGTCATTCGCAATCATGCTAGGATATTTCTAAGGGCACTTGGTTAATTCTAGAAAGTTTTATGGGTAATTTTGGCTGATGTGTTGGAGATTTTCAAAGACAATTTTGATTAATGAAGGGAGATTTTTAAGGACACATTTAGTTAATGCTAGAAGATTGAAGGACAATTTTGGTTAATGGTAGAAGATTTTGAAGGACAAATTTTGTTAATGTTAGAAGATTTTGAAGGACAAATTTTGTTAATGCTAGAAGATTTTGAAGGACAATTTTGTTATTTGTTTAAAAACCTTTGATATACTTTAATTCCTTAATTTTAGCAAGGGAAGTCTCAGAAACCGAGAAAGAATCTAAAAATGATTTGAGATCAAAACGGAGCTTCGGACTTCTGGACGCAATTGGACTGGGACAGCGTCCGGGTTGCAGCGACTACCAAGTACGGCGTTGCCTGTGCGATTGCGACTTTGCCTACGATTATTGCGAATCGCCCCACAACGACGCCGAAGCAGCTTGTTATTACGTTTACGATTCAGGTTGTTGTTAAAAATTCATAATATTGTAACCACGTAAACAACGGCAATATTTACGAATAAACATCAGTAATAGTAGAATGTAAAAATTGTCCACTTGTTTTTAATAAACTTTGAAACTTATCATAAAATCAAGAACCTTAGACAAATTCCAGTATAAATTTATTTCCAAAATCATTGTTCTTCAAATTTGGAGAAAAAGTTTCGAATATGGGCTTGCGTCGTTGTCTGGTTTCTAGTTTTTAGCATATTTGCTAATTGCATCGAAGACGGCTTGTCAACGGTATTCAATTGCTGTTGCTCTGCAAGGCTGTTATGCGGCTTAATTGGCGCTTGCCACTGTCTCGTTGGAAGAACTGTGCTCTGAAAAAAAGTTGAACTAAAATTATTTTTCAAATTCAAAATTATACCTCGAATTGTTATTGACTTAAGACATCTAGTGAACAAGAATCAATGAAGAAAATTTACATTTTTAACCCAAAAAAAAATGCGAATTGGCAATTTGAAAAATATTATTGTTAGTGTTATTTACAGCTTCATGTTTGAAGTCAATAAACAATTGAAATTTTCAACATTTGGTTCTTACGGTAGGTTTTCCACGAGACAATTCGTAATGTCTCTTGAAACATTGAAAAAATGCATCTTGCTGACTTAAATAACCTTCGTTAATTGTTAGAATTATCGAAGACAATTTGAAGACGGATTGAAATCTAAGTGGATATTGGACTAAAAATCGAATTTCATCTTTTACAGCGTCACTGGCTTTGTCGTAGTCATCCAGAACCAATAAAATCTTCGTATCCTTATGTCTCAATGCCTCGTCAATGGTTTCCGCCTCGCTTTCGGCTTGACACAGCTGTTTCAACGAAGTCTCCAAGTCATCGTCTTCTGGCTTTCCAAAAACCTGTTAATGGAATAATTAGAACAGTACCATCGAAGGATTAGCTTAATTCCAACCTTAAGTAACAGCAAATCAAACTCTTCAGCCGCGTTATCCCTTTTCCCTAAGGCCCAATCATAAGCTAGCTTTTGGCAGAAGGTTGTTTTCCCGACTCCTGATTGGCCAGAAATCAGGAATCCGTTTGGAGCTTTTGTGTAATTAGGATCAGGTGATAACATTTCGTTTAGGGGCGTGTCTTGACCGGTTTCGTTTGATTTCAAACGGAAACCCAAGTCATCTTTCGACAAAAGTGGATTCCGCTCTAATTGATAAAAGTTGGCCAGATTTATCTTCATCTCATCAACCAAATCCTTATAAGCTGCAATAACGATAACAAAAATAAAATTTCCCTACAAAATAACTTGTTCAAATTCGAAACTGAAATTACTAAAATTTTAATTTCATACTTTGTGGACCATGATAGTAATTTTTTACTATAGTTTGGCTTCCTGTGATATTGGTTTGCTGCAAATTAAATTAATCATAATTATATTAATCGAAATTAAATTAATCATAATTAAATGCATCGAAATTAAATTAATCATAATTAAATGCATCGAAATTAAATTAATCATACTTAAATGCATCGAAATTAAATTAATCATACTTAAATGCATCGAAATTAAATTAATCATACTTAAATGCATCGAAATTAAATTAATCACACTTAAATGCATCGAAATTAAATTAATCATAATTAAATGCATCGTAATTAAATTAACACCTCCATTCATAATTAAATGCATCGTAATTAAATTAATCATAATTAAATGCATCGCAATTAAATTCATCATAATTAAATGCATCGTAATTAAACTAATCGTAATTAAATTCATCAAAATTAAATTAATTACGAAATCTTAATTACCTGACTGTCTCTGACATCAAAAACATGTTTAGTTTGATTGTTTAAAATTCCTTTAAAAGTTTTTGACCTAAAATCGACGCCTCGCTAAAAAACCAATTAATGTCGAATGATTAATTGTTAATAACAACATTAACAAGGTTAATTATATTCACTTGGTTGCTACTGGAATCATACGAGTCCATTTCTTCGGAATATAGTTCGGACACGTCATTCATTGCAGCCATGATTTACGTTCCAATTAGCCTTAATTAATTTACATTAATTAGCAATTTAATTAAACATATAAGTGTGTATGAATGGCAAGCAATGTTAATATAATCTATTAACCGAAAGAGCACTTTCATAATAGGCCTAATGTTAAATTATAATTTCATAATTAAAATTAAAGTAAAATTAACAAAATAAATCACTGGATTATAGTCTTTGAGTGGCGTGCAATTAACCGAAATTAATACACACAAAATATGTTCATTCTGATTTCCAGCTGCTTACTCTAAGAGTACATTTTTTAAATAATATCAAATCAACCAGAAGTTAATAATCAAATGAAGTATGCAACTAAATTTCCACAAAAAAATGGGGGGGGGGGCTAAGAACGTGTCGTCTGCTGTAAGAAATATTTTTGTAAAGTAACCTTAAATATTATCATTGAATAAAATATTAAATAAATAAATAAATATTGTTAAAATAAATAATTAAATAAATAAATAATAACTTACTTTAATTACATTTAAACGCAATTAAATATCTACTAAATCAATTAATACGAGGCCAACGTCTTCAGCAGCGTCTTTGTAGGGACATAAACAGGCTAGGTTCTATAGTATTGCATAATAACGGTGCAATATATTTCCTTTCTACTGCTAAAGTCGAAACATAACTTTTCTAATCTCTCTAAGATAATACTGACTGACACAAGTACGCTAAGAAATAATAATATTTTTTGAAGGTCAAATAGCCTAACTTTGAATCACAAATTCACAATACGAGACTTAATTTTATCAAGAAAATTATAAAACAATGTAATGATATTGTCGCTAATTACTTCCCTTGGTAATCAGTTTTTAGTTTTAGTTACGATACCGTGTATTTTATTTGGGGAGCTTTGGTAAATCGCGTCACAGCTTACGACTTATTTCTAAATTATCTCTTAGCGTGCTTTAATCCAAAAATGGAACAGCTGTTGCCATCTGTATTAACGAATATTTACTAAGAGCATTTAATTATACTTAATTTTAATATAATATTATAATTTAATAATTATTTAGTTTATTTTATGGGGAATTAATTTTAAGGGTTGGTATTAATTAATTAGTCTAATAACAATTAACTTATTTTTGTTGATTTAGGCTTACGTGTTATTATTATAGCACTATAAAGTTTAATTTTCTGGCATATGTAAGTATAGCGGACGTTTTGATGAAAACAAATATAGCGGTTGTTTAGCGGTTTGTTCGGTTTGCACTCAATGCACTGTTGGTGAAAGCTGGTTTTTAATTTTTAATATTTATGAACAGACTAAGCCGCTAAAAGACTACGTATATCATTTAAATTTAATTTCGCTCAAATTTATGAATATATACCCTTAAGTAATCAAAATCCTGTTACACTTGACCCTGAATCCAAACCCTAACTCCATTTGTAAACAAAATAATTTAGTGTCAAGCAATATCAGCCATAAATATAAAATTCCAATATATATATAAAATATTTTATTATTTTTTTTCTTTTAGAAAGAATTCCTTATTACACTTGTCTCTAAACTTCAACTAAAAACGCTTCATTTCCAATAGACATTCACAGTCAAGTAACATCGGCCATACGTATAACAAACTCCAATGTTTCAGGATTATTTTTATTATTTTTAAAATGAGCCGCTATACTTGTCTCTACAGGGAAAGCCTAGTGCCTAAATTTTGAATAGGATTCCAGAGTCAAGTAAGATCAGTCTTGTGTATAGAGCTTCATGCACGAGACCGTGAAAATCTCAGCTGAGGGCGAAGGGGGGAATATTGTGGTTGCAGTAGAGCCGCGGGAAGGCAACCCAGTCAAAGGGGGGAAGCCCACCAGGGGAGGGGCTCCAGTTTAGGAGCCCCGTTACGGCACTGGTTACGGCAATGGGGGTTTTTCTCAAGGACGCAGCATTCCACAGACATAATACAAAGAAGAATGCGGAAATTTTATGCAATAAAGAATGCGGAAAAGGGGGTTTACATTTTTTGGTCTATTTTTTATCTGCTTTGCAGGGAAGATAACAGACAGGCGCTAAACATAACATTTTGGTTTTTAAATAATAACTCGGTTATTTATGAACCGATTTGGACGAAACCGGTTTCAAATTAAAGATCTCAATCTCCTCTAACCGAATATGAGTACGAAAAAATTTAATTAGTTAAATATTCTTAAAAATGCAAACATATATTCACCATGTAAAAATCCCACTTAATATTATATGTATTAAATAATTATACTGCATTAACTTTAATGCGCATTAACACGTATTTAAATTTAAATTAAATTACACCAGCTAGATAATAGACATAAAATGATTGTAATCAAACGAGATGAAATTGTAGTTTATATTTCAAATATTTGTAGCACCGTCGATATTACAAAGGTCATGAACCTCCGTGATTGCGCGCGTCTACAGTTTCGCGTCCCAGTTGCAATTATATTAGATTTGCGAAATGAACACGCGAGCAGAGGCCCAATTTCATCGTCAACCTAAAATATATTCCAATTCATTGACCTCCACACCCAGTGCACCAATTTCACTAACAAACCTAGAGTATCTAGAGCCTTTGCCAGGCATTCATGAAACATATCAGGGCGAAACTAGAAGCAATTTATAAAATACCACACTTCCCAAGGAGTCAATGAATCCCACTCCGAGACAAACGTGGTTTGGTTTTACTTATTTTGTATGAATATTCTTCGATATCGTTTTGTTTTTTTGGTAATTCCATAGTAGGAATTAAGCCAATCAGAGACGAGATATGACGTTAAAGACTATAGACCATTGAATTAATTCCTTGCAGAGAAATCAACGCTAACAGGTGGAAGGGAGGCTCGAGGGGGTAGACACTTGAGAAGGCTTTGAACTCAATGCACTGTCAAAGCTGAACTCTTTTGAACTCAGGTGTACACGGAGATCCAAAGTGTCTACCCCCTCGGGGAGGCTAGCCGACTAGCACTGCCTCTAGCGGCGCTTCTTGACGTCAAGGAAATAACCCATGAACGTGACCTATTCCGCCCCTGTGGTCTTTACTTCACTTCTTGCATTAATGGAAAGGTTTATTATTATTACGTAGTTTGAATTAAACCAAGGAAGATCAAGCTGTTTAAGTTTGGTTTGATTAGAAATCTCTCTTCGCGAATGGTAGCAGGTCACGTGTCTATTTTTATAGGCGTTTGTTTCAACTGCGCATGATCACCGTTACAGAAGAGAAGCAAACACAATCACCTTATTGGGTTATTTAACTGGCGCCAACCAAGAATCTCCGCTAGAGGGCGCAGCGAGTTGGCTACCTTGCCTCCCATCGCCTGTAGTGAACTGGGGTGTGGCTCTGCCTCGTAATGGCGTCAGGGGAAAGATCGTAAGGGGGCATCTCCCCTTCCATTGGTGTTGGTTTGCCTACAAGTATTTAATTCAATGGTCTATTGATAATAGGCATGGACTATATTGCTCCTAGTTGACTAAAATAGCGCGTGTTTACCATACGAGCACGAGTACAGTGCGAACTGGAGCATAATTTCTATGTCAAATTTTGACATCTATTCCGTGACATAGGTATTGGATAGAAATATTCCAAGAGATCGGATACTTGCTAAACGCTAGCCACAATAACAAAAAACCCATAATACATTGCGAAACTTTTCTTATGATTGCGAAGGCAAGTTTTAAATTATTTATTTATTTACTATATTAGAAGTTCATAAACAACCTCTTTATCTATAGAAGCATACGTTCATTAGATATGTTCATGTTCCATAAGTTTGTTAATCTCTGGTAACTTAGAAACTGGAGCTTGTAATTTTGAAGTGAGTGAGGGAGGTCATAGATTCGAGGAGGTAAAGCGAGGGAGGCCTGCGGAGGCAGGCACTGCGGTCAAATTTGGGCTTAGTAATGCAGACTAAATAGGAGCTAGATGGAAGTCCTAGCTGCAAAATTAACCACCACCGAGTGTAGGACTTCAATTGACTCGCTTCCGTCGTTCCCCCTCGAACTAGCTCGAGTACTGTAAGTCTCTCAGTAACATTACGAACTTGTATAGGAAGCGTCATACTTACGTAACATATCTTATAAACTTATGATATAAGTCAAAGTCCTGACTGACAGACTGACTAAATGATAGTCAGCGCCCAGCCCAAATTGCTTTTTATAGAAAGCTGCAAATTTGCATGAACGTTGCCCTTAAGTAGCAGGCAGGCACTAAAATCTTTTTGGAATCCGCCGCCATCTTGTAAAATGGCGACCAAAAATGTAAATAAACCTTTATGAAATAACGTTGATTTAGCATTATAAGATTTCATTAATATTTAGTATAGACTGGTCCCCTATCACCTATAGACGAACTTTATGGTACACTTTTGGGTTTCTATTGTCGGCCATATTTTAAAATGGCGGCCCAAAAAGTAATTTAAAAATGTTCCGAAGGGCCGCCGGGCAGCGCATGCTTTTCGTGTCTTTGCTACTAGTTAATAATATACCAGCAAGTGTCCTTCGCCCATGTTTATAACTAGTTAACAAGAACTAGTTAACTCGGTACTAGAACATATTTAATGGGGCAGCATTGATCCGTGAAAATGAAACCAATGCATTGAAAGCCGCGAGAGTGACGGCGTGTCAAGTGTTAAAGAGGTTATCCCGGCTTTGCGCTCGATATCTCGCTTTACCTGAACAGAACTCGTATAAAATCAAACTGATCCCAGGGTCCTTTTAACAGTCGGATTGAAACGGCAGTTTGAGCGGACGTAGCAATTTCTATTTCATATAATGTGGGTTTTTCAATGTTTAGCTTTGGGCGCTACGCTCTTGACCGTTGTCCGTGGACAACGCGTCCCAGACGCCCCGGATTGTACGGGCCCCCGCGATTTCAGTATACAAAATGATAAGAATGCCATAGATACCAATATAAGATTCCAATGCTGTAAGTTAACAATTGATCATATTAAAATCATCACGGGAATTAAGTTTTTGATTAAATGGTTTTTACAAAAAATTAACCGAGATCTTTTTGAACATTCCACTAGCTAATGTCGCGGCCTCCACCGTCAAGATCTTTAACGCCAGCCAATGCTTACAAGACGCTAATTTAGATTTCTATAATAGAGTAAGAACTTTAAACTGTAACCGCTTTTTCCTGGTTTCCCTGAACTAGCGGAAAACATAAAATACTAGGCTTCTCGTAATCTAACTGTGGGTTCAATTCAAGTCTAGGATATGAATATAGGAGTAATAATTAGAACTGGTTTAAATGTCCAAACGAAATCAAATTTAATAGCATTCAAATACCTAACCAAGGCAGAAGGCCCTGGCTAACAAACGATAAACAGTTAATTTAAATCCCCGTATTCTATTTACATTAACCCCCAAAATAATATTAACATGCACACTATATAGATATATATATATATATAAAAGGAACCCCAAAATAATATTCGAATGCACACTATCCCCCAAAATAATATTAACACGTTCCGGTTCGAATTAAAATTGTTTAACGATACCCAAGCGTTGGCTCTCTCTCTGTTTAACGCGCACGAAGCGAACGCGCACAAATCATGGATGAAGGATGCGCGTGAAAAACATTCGACGCTCTACAGGATGTGCAACTCCCTATACTAAAAAGTAGACAAGTCGATACTAGCGCCGCCTGGCTACCAGCGCTGGAAACCCTCGCGCGAAAAACAAAAAATACTGGACATAAGAAAAAAACACGCGCTACCGTCGATTTTTTTTCCTTAGCGTCGTCTGCTAGAAGCAAAACAGTGGTTTTTTTTCTTATGTCCAATATTTTTAA
This sequence comes from Phalangium opilio, assembly GCA_019434445.1. Taxonomy (NCBI): domain Eukaryota; kingdom Metazoa; phylum Arthropoda; class Arachnida; order Opiliones; family Phalangiidae; genus Phalangium; species Phalangium opilio. The sequence goes on along the minus strand of JAEQBA010000283.1, from coordinate 606,348 downwards.
TTTTTCACGCGATGGTTTCCAGCGCTGGTAGCCAGGCGGCGCTAGTATCGACTTGTCTACTTTTAAGTATAGGGAGTTGCACATCCTGTTGAGCGTCGAAAGTTTTGCACGCGCATCCTTCATCCATGCACAAATTGCGGAATGGGCTACTTCTTAGCCCGTACCAGGATTAGCTGACGAGAAACGGGACTGGTCAGTGGTTCTACTTCAAACGGCCAGGTCACTCGAAAACGCCTAAGTCCCAAGGCTCTGCGGTCTTCTTAGAAACTTCTAAGTCTTGGGCCGCTCGAAAACGTCCAAGTCTTTTTCTTTCTTTGTCGCAGTCCAGGAGCAGCAAAGCCAAGCTTGCTCTCCTTCCTAGTCGAGTCCTCGTCAAAAAGTAACTCTTTACGACCTCCAAGTTCAGTTCCTCAATTCTTCTTTTTCGCGGGCACTTTCTCTTTAGCCAATCACGTTCAGGGATTTGGTCTAATTATTTTAGTTCTCCGAACTCCGGTAAAGGTTCAAAGGTCGAAGAGAGAGAGGGAGAGTAGATTTCTCGGCACCAAATGTGTCCCGAGAGAGAGCAATTAATCAGTGCGGTACCAGGTACCATTAAAGAGGCACCGCGAAGACGCGAATAGTCCAACTTTCCAAAAATAGAGATAATACAAAAATACAAAAAGATAACAGAGCCATTCGAAAATATAGTTCAAATGGCCTGAACCGACAAAATGAAATTATAGATTCTTAACCCGATATATGTACAGTTTAACCCCTACCCAAAAACTTTCGCTTGGACATTTTTCGTAGATACAAAAGAACGATAGGGGAGAATGAATGACTGTAATAAAATGGGGTTCTTTGAGAAGCCAAGTACTGAGGATACCGCCCCGTAGGGAAAAAGCGTAAGGAAGTATTCTCGGACCTACCCGAGAGCAGGTAACCATTTGGGAATAATTAGTAAAACTGAGAATTTATAAAATGAAATGTATTTCTTAACAAAAGTGGGATCTAAAAATATATCTAAAAATATAGCCGTGACAAAACGCAAATTTAATCCAGACAGAAGCCAAATTAACTGTTGTTAATCGCAATTAATGCGCTTAATTATTGGCACTAGGCTCTGGGATACATCAGTCCAGGAGGACCTTGCGCGGATATATATATGCCGGATGGACCGCAAACGGACTTATCGGGATTCTGCCGAAAAATGACCACAAGATACGAGGCCACCGCTCAACAGGTATCACCTTAAAATTAAAGAGATTGTAAAATTAAAACATAAATTACCTACTTAAAGAGAGGGTGAAAGGGAAAATCAAGTGATTTTATATCGATTCTTCTATTGATTACTGGACCAATCTGCGTTTCAGTATTCAGATTGGTCTTATAGTTAGTAGAAGAATCGATAGAAGAAAAACAAAATCACATTATTTTCCACTTCACTCTCCCTTTAAATACAAAATTTCATAACAAGCTAATATCCCTTAATCGTTTTCTTTAATTAATATCTTACGGCAATTCTAACCTTGAAAATGAATGAATTTCAGCTGGTCAGATGCCTCGCGGAAAACTACGGGTGTTACCCCGATCCAGACGTTTTAGCAGCAGTAACTATATATTCATTTTATGTTTAATATAACTATAGAAACGCGAGTCCCGGATTTTACGTTGCGAGTCCAAGTCCGAGTACACTACAACTCGCCGAGTCCTCGCATCGATATTTTTTCGGACTCGCGAGTCCAACTGGTCCTTAAGAAATTATTTCGAGCCCAAGTCGAGTCCAAAATGTTTTGTGGTGCAATTAATTAAGTTAATTATTAATTAATTATGTTTGATTTCAGACACCGTCATGTCAAGCACTCGATACAGAACGGCAAAATCAAAACCCACCATTTATGGCTGGTTTTACACCAGTTACTGAGGACCAAATAGATAATCAGCAATAATCTTCTCGTTCAGACAGCAGGATGTACAAATCTTGCAAGGCTCGTAACTACGTAATAATATTTGTAATCTTGACTTTAAACTCTAAATAAATTCAATTTGAATTAAAATCCAATGATTTTTAAATATTTAATTTTGAATTGGTCTATATGTCATAAATGATAGGGTGTGTTCTCATGCTCAGACTGAGTTCAAAGTGTCACTAGAACATGGGGCCTAAACAACCGTTACAGAAGAGAAGCAAACGCGGGGGAGTCACCTCCTTGGGTTATTTCCCTGACGCCAACTAAGAAGCTCCGCTAGAGGGCAGTGCGAGTTGGCAAAAGTAACGCGTGTTATCCATACGAGCGCAAGTACAGTGCTGTTCTAGTTAAGGCAAACTGGAGCATAATTTCCATGTCAAATTTTGGCATCCATTCTGTAGGCATAGGTATTGGACAGTAATATTTCGAGAGATCGGATACTTGCTAAACGCAAGCCACAATAAAAAAAAACCCATAATACATTGCGTACTTAGTCCAAGTACAGACTCACTAACTGATAATCAACACCCAGTTTAGACGGGCTCTATGTCTAAGCTCTTGAGGTTAAATTTGCCACCATCTTTTAAAATGGCGGGCGGTAAAGGAAAGTAAAAACGCGTGCCGACGGGCTGACCGGCAACATTTGGTGCCTGCCTTTGCGGAAAGTGAAGTGTCCATCGCCCATTTGAACTAGTAAACTCGGTACTAGAATATATTTAGTAGGGCAGACTTAACCAATACATTGAAAGCCGCGAGAGCTAACGCGGGTCACGTGTTAAAAAGTTTATCCCGGCTTTGCGCGCTATATCACGCTTCAGTTGAACAGTACTCGTATAAAATCATACTGATCCCAGGGTAATTTTAACAGACGGGTTGAAACGACGGTTTGAGCGGACGTAGAGTTTCAGTCGAGGTTTCAGTTCTTCAATTTCCATTTGAAATAATGTGGGTTTTTCAATATTTAGCTTTGGGCGCTACGCTCTTGACCGTTGTCCGTGGACAGGGTTCAACCGTCACGGGTTGTACGGGCCCCACCGATTTCAGTCTAAAGAATGATAAGGCAGCCATAAATGTCTATTTAAGATACCAATGCTGTAAGTTACAAATTTTATCATCACGGGAATTAAGTTGTTGATAAAATTGCTATTACAAAACATTTATGTGAGATCTTTTTGAACATTCCATTAGCTAGCGTCGCAGCCAACACCGTCAAGAAAAATAACATCACTCAATGCTTTAAAGACGTCAATATCGACTTCTATAATAAAGTAAATTTTAATCCAGACAGAAGTCAAATTAACTATTGCCAGAAGTAAGATGAGACTAGAAGTACTGATCTAACCAAATTCTTCACTTGGCGAAAGTGAATTTTCTTGATAATAGGGAGCTAACAGTTCTGACCCTGAAACGTCACACCCATCTATCTCTTACTGGAGTTTCATCCCACCCTAACGGTTGGAAACAGTGTTCTACGCGCAAAAATGCCAACCAGAGGGGGGCTGCGTGACGTCAGACTATCTCTTCCCCCCTAGCAAGTTGTTAGCTCCCTATACACCAACGGTTGGCCCTCTAGTAGTGGTTTCTGAATTTTCCCTCCAAAACGTGAGACGCTCGTGGCGGTAGACGGGGGCCGTACTAGATTCAAGCACCCGCGTCCGTCCGTGTTCCGCGACTTTAGGTTCAGGGGAACGGGGCTAGGAAAATTTTTGGAACTCGACCAATAGACCAAACTAACAAATAAACAAGATGGCTTGGTCTCGTCTCCATCTAAGGGATAGGATCACGTGACTAACAAAGTTGACTGTAGAGCAACGAAAATAAATCGCTATTTTCTGATTGGATTAGAGTCTGACTCGTGAGGTAAAACAGGTTCTGCGCATGGCAAAATCAAGCCAATCAGGTTATCCCTTTCTCGCCTCAAAAGTACCCGAAAACGAGATCTGAGCCGTTATAAAATTTCAAAAGATTTGTTGATTGGGTCTATTTTTTCCAAAGTAGTGTAGGCGCGTGGGAAGCGGCGGATAAAATCCTCAAATTTGTTCACTAGTGCCAGGATCTACTACCCAATTGATGCTAGAGCTCATTACTTCTAGTCTCATCTTGCTATTGTTAATCGCAATTAATGCGCTTAATTATTGGCAGGTTTTCGGATACATCAATCCAGGAGGGCCTTGCGCGGACATATACAGACCGGACAAACCGCAAACGGACTTATCAGGATATTGCTCAAAATTTACCACAGAAGATGAGGCCACCGTTCAACAGGTATTACCTTAAAATTAAATAACTTAATCCTTTTTCTTTAATAAATATCTTACGGCAACAACTCTAATCTGTTTCAGTTGGCTAGATGCGTTTCAGTGAACTACGGGTGTTACGCCGACCCAGCCGTTTTTGCAGCAGTAACTATATTTTATCTTTCTTTACTATAACCAGAAGGGTATAATAGAAGAAGGATGACACTCTGTATCCTCATAATACTTTGGTTATGTAACGTCATTCTTCCCACTTTTTTTCAAAACGATTCAAATCGGTTTTTAAGTGTGAATAGTGTAAACGCGGTTTTAGAGGAGGGTGTCTTCCTTGAAAAACAGGTGCCATTAATTAAGATATTAATTATTAATTAACTATGTCTGATTTCAGACACCGTCGTGTCGGGCACTCGATACAAACCGTCGAACTCGAAACCCACCAGTTATAGCTGGTTTTACACCACTTACTCGGAACCAAACACAGATACCGCAATAATCTTTCCAGTCAGACAGTGGAATGTAAAAAAATCTTGCTAAATCCGTAACTCCATAATGACATTTGTAAACTTGACTTTAAATTCTAAATAAATTCAATCTGTATTAAAATCCAATGATTTTATATGTTTTCATTTTGAATGTTTCAATGCATTAATTGAACCCAATATAAATATGATTTCTAGTTTCATTATAGTTCAAATGATAGGGCAATATAATCTGGAAGCCAATCCAAAATTTCGTATTTTAAAACTTACTTACCATACAGGGTGTTTCTTATAAGCATGTCATAAATTATAGGGTCAAGTAAAAGTGTCAAAGAACATGGGGTCTAATACATTTAGTTTCGGAGGTATGGACCCCCCAAACATTGATTGTCCCCTGAGACGAGAAATTTGGCACACATGGGGAGTAAGACATTCAGCTTACCCATCTTGTTTAGACAATTTCAATAGACTCCAATCTAAGAACATTTAACGCGCCTATATCTAGCAGAAGTTTATGTTTAAAGGTAGAAGTGCGCCTAAGCTACTGGTAATGTAAACGTATAGTTCAGTCATCTTACTATTTAGAGACCGTAATAAGCCTTTGACAACGTCTTACCAAGTTACCAGGCGAGAATCTATGAAGTTTTACCTACGTCACTTCGTTACAACCTCTCAGTAAATAACGACAAACTTATGGAACATATCTTATGAACTTATGATACAGATATATAAATCAAAATTAAAAACACTACATTCTCTATGATCGTTTATTTTTCCAAATATAATTCAATCCCCATAGCAACTATCGCTCTCATAGCATATACCCAAGGTTTAATTAATACAATAGTTGCCACCGTATAGCGGATAAAATAGAAACACGAGGTACGGTTGCAATTGACGCAATTCCCTGGCAACAACTGTTATATGTCACGTTACTCTCCTCGTTTTCATTCCACGTGATATTTAACTAACTACTTCGTTCCAAGTCTAATAACGTATAGAACATTAAAATCGAAATCGGAGTTTTACTATAAAAACACTAAGCGGCCTCTTGCAGATCCCAATCACAGTGCCACTCGCAGAGAATAGAAGTTCACTTCAGTTCCTGCAGTCTCTCATCAGCTCTCGCTACGGAAAATGTTGTTGAAATGTTTGAGCGTGATTTTACTGGCAGTATTCGTACATTACGAATACGGGCAAGCCGCCGCCGTCACGTTTAACGACGCTGGTGCCGATGCAACGATTAAGTTCCTTACGAAATACGGTTGCAGTAAGTACTTAAAAGGACACTAAAACTCTTAAAATAAGAATCCGATGAAACGAACACTGCTAGCTAGAGGGAATACCCAGTTTTATATTATACCAGAAGAGGATAATAGAAGAAGTGTGACACTATGTATCATCTTAATGCTTCAATTATGTAGCACCACCTTTTTATTTGCACTCCCGCTCATCAAACTTAATTAAGATGGGTAACTATCACACCGTGCTAGGGTGAATTCTATAATTACTGTTTGGTATTTACTAAATACTCAGCAATAAACGAACATATCTTGATTGTCTTGACGTACGTGGGTCAAAAATCTGTACAAGCGCATGTACCTTGGCAAATAGTTAAGCAGCGCCAATAGAGTATAATGATGAGGGAACTATTTACATGGC
>JAEQBA010000282.1:53702-102519 GCA_019434445.1 Phalangium opilio | reverse complement strand
ACCAAAATGGCTGAGCTTCAAACCCAACACACCGAAAAATTAAAACCATATACTATGAGCCTTCTAACCCCGCTTCGTTTTCAGGAATAGACGCTTTACATCGAGCTTTTAAAGATGATGGTATATCGAAAGCGGAAGTAATTTCGTTTTTGGAAAGTTCCACCCCGTATACTTTGCATAAAACGGCTCGTAAAAAGTTTAAGAGACGCCAAATTATAGTTCACAATATCGGTGATTTGTACCAAATAGACTTGGTTGACATGCGATCCTTGGCCAAAGATAATGATAACTACACGTTTCTATTGACGTGTATAGATTGTTTTAGTAGAAAACTATGGGTCGTGCCTTTACTACGTAAGACGGGAAAGAAGTTGTTAGAGCCTTAGCTCTTATATTCAAAGACCAAATACCGATTAGAATAGAAACGGATAAAGGAAGGAATTTTTGAATTCCTCGGTCAGAAAATTTCTCAAAGAAAAGGGGGTTAAATTCTTTACAACCGAGAATGACGTCCACCACGCCCCCATTGTAGAAAGAGTGAATAGAACGCTAAAGTCTCGTATGTTTAAACTGTTTACCCATCTCCATACTAGAAGGTATATCGACCACCTGCGAGATATAGTGTCGGCGTATAACGGCGCTTGGCATAGTACTATTAAGATGACGCCGAATAACGTTAAGCCAACCAATATATTAGAAGTGTATAGAAATATTTACGGGACTGAAAACAAAGGACAGAAAAAACGCCCTCCCCCCGAATAAAAGTGGGTGATTACGTTAGGGTTAGCAAAGTAAAAATGGTTTTTGAAAAGGGTTACGAAGCCAATTACTCCACCGAAGTTTTCCAAGTTGATTTTATCGGAACTGCCCGTGATCCAGTGATTTACAAGTTAAAGGATCTGGAAGGAAACCCTATAAGTGGCGTGTTCTATCGCGAAGAGGTTCAGAAAACGGTTAAACCTGAAAGGTTCAACATTGAAAAAATTATAAAGCGGCGAAAAAGGCGTGGAAAATTGGAGTTATTAGTATCTTGGGAAGGTTACCCGAAAACCCAAACCTCTTGGGTTCGTGGAGAAGATGTCGAATCAATCGTTTTACCTAACCCTACCAAGTAACGTCAACGGCTCGTTATTTCCCGATAATACCAGGGCGCATTACTGTACCAAGCTACCTAACCCTATTCATTTAAATGGAAAATGGGAAGTGTCTCTAGTAGATATAATGTATACGTCTACTTTTTACAACGTGCCAAGGCCTAAGGAAGAACGTGATGTTAGTTTTCATAACGTTTCCAGATACGGGAGCAAATATACAGTAGGGGAGGTAGCCGAAGGCAAGAAAAGAGAGAGAAAAAGTAAAGACGCTAGGCGGGAGACCATAGTTGCGCCCGACGTTCCCCCGAGTTTTACAAGTCTATAGAACATTTAATAAACGTCATAAATAATTCGTTTGACAAAAATGGCCCAACACTGCGGCTGATTTACGATAACGTAACCGGGCACATTACTATAAACCAACCTGAAAAATTATTGAAACCTTATTTAAAATTCGAAAAACCCATTGCCGAAATTCTCGGATACGATGAAGCTAGCGAATGTATCGGTCGTAGCCAAAGGCCCTCTAATTTGAATTACCACGTTCCGGACCAGTTATTTATCTATTTAAATATCGCTAGCGATCAGATTGTAGGCGACCACTCGGTTCCTTTACTACGGATCGTTTCGGTTGATGCCAAGAAACCATACGGGTCTCAAATATTTCAAACCTTTACCAATCCTCATTACGTACCCGTTGGTAAAAATTACTTTGATATCATCGAAGTTAATATAAGGAATAGTTTGGGGGAACCGGCGCCATTTGAATACGGGAGCTTAACGGTTAAACTACACTTGCGATGCCTAAGCCCGACGTCTTAGAACGGAGACAATGTTGCTACAAGCAATATTACAATAATCAAGCGGGAACCGGAGGGTATTATATTGGAAATAACCCTAATTTGAAAGGGCACGGATTTGGGAGTTTTTTTAGCGGATTGGTAAGGTTTGTTAGGCCTTTGCTTACAAGCGGTGCCAAATTCCTCGGCAGAAAAGCCGTTAGTACGGGGACCAAAATTTTCAGTGACGTAGTATCGGGCAAGGATATTAAAGAGGCTGCTAAGAAAAGAGTAACGGAAACTTTAGATGATATTAGAACACAGCATGGGGGAGGGGGGAAACGTCGCAGACGTAAAAAACCCTTGAAACGAAAACGGGCTCAAAGTAAAAAAGGTATAAAACGAGCGGCTACCAGGAAAATAAAGCCAGTTCGCCGTCGTATACCCTACAGGTCAAGACGACACGATATATTCTCCTAAACATGTTTCAAGCGACAATATCTGAGCTGGACTTTTTCGAATCTGTCCCGATTCAAACATCGGTAGAATCGGCCAAATATGTTTGCTATCGACCTATTTCGGTTTTGGATGGAGACTCTCAGATTGAATTTTACGTTCCTGGAAATGGTGAAGAATATATTGACGCCTCTCTAACTATGCTTTATGTTCGAGCTAAAATAGTACATACGGACGGTACCGATATCGATGACACAGATAACGTAGCGCCCGTCAACAATTTTTTACATTCGCTCTGGGATACGGTGGAAGTAACCGCCAATGATACGCCTATTTCATCTTCAACCGGAAACTACGCCTTCAAAGCCTATCTAGAAACATTGCTAAACTATGGAGGAGACGCGAAAAAATCTCATTTAACTTCTTCTTTATGGCATAAAGATACGGCTGGGAAAATGGCTTCTGCAACTGAAAACCAGGGACATCTTGTTAGGAAAGAGTTAGCAAAGGGTTCGAAACAGATTGAAATGTACGGAGCCCTACACGCTGATATGTTTAACGTTTCAAAATTCATACCCAATGGCGTCAGTCTTAGAGTCAGGATGACCCGAAATAAACCAGGCTTTGTTTTGCTCGGAGCTCCTCCCCCCGGTGGCGTATGGTACAAACACGAAATACTCGAAGTAGGTTTATATATTCGTAAAGTGCGAGTAGCCCCTCGAGTAATGCTAGCTTTAGAATCGGCTTGGACTAAAGCCACGGCAAAATATCCATTCACTAGGACAGAAGTGAAAGTTTTTACCATTTCGGCAAATATTCAAAAAACTACTATAGATAACGTATATTTAGGGGTTTTACCAAACAGATTAACAGCGGGTTTAGTAACTCATAACTCGTATAACGGCAAATTGAGTTGGAACCCTTTCGACTTCCAAAACTTTAACGTGAATTATATTAATCCGATTATCGGCTCGGAACAAGTACTAGCTAAGCCTTTGCGACCAAATTTCAAAAAGGGTCTTTACACTAGATCATATTATTCTCTGTTTACCGGATCTGGTACTCATTACAAAGACGATGGTAACGAAATATCTATGAAGGAGTATCCCAAAGGTTATACGCTTTACTGTTTTGATTTGACTCAAGATGGTACCGCGTCAGATATAAATCATTACAACCCTATACGACAAGGACAATTGCGACTTGAACTCGGGTTCGAAGAACCAGTTTAATGCACATAGATCATAATAGAACCGTCGTTGTAGATTCGCCATGAACGCTTCAACCATAAGAAGGGTTTTGAGATACACCCGCGGATTCATGGGCGTATACCCGCGCGATGTTCTACCCAAATATATCCTTCGATACCCGGCTTCCATTGTTATAAATCTAGATAATCACAAAGGAAACGGTAGTCATTGGATTTGTCTCTATATCGATGGGAATAAACAATGTTATTATTTTGATTCCTTGGGGTTGGGTCCCTTGACAGAAGATATTAAAACATTTATGAGAGAAAATTCTACGAAAATAAACTATAATAGGAGGGCTTTGCAGCCCCCCGACAGTTCCGCTTGCGGTATATACTGCGTTGTATACATTATGCACAGAACGAGGAGAAGAAGCACAAACATGTTTTTCAAGAAATTTAAGAGGGATCCGTGGATGAATGACGTCATCATTTCCAACCTCTATAAGAGAACCACGCCCTCCCACTGAATTCTCTTACCCAATCCCGACTCGGTATTAGACCGTGTTATGACGTCAGCCGTTCCAGCCTCTATAAGAGAAACACACACCCCGTGAATTCTCGTATCCAATCCCGACTCGGTTGGTGTTATGACGTCAACCAATCTCTATAAAAGAAGCCCTACGGTCGTTAGAGGATTCATATCTACTCCCGGCTCGGTTTTAAACAGTCATCCACAGACTCGCTGCTAGTTATTATTATGAAGTCCGCCGTTATTGAATTAGAATACCTGAACGGACGCACTCGTAGTGATGGCAGCACGGACATTATCGTGAAAGAAATGGCCATAACAACCATCGAGGCCAAGCCGGCTACCGTTTCCTGGACATTCGCGCCGCCGTACAATAAATCACACGTCTCGATTTCAAAACAACGGCAAAACCAGTGGGTTTCGCGTAATCTGCACCGATTGGACTGGAATGCCGGCCTAACCTCATACGCCAAACTCGACGAATGCCTCGCCGCCGGTCTACAGGGGGTCGACCTAATCTTTTCAAAGGGTGACGAAAAAGTCACCTTTCTCTCTGACCGTCTCAACAGAACGGTTCACGACTTGAACGACTTCAAGTGTCCGAAAGCCACGACCGCGGACATCATTTCTCTTCCCGTACGGTGCTTGTACCCTCACCCCGTCGGTGAGCACCGAACGGCTTGCGCCTTTGACAAGGCTTTAATTTACGCCTTATGGGCGCACTCTAACAAGGCCGAAATTAATATTTCGTGCAATCTAGATATCCTTAATGATATTTACATGTAAAAAAATGAATAAATGTATTTTTTCCTTTAAAAATGATTTTATTTTTTCAACGTACACATATTACAGTTTGAAAACAGATTCTCTGAAGGGGGGAGAACATGTCTGGTCGTGTTATTTGCAGACGAGTGACGTAAACAACATTTGTAAAGGGGGGTGAGAGGTTCATAGCAGGGATGGCGAACGGGTCTGGGCACGAATTATCTTTAATCTTGGGGGATCCATTTGGTTCGAATGTCGTAAACAACTTTGTATACAAAGAACGTCTGCGGGGCTGGTTGACAAGTCTGGGAGAGAGAGGGTGGGGGGCAGTTCTAATTATAGGTTTAGTTTGGTGGTATCGGTGTGGAATGGGGGTAGGCTCTTGATATAGTTTGAGTTTAGTTAAAGTTTAGTTTTTGGTGCGGGGGGAGGGCGAACGGGTCTGGACATGAATTATTTTAGACGCTAGGGGAGGGATCCATTTGGTTCGAATGTCGTAAACAACTTTGTATACATAGAACGTCTGCGGGGCTGGCTGACAAGTCTGGGTATGATTGATAGGGGGGGAGGGATGGTGGGGGACAGTTCTAGTTATAGGTTTAGTTTGGTGGCATGGGGGTGGAATGGGGGTCGGCTCTTGATATATTTTGAGTTTGGTTCTAGTTAAAGTTTAGGGGTGTGGGGGTGGAAGGTGAGGGGCGAACGGGTCTGGGCATGAATTATTATTTTAGCCGCTAGGGGGGTGTTGTACATGTTGAATTATATAAGCAAACGGAAAAGATCGTTGGGTTTCATAACTAGTATGAACACCGAGGCGAAAAGACGTGAAAGTTTCCATCGCTGGAAGGGTCCGTATACAAATCCCCGAGATCTAGCTAGAGACGGATTTTTTTATTTATATACGTATGGTCACGATACCGTAGAGTGTTATTTTTGTCACGGTATATTAAACGATTGGAAAATTCGGGATTCTGTGCACGAAGAACACAAACGTCATTTTCCTAGTTGTCCCTTCATCCGCGGACTTCCAACAAACAACGTACCGATCGAAGACGGCAAGGGTCACGACGTACCACCCACCGAACGCTCGGATTATATGGAGTTTCGCATTCCAAAGTCTGTCATTCAAAAGGCAATTTTGGATACCTACGTCCAAGAAATTTTCAGCGACCCCAAGAACCGCGAGATGTTGAATACGACATGAATTCGGAAGAAGCCCGTTTAAAAACTTTCCAATCGTGGCCGTCGCTTTACGTTGATGCAGCCGAACTAGCGCGAGACGGGTTTTATTTAGGCCGTAGAGATACCTTCAGATGTTTCTTTTGCCACGGTACTCTTCAAGTATGGACAAACTCGGAATCGGTAAACGATAAACATAGACAATTGTACCCAGACTGTCCATACATTTTCGGGCAACAAACGCTAGTCCACACGGACCATACCTTCAGATGTTTCTTTTGCCACGGCACTCTTCAAGTATGGACAACCTCGGAATCGGTACGCGATAAACATAGACAATTGTACCCTGACTGCCCCTTCATTCTTGGAAAACGGACGCTCAATGTGCCTATCGAAGTAGACGTTACTTCGGAAAAAGATGACTATATCTGTCTTATCAAGAAAAGACGAATTTAAAAGACTCTTACAATGGTGAAAAAAAAGTTACTTTTTGCCCTTTTACCGTAATATATAAAATACCTTACGAGGATCGTTTTAACTATTATTATATCGATAAATTGCATTTTAATGAACGCATCCGTAATATTAATACTTTACTAGAAAAAATACTTTATGTAAAAAAAAAACATGGATAAAATATTTAACGCCTCTTGATTTATACATATCGCAAAAGTAAAAAAAACGCCCCGCTTTAAAAAAAAAATTTTACCGGAATTAAATTGCCGTGTAAAATTAAAAAAACGTTGGGAGAGAAGTTCCTAGGCTTGTACATGTATTCCCCCGCTTTGCACGTGTAACGGAGAGAGGAAACCTAGAGATATATTCCTATAACATTTCAGTGCTATACTGAGAGAAAACGAGCGCCGCTAGGCTTGTACATGCATTCCCCCGCTTTGCACATGTAACGGAGAGAGGAAACCAAGAGAGAGGAAAAAAAAAACTCTCCTTCACAGCGCTCTCGCGGCGCTCGCCGCTAGGCTTGTACATTCGCAAGCGTAAAAATAAAGAGACGGTCAAAGGGAAAGAGACGGTGAAAGTCAGGAGGGAACCAAGAGAGAGAATAAAAAACTCTCCAGCCTTCACAGCGCTCTTGCGGGTATCGGGCTGGGTAAAGAGAAAGTGAAAGTCAGAATAAAAAAAAGGGGACTTAGCGCAAAGAGAGAGCATACACTCGAGAACAACCTCCACCCTTCAGGTGGAGGAGGTGAGGGGGAGACACACCAACCCCCCTCCGGGGATGGAGGCAGGGGGGCAAAAATTCGTCCCCCCTTCGCGGGTATAAACCATGGGGGAAAAAAATTCATCCCCCCTGCGCTGCCCGCGGGTGTCGAGGCTTACTATTCTCTAATGTACATTTTCTGGTAATATCCTATTGGATAGAATCCCGTTGGATCGAATTCAAATTTCTAAAATTGTAGCCAAATTTAAAACAATTTATAGCCCAAAGAGCGATTTTCTACTGAATGGGAATATTTAAATGGAAGAGCTTTCGACTGAATGGGATGGGTTTACACATATAAAATCATAGCGTTTTCCTTGAGTTGCCGGGCTCCAGTAGCGCAATGGATAAAGTGATTTGGATGATCGAAGAAGTTAAGCAGCATCGAGCGCCGTCAGTACTTGGGAGGGAGATCTCTTAATGGTAAGGTTAGATTACGTTAGGTATGGTTAGGTTAGGGTTAGACAATTTCCAAAAATGGAAGTTATTTTCTGAAATTTGTTGAAGAATGTTATTGGTGAACACATATTATTTGCTGCAGTATCAAGAAGTTTAATAAGAAAATCAATTTTATTTTTAGGTTAGGTTAGTTTAGGTTAGTTTAGCTTAGGTTAGGTTTGGTTAGGTTAGGTTTGGTTAGGTTTGGTTAGGTTTGGTTAGGTTTGGTTTGGTTAGGTTTGGTTAGGTTTGGTTAGGTTTGGTTAGGTCAGGTTAGGTCAGGTTAGGTCAGGTTAGGTCAGGTTAGGTTAGGTTAGGTTAGGTTAGGTTTGGTTAGGTTAGGTTAGGTTTGGTTAGGTTTGGTTAGGTTTGGTTAGGTTTGGTTAGGTTAGGTTAGGTTAGGTTAGGTTAGGTTAGGTCAGGTCAGGTCAGGTCAGGTCAGGTTAGGTTAGGTCAGGTTAGGTCAGGTTAGGTTAGGTTAGGTTTGGTTTGGTTTGGTTAGGTGAGGGTTGGTTTGGTTTGGTTAGGTTAGGTTTGGTTTGGTTAGGTTTGGTTTGGTTTGGTTAGGATAGGTTAGGTTTGGTTAGGTTTGGTTAGGTTAGGTTAGGTTAGTAATATTTTATAAATCATTTAACAATGTTACGCCTTTTCCAAAATATTGAAATTTTGCTTCATTGACTTCTCAAATAATATGCCTTTTCCAAAACATTACTGTTATGTTAGGTTAGGTTTGATTTGGTTTGGTTAGGTTAGGAATATTTTATAATTCATTTAACAATGTTATGCCTTTTCCAAAATATTGATGTTTAGCTTCATTGACTTCTCAAATAATATGCCTTTTCCAAAACATTACTTCTATGTTAGGTTAGGTTTGGTTAAATTAGGTTAGTAATAATTTATAAATCATTTAACAATGTTACGCCTTTTCCAAAATATTGAAATTTAGCTTCATTGACTTCTCCAAAAATATGCCTTTTCCAAAACATTACTGTTATATTAGGTTACGTTTGGTTTAGTATTTTCTGCAATAACAAGAAGTTTAATAGGAAAATCAATAGAAAAATAGGATTGAAAGGAAAATTCATGATTGGAAAACCGCCCAAATTGCGGTATTCGGTCTAATGGGATTCGGTCGAACGAGACATTCGATCCAATGGGATTCGACCCAATGGTAGACAATCCATTTTCTTATTGGTACATTACATTGCATATCGCATTGCACGTATGTCTCCTGTCGTTCTCAACGCTGGCAGATTGCTACCAGTTAGTAAACGTCATAAGTCTAAAGTTTTAGGGTGGTCTGCAAATTTACTAAGGTTTAATCGTTTATTAATTTATTTGCGAAGTTTTTTCTTAGTTTTAATTTAACCCTCCACTTTTAGTTTTTTCTCAAATTTTCTTTAGTTTTATTTTCGGTCATCCGTTCGGTTCCGAGGTGAAGAACGAAAATTTCTTCTTAAAATTTTTTCTCTGCTATTAATTTTGGTGGTACCTCGTAATCAGTGTAGGCCAATCACGAGCCTTTCAACCCTTTCTTGAACAAAATAGTAGTGTGTGACCTTGATAAGGAATGCTAGGTTTTAGGAAGCCCACTCCTAAATACGCTATTCAACTTAGCGTACCAATTTGCTACGGGTGAAGTTTCGGGTGAGGCACCAAGAAAAATGCCATTACTCCCTCACTGTAGCTTTTTGGAGAAAGGAATGTTCCCTTTTTTGGTCCCTTTGAACCATGAAACGTTTTAATTCATTTTAAACATTTAGGTTTCATCTTTATTAGTTGATTTTTATAAGGGTTTAATTCATTTTAAACATTTAGGTTTCATCTTTATTAGTTGATTTTTATAAGGGTTAAATTTTGCCAATTATGCATTTTACTGCTCAGTTTTAACAGGCGTTGCCCAACATCCCATCCCAAACATTCGCCCACTTACATTTATTCACGAATACCGAAGTTGCAACATTAACCTAATCTTTAAACTAAATGCAACCTTTCGATTGTTTGAAGAATGAAGCAAAATGTCGGTGTTCCTTATTAGTTTGCGCTACTTATCGCTGTCAGTTTACCGTTAGTATCGGTCATGATGTTTTACAATGATGTTCGTTATGAGTCACCAACTGTACAACTTTCTACTCCTTAAACATTTACCTATGGCTATGAGGCTTTTTTTGTTTCAGCTGGCAACCACTAATTTGCAATAATCATCATATCTTGAACTTAATTCCTACTGTTTTAGACGAAGTCAACATGCTGTGATTTATGCAAACTAGCAAGTGTTAGGTTCAAGTAACTTCCAAATGGGTTGGCGAACGACAAAATGTCATAGAACAGTTTCGTCTTATATTGGCCCCTGGAACCCAAATACTTCCGCTCCTACGTCCATTTCAGATACACCCTGTATATTGCAGAATCTAAAAAAATCTACTTAACAGCAAATTCAAGCGGTAAATTTCTATACGGGAAGTGGATGAAATTATTTCTTCCTATAATAATATGGGAGCATTAATGAAAAAGGGGAAAGTTTGGCAGATTGGGCGAAATATATTTGTGTAAATAAAATTAGACAGGAATTGAATTTTATATGTGCTAAATCCATTTGATTAAAGGTATACTTTTATTGGATAGAATCCCGTTTGACCGAATTCAGATTTGTACAATTGTACCCAAATTTAATACAATTTATAGCCCAAAGAGCGATTTTCTGCTGAACGGGAATATTTATATCAGGTATGGAAGAGCTTTCGACTGAATGGGACAGGTTTTCACATATAAAATCATAGCGTTTTTATTGAGTTGCCGAGCGACAGTAGCGCAATGGATAGAGTGAGTTGGACGATTTATGAAGTTAAGCAGCATCGAGCGCCATCAGTACTTGGGAAGGAGATCTCTTAAAGGTAAGGTTAGGTTAGGTTAGGTTAAACAATTTCCAACGATGAAAATAATTTATTGAAATTTATTCAAGAATGTTATTGGTTAACATACATACTATTTTCTGCAATATCAAGAAGTTTAATTAGAAAATTAATTTTATTTTGAGGTTTTTTAATATCTTTTTCATATGTTTGACGGCGCATTCGTATCTTTCATTGAATATTTGAAATTTGTGTGTGAGCTTGTCTTGGAGTTTTTCTGCATCATGGTCTAGTTTTTTTAAACGGTTTTCTCTATGAACTTGTACAAGGTAGGTTTTCTCTATGAACTTGTACAAGGTAGGTTTTCTCTATGAACTTGTACAAGGTAGGTTTTCTCTATGAACTTGTACAAGGTAGGTTTTGGTTTAAACTTTGGTGGAACCCTTCCAAATGGTTATTTGTTCGTGTCTCGTAGCAATTGTTATGATTCCAAATATCAGGAGTATGCGTAGAGTTTTCGAGGCAAGTTTCCGTGAAATAGTAAAGAAATCGCTTAACGTTTGGTTCGCCAATAGGGAAAGTGTCTTGAATGTTCAGCCAAACGTTCTAAAAGCGGCGAACCATGGTGCGAACATCGTTGTTCTTGCGCAAGAACAACGATGTTCGCACCATGGTTCGCCGCTTTTAGAACGTTTGGCTGAACATTCAAGACACTTTCCCTATTGGCGAACCAAACGTTAAGCGATGAAAGGCCTTTGTTACTGACAGCACGCCAAATTAACTGTTTGGAATGGAAGAAGCATCCTTTCAAAGTGGCGGATGGAAATTTCGTGTTTATAGTAGAAGTCGATTTGAAACTGTTTCGGTTAAAACGTCAGTCCTATTTTGGCAGCCGCTTGTTGAATGAGATTAAAAATTTCTTATAGACATTTTTGAATGTCCAGGAAGTAGGGCGTAGTCGCAATGGATCATAAAGCCTTTGTAGAGCACATGTAGAACGTATAGTTGGGAAAATTGTTTCGGACTTGCATAGTGCGTGCCATTAATAAACACGCTATCTGCTTCGCAGAGGATGTGAAGAAATTCATCTGTAGCAAAAAGAATAACTTTTTCATCAGCTACTAATAGAAAGTTTTCTCTGTGATCTCCGACACACGTCCAGTCTCCTTCCAATAGAATATCCCTTCGATTTAGTGGATCTTTAGGGAGATGTTCCGTCTGATGCCTGTACAACGATGATCAAACTGATTTGAACTCCGATAGCATTGAATGGATTTGTTGCTCGGCAATTCCCTTGTCCAACGCCTGACGCTTTTTCTCTTGGCACTTTTGGCAGATATCCGTGAAAACGTCCCGAATACTCTTCTTAACCTTGGAGTTGTCAATTTTGGCAATCATTGTTTCCTTAGCTTTCAGCTTCATTATTGTATCGGTATCGGGGTCATGCGTAGGATGTAATGTACAGACTGTACAATGCGCCATGTTCTTCTTAAGCTAAATGCTTGTGCGCAGAAGGCGTAAATTCTTATAAAATTTTGTTTTATTTTTCGGATGGAATTAATTTTTTGTTTTTCTCTCTTTTTCTTTATGTTATTTAGCTAAGTAAAAGAGAACATAATAGGTTATTTACCAACCAATTAGCAATTATGGAATATTTTGTTTTAAGGCATTTTTGTATCTCCATTTTATATCGATTTTGATTCTGTTCAATTTTAATTGTAGTATTTAAGTAGTTAAATATTCTAGGCCCATGGAATGTAGCATTGCGTTGGTTGCTTGCCTTTCGAAACTTGGGGATTTGGAAATTAAGAGAATCGTGCATTCTAGTGCAGTGCTCATGGGTATATAACATGGAATAGTTTTTCCTACATTTATTCTAGGAGAGCGGTCGCTCTCTTTGATAAGACTTGATACTGCCTCTAATGCTAAAGGAGAGTTCTTTGATTGGCCGTAACATTTTTCGTATTGTGTTTGCTGCTTTGAAATTTTGCCAGTGAACTAAAATTTGGGCCCTAATTTTGTGGTTAAAATTTCAAAGAGATCCAACTAATAGTTAATTCTATAAAGAAAAACGTTGTTAAGGGTGGTTTTAGAATCCATAAAATTAATCCGACATTCCGTGAAAAATACTATATTTTTCCATAGACATAACATGGGAATTTTATAGAAAGTGGGGGTCAACCCCGCAGGGATATAAGGAAAACTGTTCATTCGATACGTTTGAAAACCATCTTAAATGAAAGAAAAGAGTTCAAGGTAGCGCCTTTTCTTAGTTTCATTAAAATCAATTAAGTTTAAGTATTGACTTTATCATTGTAAACTCATACTTTTTATTACGTTGTCTTGGGTACTGAAGTTAGCGTACAAAAAATTTACGGCTGCATTTTGCTTTTAAGTAGATTTTGTTCGATCTGCAATATATTGCAAATGTACTGGAATATTCTGGAATAATACTGAAATAAACCTGAAAAAGATTCAACTTCAGACAAAATTTAGATGCATTCCAGAGAGCACTGCAGAACATTTTAGAAGTTTTGCAGAAAAAAAAATACCTGTCGCTGGAAAACTCAGTAGAGCAGATATACATACCTAATTAAGCTACTCTACAGTCATAAAATAGCTATCTTACAGCTAGAAAACAGAGGGGATACAGTAATTCCCGTATGAAATCAGTCAGAAAGAGGTAAGTTTGTAGGATAATTGCAGGCACGTTTCATATACTTTGTAGGATAATTGCAGGCGCATTTCACATACTTTGCAGCATCATTGCAGGTGCATTTCAGATACTTTGCAGCATCATTGCAGGTGCATTTCAGATACTTTGCAGCATCATTGCAGGTGAATTTCAGATACTATGTGGGATAATTGCAGACGCGTTCCAGATACTTTGTAGGATAATTGCAGACGCGTTTCAGATACTTTGCAGAATCATTGCAGGCGCGTTTCAGATACTTTGTAGGATAATTGCAGACGCGTTTCAGATACTTTGTTGGATAATTGCAGACGCGTTCCAGATAATTGCATTATCATTGCAGGCGCGTTTCAGATACTTTGTAGGATAATTGCAGACGCGTTTCAGATACTTTGTAGGGTAGTTGCAGGCGCATTTCAGATACTTTGCACGATCATTGCAGGTGCGTTTCAGATACTTTGTAGGATCATTGCAGGTGAATTTCAGATACTTTGCAGCATCATTGCAGGTGAATTTCAGATACTATGTGGGATAATTGCAGACGCGTTCCAGATACTTTGTAGGATAATTGCAGACGCGTTTCAGATACTTTGCAGAATCATTGCAGTCGCGTTTCAGATACTTGCAGGATCATTGCAGGCGCGTTTCAGATACTTTGTAGGATAATTGCAGACGCGTTTTAGATACTTTGTTGGATAATTGCAGACGCGTTACAGATAATTTGTAGGATAATTGCAGACGCGTTAAAGATACTTGCAGGATAATTGCAGACGCGTTTCAGATACTTTGTAGGATAATTGCAGACGCGTTTCAGATACTTTGTTGGGTAGTTGCAGGCGCGTTTCAGATATTTTGCAGGATCATTGCAGTCGCGTTTCAGATACTTTGCAGGACCATTGCAGGCGCCTTTCAGATACTTTGCAGGATCATTGCAGGCGCCTTTCAGATACTTTGCAGGATCAATGCAGGCGCGTTTCAGATACTTTGTAGGATAATTGCATATGTGTTTCAGATACTTCGCAGGATCATTGCAGGTGCGTTCGAGATACTTTGTAGGATCATTGCAGGTGCGTTTCAGATACTTTGTAGGGTCATTGCAGACGCGTTTCAGATACTTTGTAGGGTCATTGCAGACGCGTTTCAGATACTTTGCAGGATAATTGCAGGCGCGATTTAGATACTTTGTAGGATAATTGCAGATGCGTTTCAGATACATCCCAGGATCATTGCAGGTGCATTTCAGATACTTTGCACGGTCATTACGGTCGCGTTTCAGATACTTTGTAGGATCGTTGCAGGTGCGTTTCAGATACTTTGTAGGATCATTGCAGGTGCATTTCAGATACTTTGTAGGATCATTGCAGGTGCATTTCATATACTTTGTAGGATAATTGCAGGCGCGTTTCATATACTTTGTAGGATAATTGCAGGCGCATTTCAGATTCTTTGTAGGATAATTGCAGGTGCATTTCAGATACTTTGTAAGATCGTTGCAGGTGCGTTTCAGATACTTTGTAGGATCGTTGCAGGTGCATTTCAGATACTTTGTAGGATCGTTGCAGGTGCATTTCAGATACTTTGTAGGATCATTGCAGGTGCATTTCAGATACTTTGCAGCATCATTGCAGGTGAATTTCAGATACTATGTATGATAATTGCAGACGCGTTCCAGATACTTTGTAGGATAATTGCAGACGCGTTTCAGATACTTTGCAGAATCATTGCAGTCGCGTTTCAGATACTTGAGGGATCATTTCATGCGCGTTTCAGATACTTTGTAGGATAATTGCAGACGCGTTTCAGATACTTTGTTGGATAATTGCAGACGCGTTCCAAATAATTTGTAGGATAATTGCAGACGCGTTTCAGATAATTGCATTATCATTGCAGACGCGTTTCAGATACTTTGTAGGATAATTGCAGACGCGTTTCAGATACTTTGTAGGATAATTGCAGACGCGTTTCAGATACTTTGTAGGGTAGTTGCAGGCGCGTTTCAGATATTTTGCAGGATCCTTGCAGTCGCGTTTCAGATACTTTGCAGGATCATTGCAGGCGCCTTTCAGATACTTTGCAGGATCAATGCAGGCGCGTTTCAGATACTTTGTAAGATAATTGCATATGTGTTTCAGATACTTCGCAGGATCATTGCAGGCGCGATTTAGATACTTTGTAGGATAATTGCATATGTGTTTCAGATACTTCGCAGGATCATTGCAGGCGCGATTTAGATACTTTGTAGGATAATTGCAGATGCGTTTCAGATACATCGCAGGATCATTGCAGGTGCATTTCAGAAACTTTGCAGGGTCATTACGGTCGCGTTTCAGATACTTTGCAGGATCATTGCAGGCGCGTTTCAGATGCTTTGCAGGGTCATTGCGGGTTTTCTTATCAATTATTGTGAATCAGTCGCCTTATATACCCTAAATTTCCAAAAATTGTTAAAGAGGCTTACGCTTGAGTTAAAACGTCAACAATAGCTATGTTTAAAATGATTTTAGGAATAAAGTTTCTTAAAACGATTTAACTAGAATTAAGGTAAATTAATGATGATTAAATTAATAAATATCAAATATATTTATTTAAATATTTAAAAATAGCCTCTAAATTGCGCCTTGACTTGGAGAGGTTTATTTTGGATTCCCAACATGTACTCATCCCTTACAAAAATATTAAGCTGTAATTCATCTGCATACGCGCTTTTTTATCGCTACCACGCTGTAATATGTATACATTAAGGCTAAATTTTCTGCAGCTCGAAAAACGGGAAAATTTCGCAGCATTTCTAGAACTGCAAATTGACTGCCGTTTTTACATTTTCTGTTTGTTAACTGTTAACTGTCTAGCCTGGCAGAAATATGCAGCGCAATTCTGCAAACGCTAAGCAAAAGTAGAAATACAGCTGCTAATTTAAAACTGCAATTTGACTACATTTATAGACATGTTAAAGGTCTGCAAAAGTGATGGAAAAGTAGAAATGCAACTGCTAATTTAGAACTGTAATTTGACCATTTTTATAGACATGTTACAGGTCTGCAATAGTGATAGAAAAGTAGAAATCGAGCTGCTAATTTAAAACTGCAATTTAACCACATTTATAGACATGTTACAGGTCTGCAAAAGTGATGGAAAAGCAGAAATGCAACTGCTAATTCAAAACTAAAAATGCATTTAAATTTTGTTTCTGCATAATCCTACAAACTATTTAGCTGCTTAGGGAAATTTTAGAAAGAGAACTATTCGTTTAAAATCTTCGAAATTTTTGCACGATAATTTAAAACCTTTTAATATGCATCTCACTAAAATTTCAAGAGATTCGAACCAGTGAAACTGAAGGAAAGAAATTTAATCTGTTTGAAACTAAGCCATAAAATTATGGCTAATTATCGTTTTAATGTTCTTACAAAAAACTATGAAAGAGAAAAACTTTGCACAAAAATACCAAACATTATTTTGCAAATCTCATTAAAATTTCGAGAGATTTCAACCAGTTTTTTCAAAATTAGGACCAAAAAACGGCGTTCCTCCCATTGACGGCAATGTTAAGAGTTAATTCTGATTTTTGACATAATTTTGTGTATTTAGCGTTTGTGGCCAATTCGAACGGCTTTTATAGCCCGTGAAGCCAAAGCTTGATCGAATGGGCTGTGCGTCAACGAAATATTTCCTTAATTTTTTAATAGGATTAGTAAAAAATAAATTAGGGATAGGGTCACTGGTCCCAAAAACCGCGACTACCAACTGAAGTGAAGATTTCATTTTCCCGAAGCATAGCCTACTCGATCACGCGCAACACGACACAAGCTATCAGGGTGGGAAATAAGTTTTTTTTTAAACTGGACATTAGGCCAACGACCCTCCTGGCCTGAAATAAATAAACTGGTCCATAACCATTGACAAGAGCACGTAGTCTGCTAAAATAAAGAAGTGGATAATTAAAAATTATAGTTTTAATGTGTGGACTCTGGTTATCCTTGAATTTTCTTAGTAGTCTCGTGGACCACTGACACCCCCCCCACGAAGTAATTAGGTTTTAAATAAGATCACAGGACAACTTGTGTAATGAATTTTAAAAGAATTATACGATCATATTTAATGCTTTTTTTATTAAAACTTGATCAATGAAAAAACAGTTGACATCGCCAGTTATTATTTCAGTATTTACATGTGTGGACACCTTTCCACTAAAACCAATAATTATCCGTTAGAAATAGTTCCTACGATATTTATAATACAAGATTTTAAGAAAATTTTAATCAAATCTAATATTAGATCTAATCATCTAAAAAAATTACACAAAACCAATTAAAATTTTTATATGACGAAGTTAACGGTCTAATAATGTGACCAATATCCCTGGTTTTCGTAAACCTCCTGAACTCTACCAGGCATTGAATCATGATACGCCTTGAATAGTTCCACGTTCAACTTGAGATCGCGCCAAGCATTCTGTACCGCTTCCATTAACTCAGCAGCGTTCCTGACGTTGACATGGTCAACTTTCCGAACCATCTCTGCCCACAGGTTTTCGATTGGGTTCAGATCACAGCCTTTCGAAGGCCAATTCATCACCTTCGTGAGAAATTAAAGGTTGCAACGCATAAAATAGAGATTAAATCAGTCTAATGAATTACATTGTTAACTACAGTGACAAGATATTTACCGTAAAACCATGAGCCGCACTAAGCCTTTCCAGAGCTTGAGTGGTCACTCTTGCCGTGTTGATCGGAGCTCGGTCGTGCATAAACGTGAAGTTCCCGCCGGAGAACCTTTCCAATATGCTAGGAAAGCAATCGTTCTCCAGGAGTTGGACATATCGTTGGGCATTGTTCCGTCCTTCGATATGAACCAAACACCCGGAATTCGTTGATTGAGAAACGGCGATGTAAGGCCCGTTGTAGCGCGTGCGGGCAGGTCTCCTCACCCATATCTTTATAACATTAAAGAAATATAACTATTTGAATACTCAAGTTCACTGATAATTATATTAATAGACTATGTTGATCTTATTCTGTCATTCATCGCATTGCTTCCTCTCAATAAATGAAATTACCTGCCCATTATGTCCGACGACGAAACTTTTCTCGTCCGTGAAAACTACTCTTTCCCACTGCTCTAGTGTCCAATTTAAATGTAAACGAGAAAATTCCAGCCTCCCTCGTCGGTTCATGGCGCTCAACTTTTCTTTAAGACACGCGATCCTTCCATGAAGGCCTTGACTTGCCAAGGCTCTTTGTACGGTCCTCACAGTTGTCTGCAGCGCAAGTTCCGTTCTAACGAGCCGCGCTGTTAGAAATGGCTGTGCCCTGCTTGTCCTACCAATTAGTCGAACTTCTCTATTGGTTAAAGCCCTTGGTCGTCGTCCTCTTTGCCTATCAGCTCCACCGTTAAACTCGTTATTTCTGTCACGGTCAATCCAAGTAGCCACTGTCGTAGGTGAAACATTTAACTGCCGAGCGATTTCGCGATTACAAAAACCTTGCTCATGAAGTTCAACAATTTGACGACGAATTAATACTCTATCAGCCATTTTACTTGTTCGGAGAATATAAAAATTAAGTGATAAAAAGAGTGGTTTGCGGTCTCTTTTTATATAGTAAGCGTGAATAGGTGAAAATATTTTTTCGTCGAGTGGAAGGTAAAAATTTTAGTTTTTGGTTGAAAATAGACATTCTAAAAAACTTAATTTAACGATGGATGTGATAGGCAAAGAATAGGACGACCAAAGATTTGACCTACCGAGAAGTTTTTTAAGCGTGATACTTGTGAGCAACTTCAAATAAGTTTAAAACCGTAAGATGAACTTTGGTGAGACAGGGTCTTTTTGAATGCTTCGCGTGGCACTTAAGAAAAGTGAAGTTTCTTTTCTTTAATCGTCTAAAGAGGCTTCAATTTGGAACAGAGCAGGGTTGTTGATTATTTTAATTTTTTCAAATAAAACAAAAAAAGCTTTTTTTTATTTAAATCGATTTATTTGATTTTTCTTGAACTACTAGATAGTAAATTACCAACATGAAAACTTTTGAGTCAAAACTAACCAAAAGGAAAATAATCATGACATTTATGCAGCTATTGGATATTGTTGCTATTGAAATGCTTGTATAAAAAGACTAGCTTGACCGTTATTTCATTTCTTAGCCTATCCAGCAAGACAAACTGAAGTTCTGGGAAAAACTTAAACTGAAATACAGTGTGGAAGAGATCAGAGCAACACCTACCTTTGTGGAAAACCCCCAAAACCCCTGCCGGACTACTTCACTGCAGTACATTTTCGAGCTCGTATACAGGGTGTGACATGTGTCATTGTATGCAAATGAGAACGTGCAACAAGTATCATAGTGAATATCGTTTAATGATACGCACTTTGAAACGTTAAAGACCTACGATTAAGCTTAGGAACTAAGGCATCACACTACAAATTAAAGGGCTGTTTGGTTTGAGCGTAAATGTTCGATGTGCCTACCGTCGTGGTGTAGGCACTCTTCAAGACGATTGTCCATGCCTTGTATTACGTTTTCTAGCATTTGAGGAGTGATTCGTTCAATTGCGCTTCGAATTCTGGCCTTCAAGTCGTCAACATTTAAAGGTTCTGTTGCAAACACCTTCCCCTTAACATATCCCCATAAGAAGAAATCAAGTGGGGTTAGGTCAGGGGATCTTGCTGGCCACGGAATTGGTCCACCTCTACCGATCCAACGGTTCGGAAAGTGCTCAGTTAGCCATTGGCGAACATTGACCGCCCAATGTGGTGGCGCACCATCCTGCTGGAACCACAGGTCCCGCATCACTGCTAATGTTAATGCGTCTATCGCATCACTAAACTCGTGGCTTTGTCCTACTTAGATAAGGAATCCATACGAGGTTATGAAGGTCAGAATTTTCCGCGGCACTGAGAATTCGGCACATTATTCAATCAAACGTACGCGTCGTTACTAGCAGCTTAGTTCGTATAAACGTTGTAAGTCCTGTGTCGTAGACGAATGACAGCCTACTCCAACCGAGAAAAATTGGACATTACGTTTATTTTGGGTGAATATCGCGGTAACGTTCAACAAGCGGCATTGCTTTATGCCGAACGCTTCCCAAACCGACGAAGGCCGGTTCGAAGAACCTTCACAAACATTAAAGACAACCTACGAGATTTCGGGAGTTTCGTCGTGCAAGACCGTCAACGTAGAAGAGACCGTATAATTGGTAATCATGATAGGGAAGTCGACATTCTAGCTCGTTTTGAAGCCAATCCTCATACTAGTAGTAGAGTGGTCGGAGAAGAGGTTGGTCTAAGCCATTCAACCGTTCTTGACATTTTACATCGGCATCACTACCGGCCCTATCATATCCACCTCCATCAAGCCTTAACGGACGATGACTACCTAAGACGTCAAGACTTCTGTCTTACCATGCGCGAGCTAATAGAAGCCGATCCATTGTTCTTAAGAAAGGTTCTTTTTTCTGATGAGGCGACATTTCACAGGGATGGTACGGTAAACCGACATAACTTACATTACTGGACCCAACGACATCCATACTGGTTACTGCAACATCACCATCAAATTCGATGGAAGATAAATGTTTAGTGTGGCATTCTGGGGAACAGAATCATCGGACCTTTCTTCTTCGAGGACAACATTACTGGTGACAGGTATTTGCACTTCCTGCGCCACGAGTTTAGTGATGCGATAGACGCATTACCATTAGTAATGATGCAGGACCTGTGGTTCGAGCAGGATGGTGCGCCACCACATTGGGCGGTCAATGTTCGCCAATGGCTAACTGAGCACTTTCCAAACCGTTGGATCGCTAGAGGTGGACCAATTCCGTGACCAGCAAGATCCCCTGACCTAACCCC
The DNA here is from genome assembly GCA_019434445.1 of Phalangium opilio. NCBI lineage: Eukaryota > Metazoa > Arthropoda > Arachnida > Opiliones > Phalangiidae > Phalangium > Phalangium opilio. The sequence continues at coordinate 81,472 of JAEQBA010000282.1, read as the reverse complement.
ACTTGATGTCTTCTTATGGGGATATGTTAAGGGGAAGGTGTTTGCAACAGAACCTTTAAATGTAGACGACTTGAAGGCCAGAATTCGAAGCGCAATTTAACGAATCACTCCTCAAATGCTAGAAAACGAAATACAAGGCATGGACAATCGTCTTGAAGAGTGCCTACACCACGACGGTAGGCACATCGAACATTTACGCTCAAACCAAACAGCCCTTTAATTTGTAGTGTGATGCCTTAGTTCCTAAGCTTAATCGTAGGTCTTTAACGTTTCAAAGTGCGTATCATTAAACGATATTCACTATGATACTTGTTGCACGTTCTCATTTGCATACAATGACACATGTCACACCCTGTATACGAGCTCGAAAATGTACTGCAGTGAAGTAGTCCGCCAGGGGTTTTGGGGGTTTTCCACAAAGGTAGGTGTTGCTCTGATCTCTTCCACACTGTAAAACAACACTATGATTGTTTTTCATTATAGGTCTTTTCTAGTTAAGTTTCTTCTCGAGTTTCTTAACCTACTTCTTGGAATCTTAAAAAACATTTTTTAAAAATAAAAATATATTCTTGATTTTAATCAAATGATTTTTTTAAAAAATCGCTTGATTTAAATCAAAGAACCCTGGAACAGAGCACACAAATTAGACATTCGAGCAGTTAGAATGTGTAGTCTTTACGAATGATAAACGTTTCATCGTCGGACACGATGGCCAGATAATTTTTTAGAGGATGGATGTGCACCAATTTATGCCCATCCACTCGAAAGGCTTAATGTGGTTTAGTAGGGTAAAAGTCTTAAAACGGAAGTTAAAGAATGCCATTTTTTACAACTCAAATAATAGAATTTATATGTTGCCTTTCATAATTTCTCTATTATGAACGGTTTAAGCATTTTTAAAATATTATAATTTTTATTAAGCGCTATTTTAGAGGAAACCTTTTCGTATATTTCTATGTAAATATTGTAGTATTATTGTAAAATATAATGTTTACCAAAGGTTCTACCGCTAAAAATTTTAAAAATCAATTTCTATTTATGTAAAAAGGCGGATCTCATGGCGAATTCCACTGGGTCCTCCCGGAGCGATCCCATGGAGCAATAAACTGTTTTTCCGTAATTAGGGTCTCTCATTTTTATTGCTCCATGGGAGCGCTCCGGGAGGACCCAGTGGAATTAGCCATCAGTCTGTTTTTCCTTCCAAGGGTTTTTATCCTACTGGGTACCATAGGAGCATGGATAAAGAATTCGCGTGAGGAAATTTGTATTCACGCTATAGGATAGGCAACTCCCCTATTTCTGACGACAGCTTATTCTGTATAATCTGATTCAGCTTGGGTTGTCAGCACGCGCAAAGCTGGGTCTCTATGTAACGTAGCTTTGTTCGTGATGACAAGAGACGAAGAAAATAATAATTCTCTGGATTTAAAATATCCGCGAGTTTTAGCTCAAATGTATGGGCGGAAATTCTAGAAGGCTTCGAAAAAAGTTGAAGTGCCTCGACTGTCGAGTGTCGACTTCATAGTCGAGCCAGTGACTTTTAAAATTTCAAGTAATACTAATTTAGACTATTACAGAAGGATGTTAAAGTTAGTATTATAAATATTTATTACGTTTCTAAATCTTTTGGGAATCTCAAGAAATAATTTTCGCTATTTTTAATAGCGCAACGTTCCTTGATAATGTTTGAAGGACCCACCAATTGATTACAAACGACTATGCACGTATTTGAAACTAAAGCCTACAGGTCCGTGCATTTGAGATAAAAATCTCGCGGACATTTATAATCCTTTTTTCTTCGTCTCTTGTCAGCACGCCGAAAGCTACATAACATAGAGACCTAGCTTTGCGCGTGCTAACAACCGAAGCTGAAAATAGAGTATATACAGAATAAGGTGCTGTCGGAGATAGGGGAGTTGCCTACCCTATAGCGTGAAAACAAATTTCCTCGCGCGCATTCTTTATCCAAAACAGAAGGTTGAAATTTGGCAAAGAGTTTCCTGAGACCCCGTGAATGGTATGAGTAATTCTAAAACTCCCACAAGTGTTCTTTCAGTGGTTGAACTTATTTCTCCCTTGAAATGAATAAAAGTCAACGAATTAATTAGAAATTGTCCAACGCCTGATCTATTGCACTACCGGATTGCTGAAGTGTTTCGGATTATATTGATAATGTATTTTTTCTATGATGGGAATAATTATCGGGGGTTTTTCACTTTTCTCGGATAGGGTTAACAACCGAGGATTTTGTCTGGGGATGGGGGATTTTTTACAATTTCAGTAATGGGAGATTATGCCTGGGGTTCTTTGTCTTGGAAGTGTTTAGTCCGTATACCCGTGTGAATCGATATAACCTAAAAGCAATTTTTCAGTTCTAATATGTAAATCGAGATATTGAACAGGTTTTGAACACACTACCAGCTGTTTATACGTCAATCAATCCTGTATCGCGTTTTTTGCATAAGTTAATAAACCGTCGTAAGTATACTAATACAGAAATTAGTACTGGAAGACCAGTAAATCAAACCCATGTTCTACAATGCCCTATTTGTTACTCAAATTTCTAAGACACCACTAATCTAAGACATCGAGTTTTTTTTACATTGGGACTTTCAATTTAAATCTTAAGGACGTCTAGTAAAAGTCAGACACTTTTAGGCTTAACATCTATAATACCATTCGTTATAATTTGAAAATATTCAAGATGTATTTTTTTCCAAGTATTCATGATGCATTTTTTCTCTATATATTCATGAAGAACTGTTTTTCAAATATTCAAGATGGATTTTTTCTTAGTTATCATGATTGATTTTTCTAAATTTTCATGATTAAATTCTTGAAAATATTCATGATTAAATTCTTGAAAATATTCATGATGAGATTCTTAAAAATGTTCATGATCAAATTTTCAAAAATATTCATGATTAAATTTTTCGAATTATTCATGATAAAATTCCTGAATATTTTCATTAGTGAATAAACGTAAATCGTAACATCATATCCAACGTAGGCAGGCACTTGTTTACCGTGATTATACACTTTGGCGTGGTTGATGAATTAAGTGCTTGCCATGCTGCAAGCTTACAAAACAAGGCTGCCTACCTACTCGGAAATAAAATACAAAAGGTATTTATTTCTCGTTTCATGGAGCCCAGCCTCTATTATTATTATTATTATTATTATAATGTTGATGACTATGTAACTTCCAGTGAACTACTTATATAGTTTTTTATATACACATTAAAAATCCATTTCATTCATTTTTTGAAGACTACTTTTTTAAATACATCGTTCTATAATTAACCTTAGATTTAACAAAAAATATATGGCATTCTAAAAGTTAAAGAGATAGTTGTCTAATTTCAAAAGTGGTGGAAAAATTAAACTTCCAGACAAAAGGAGGAGTATTCGAATATCAATATTTGCATGCCATTAGGGCGAATGAGTCTTTTTAATTTAAATAATATAATAATTCGAGATTACCATCCATTTCACAATAAAAATTATTATTCGTATCCTTCTTCAAGAATTTGTCGTTGTTAGATTCTTCTCTAATTCATGTCATCGTGAATCTTCATCCCCGATTCTTCGCTACATTTCCATGGTAGACACGTCACCTATTCTGCAAACAGGAGTTCTGCCACGATATTTATTCTCCAAGCACTCAAAACATTTCCTTACAAAATCCAACCAAACATTTTTATACCGAAAAGACACCCAAACATTATTTACCGAAAAGACACAAAAACATTAATCATCGAAAACCCACCCACCCAGAAGCTACACAAAATATTTTATTCTTTAAGAGCTTAAAACATTTACTACAGAAAAGCCACAGAAGAATTAAACCCAAAACGCAAACTTCGCACATGATAGAATATTTGCAATATTTTTAATGTCAAAAATCCTTCCACTTTAGCAATTACAACTTGCTTATTATTCCAAATTCACAGACTTAACACTACCCTGCACACAAATCCAAAATTTCTACTTTCCAAAGAGCCATCCAAAACCGTTATTTCTAAGTTGGAACCCTATTGTCCTTTTAAAATCAAGACCCTAATGGCAATTAACTAATAAATAAATAAATTACTGAACGTAATTCTTAAAACCTCATTTCTATAATTTCAGAGTAAACCATGCTATGGCTTGAACATCCTGTTTTTCTGATCGTAATGTTTTACTACTGAGCTAAGGTGATATAGATAAAATATATAATCGTTAGGCTTATTTGCTATTGTTTTGAACGTCACGTTTTTTGTCATAACTTTTGATTTTCAAAACCGATTTACAATTTGAAAACAGTTTCGGATTCTACATGACAAGACGCGTGCAACGATAGCATTGTTGATATATTTGAAGCATTATTTCGTAACGTCATTATCGGGGGGCTTTACTATTTCCGCTATGGCTAACGCCCTATTAGCGCCACAGTGTCATTTGTAATTTTAAAATAATTTTGAGAAGTAAACCTATTTAGAAAGTCCTACACTCACCCACACACATTTGGTATTAGACCAAGAGCCAGTTGCTTGTATCTTACCTCATAAAGTACAAAAGGTCTGACCATTGGAATGAGTTCAGTTTTGATGCTCATTAATAGATTTGGCCGTCTTACGCGTCACAGCTGGGGCATTTGAGGGGGGCGGGGTCATGTTTGACCCTAATGAGGTATGATTTCTTACCTCATGAGGTACAAGAATAAATAAAGTGGCAAATGATAGAACTGGAAATGGCGATTCCAAATATATGAAATCTGACGTCATCAAAGGGGGCCATCGTGATGCGCATGTGGCGTCAATAAATCAGACGGGGGTTAAAATGGTCGAATGAGGTATGAATTCTTACCTCATGAGGTACATGTATGAATCCGGTGTTGTTTGATAGATCTGGTCGTGCTAAATAACAGAATATAAAATCTGACTGGAAAATACGCGGCTTAGGTTTATTCTGACGGCCTGATTCTTGCGTCAGACTATGACAACTTCCTGCCTCATAAAGCTAGATTCCCACTCGACCGAAAAAAACCGGCGCAAATCACGCAGCATACGGTAGAAATTTTACCTAACGCCTTCGTCCGGCTGTAGACTGTTCACACTACGACTGAATTTTGAGATTGGCGGTAGATATTTTTGGGTCACGTGACAGATTAGAGTGGTTTCCATAACATTTATTTCGCACTCTGAATTGGCATCTCTGTCCCATTGTCGTTTAGATCGTACAAGAAAGTATATTTTCTAACTTCATCATTAAAGACTTCCTTAATAACATCTTACCTCTATATACTTCCATTAGATACAGTTTTCTTTCTTCGTGGCATGTTTCCGACCAAAAAAAATACATGGCGGCTATCAATCTATCTAGCGTATTCGTGCACTCTTGAAATTTATGACGTAGTCAGTGGGATAAAAAATAGAACACAACTTGCGCCCGGCCGAGCGGAAATTCCGTCGGGCTCGGCGTAAAGAATTTTCGGTCGAACCCCTTTCTGCCGGGTCTCCGTCGTGATTTCCGTCGAGTGCGAGTCTAGCTTAAATGTTGCAGGTGATATATTGTAAAACCAGCCCCACTGATGTCAAGTACATTAAACTTGACTTGTTTGAGCGAGTTGCCTCTGTTTCTATCGAGGTAATGTGGTGAGATATTTTTGACTGTGATAAATGAGATGAACTTAAATTGGCATCATCTAATAATAGAGCTATTTCAATTCGGGGGTAAGGAGAGTTTTTGAGGCGGGGTTTCGCCTCTCCCCGACTAGGTGCCTTATTGTGCGCGAAATTTAGCTTACAGTGGCCCGCACGGAGGGAGGGTGAAAACCGGCTCCGTTTATAGGCAGGCGCAACTGTGACGTTTCCCCCTTCAACTGATATAGCTCTATGCAGGCATATTTTATTTCAAACTCCTTCAATGAAACCTTCTAACATTAAATTACTTATTTAATGCAAATAAAGATACAAAAATGTTACATTTTTAAACGTCATCTGGTTCATCATCCGAATCAGTCTGATAATCAATATAAACGGTTTCATCGTCATAGTCACCCTCCCTCCGTGTGGGCCACTGTAAAACTCTATGCTAAATTTCGCGCACAATAAGGCACCTGGGCGGGGACTGGCGAAACCCCGCCTCAAAAACTCTCCTTACCCCCGAATTGAAATAGCTCTACTATTAAATGATGCAAATGTAAGTTCATCTCATTTATCAAAGTCAAAAATATTTCACCACATTACCTCGATAGAAACAGGCAACTCGCTCAGACAAGTTAAGTTTAATGTACTTGACATCAGTGGGGCTGGTTTTACTAGATCACCTGCTACCTTTAAGCTAGACTCGCACTCGACGGAAATCCGGAGACCCGGCAGAAAGGGGTTCGATCGAAAAATTTCCGCTCGGCCGGGCGCAAGTTGTGTTCCATTTTTCGGTCGTGTTCGGCATTACGCCGGTGTCTCAGACAATGAAATGATCCCACTGACTACGTCATAAATTTCAAGAGTGCACGCATACGCTAGATAGATTGATAGCCGCCATGTATTTTTTTTGGTCGGAAACATGCCACGAAGAACGAAAAATGTATCTAATGGAAGTATATAGAGGTAAGATATTAATAAGGAAGTCTTTATTGAAGAGATTAGAAAATATACTTTCTTGTACGATCTAAGCGACAAGGGGACAGAGATACCAATTCAGAGTGCGAAATAAATGTTATGGAAACCACTCTAATCTGTCACGTGACCCAAAAATATCTACCGCCAATTCAGTCGTAGTGTGGAATCGCCATTTCCAGTTCTATCATTTGCCACCTTTTTATTCATGTACCTCATGAGGTAAGAAATCATACCTCATTAGGGTCAAACATGACCCCGCCCCCCTCAAATGCCCCAGCTGTGACGCGTAAGACGGCCAAATCTATTAATGAGCATCAAAACCGAACTCATTCCAACGGTCAGACCTTTCGTACTTTATGAGGTAAGATCCAGGCCACTGGCTCTTTGTCTATTAAGCATGCATTTAAGTTTCAATTAAAAAGAAAAATTAATATCTGATCCTTCAGACAAGTGATAACCTCAGTCTTATCGATACTTTTTAGGTCTTCATTCTAATCAAGACATTTTTGATTATTCAATATAGCTAATATCTTCGGGGAAAGAGGTGGGATGGAGTATAAATCTGCATACCTATAACGTAGCTTCTCTACGGAACATCCGTAGAACAGCAACGAAATCCTTTCAGCATCATCCCTGCGTTTCGGTAGGGTCGTCTCTAGAAAAGAAGCTAGCCTAGCATGCAAATACAATCGTGCTAGGCGGCTCCACCATGAATTTATTCATTTAAACTTGAAATCCCGCCCCCATAAGTAACAAAATAGCAATATGTTTGACACTTTCCACGGGTGTACCTCATTTGAGCAGTTCCCTGTAGAGCAGTCCTCGAAATAGCAACCGCGATTCCAAAAAAACAGCGGAGTTTTTCAAAACTGCTGTTTTAGAAATAGCGGCCGCTATTTTGAGAAATAGCAGTGTTTGTCTTGAGTTTCGAGCACTTCTTAACTATAGACTTATATTCGTTGGTTTCAAATACTACCTTTTCCGTGATCATTTAATCAGGAATGTGACCTAATAAAACATCCTGTTTTTTGATAGATAATTGTAAACAGTAATTTTTTGGAAAAGGCATATTATAATTCGAGAAAGGTTATTTTATTTCGGAAGTTGATAATTGTAAACAGTAATTTTTTGGAAAAGGCATATTATAATTCGAGAAAGGTTATTTTATTTCGGAAGTAGATAGTTGTAAACAGTAATTTTTTGGAAAAGGCGTAACATTGTTACACAATTTCCAAAATATTACTAACCTACCTAACCTCACCTAATACTGTTTAGTTAAAATAATCAACTTTAACCTAACCAAATTATCAATATCTGACCTAGTTTTTTTTGAGTTCATATAACCCAGCTGGGCCAGCTTACACCATAATAAACAACTATAGTTTTTCGCATATCTGATTTTCCGCTCTTTAGAGAACTGCTGTAACGGTACGCCGCGTTTACGAGAACCGCTGTATCGGTAATTGCTGAACTGGGTAAACTGCCATTTCGGGAACCGCTATTTAGAGACCTGTTGTTATGAGGACCACTATTTTGAAATCCGCTCATATGGGAACTGCTCATATGAAGGCTTCTCCTTTCCACTACCGTAAACACAACTCCATTATGTGATTTCACTGTGTCATTCTTACTTATTGTTCACTTACGTAAATATGTGAAATAAGTTTTTTTGATTTTATTTTTTTTACATCGCCTATAAAAATGGTTTTCAATTTCACAAATAGTTCAGAAATTATTATCAAAATCCATATACCTTTGGTAGCTGTTAAAAGGGTGAGAACAGAGTTTAGAACTGGAAGTTGTGGAATTTTTTCAGTAGATTATGAGTAATCGAAATCCTCAGATTCTGTGTCAGTTTCAGTTCCAGGGAGCCCACTCTTAAATTTAAATTCCTTATAGGAAAAATAGGAATTTTTTTCCGGAATTATAGGATTTTATAGGAGAAAAAATGTGTTTTTATAGGAAAATATAGGACTAAAAATGCTCTAATATAATACAATTTTGGGCTTAAACTATGTAGAAAAATCCCAAAAAATAAAAAATAACAAATAGGATTTTACTTTGAAAACTCAGAAGAACTTAATTAAAATATAACACAATATAATATATAAAAATTCCTAAGCGAGCTCCACAATTTCGGTGTCTATTCAAATGTAATCTCGATAAAAAAAAGCTAAATTTTGATAAATTTGATGCTAAACTATACGAAAACTTCGACTAAGTCAAAAATATAGGATATTATAGGACCTTTCATGGAATTATAGGATAATATAGGACAGGTTCAAAAATATAGGAATTTATAGGAATTATAGGACCGGTGGGCTCCCTGCAGTTCTCGCAACACTTCTATGATTTATCTTTTTCCTTTTCCCGCGCCCAGTTTCAATTTCAGTTGTGGAAATAACCGTCTCCTTAACATATTTTCCATTTTTTTCCACGATTCGTCAAAGGTTTCTCAAATAATTTAAATAACGAACATTATGTACCACGAGAACCTTTAACTTAAAATAGTAACCAAAAGTTATTATAATGGTGATTTTGAAAGTTTCCCAATCGTCATCGTCTATAGATGGCGGAGTTTCTTTCATCGCTTGACGTAACGCAACCATATCAGCTGGCCAGTAACATTTCGTTTTGGAATCATCTGTATATACCCAAGGGTGCGGTACGACAGCCACGCCACCATGAACGAACTCAACAAGTTTAAAGTTACCGCCCATAAGTGCCTAAAATTTGTAGCAAAAGTGATAATCGTGGGGCGTTTATGTTTTTATAAAATACCCGCCTTACCTTTCATTCAGTACGGTTATGTAAAAGTCTCATTAAGACGAACGCATTTGAGGCATCTTTCGGGGATTTAATGGCTTTCACCATTACTTGACAAAAAGTCCACTTCATCAGAGCAGATGGTTGGGTTACACGGTACGCACAGACTCTGGATGATTCACACGGAGAAATAAAATACTCTTGAACTGTCAAGATTTTTCTTCCGACTGTTAGTGTTTTTGAGGTGTCATTTTCATCGGAAGTGATGTTTTCAATTATTACGATTGAAGAATCTTTGAAAATACAGCAGTGATCACGTTTTGAGGTTGACAGTGGATAGTCTTGCTGCATAACCATCTTGTACTGAGGATTGCAGCATCCCTATAAAAGTGGCCCAGTCTCGTGCGCCAAGTGTAGTGACACTGTTTTGTTTAGACTTGGGCTATCAATTCTTCTTTCCTCTCTTATACGATTAATTGCCTGTTTTAAAGCGTGACCTGTGTTGGCTATGTTATTTTTCAAAGTAAAAAGATAGCTCTCGAACTGACAAGCACTAAAAGAATCTAAATTGCCATACTTTACATAGTCTCTAGCTAAATGGAGTAAACCATGCACATTATATGAAATAAGATGTTTGCCATAAGGAGTATCAAAAGTTTGCACGAGATACTTCAGCAGCTCTGCAGAAAAAATTAAGCATTTCAATGTTTTTCTCGGGCATTGCCATAATACGAATGGCCACATGTAGAAATCTAAACAATTCATAATGAGCTTTAGGAAGTATATTATGCAAAGTTACGATTCCAGAATAAAGCAAAAATTGACGAAACTCGGTAGCTTTAAATCTCTCTAAATCTTTCAATGACCGAGGCTTCCTCACAAACTCTGAACATGTCACAGGAGCTAAAGATTCCAATTGAGAGGATACCTCTAATATCTGATCAGGTCTCAGTTTATAAAGTGAGTTTTTGCCCTCGGCACCCATTCATAATTTCAAAATTTTCTTAACTGCTCCCAAACAAACAACGTGCATATAGTCTAATGGGAAGTCATCGACTATATCAATATTTGTTAATGTTTCCAAAATATTGGTTCCGTGGTGGTGACATGCTTAAGCTTTACTTCTAAAGTTAGCGTCTGTTTGTAACTCAAGCTCAACTAACGGGAAACAAAGCCTTTTCCTACGCCTTACGCCTGCCAGAGTGCATTTATCGCAGCCATAGTACTCATTGTGACCCTTAACTTTGCTTATAAATGTCCTCGCTGGAGTGTCACATAAAAATCCAAATATCTCGACTGAATTTGTTGCTCCATTTAAAATAAAACCGTTTTTTACCAGAAGCTTCGGCCACTAATGAAGATAAAAACTGATCACAGCTATGAGGTTTGCTCATTCCATAATATAGTCCGATAAAAAAAGCCTTCGAGTTTGGTATCGTTGAGATTGCTCTTAATAATAAATTATTTGTGGGAGAGGGATAGAGTGAGCCAGTCGGCAACCGGTAGGTGTGATGACGGTGCCCCCAAACGAGGGGTGGTGACCTTTGAAGTCGCCCATGAGGAGGAAGAGCGACGGGAGACAGCCTAGGAAGAGGTCCAGCGTGCGAGCGGAAGCTGAGCCGTGAGGGTTGTAGACGGCCGCAACTGTGGTCCAAGAACCGTCCAGTAAGACCGACATCGCGGTGCACACCAGCGGAGCCAGTTCGGGTAGGGCCAGAGGTCGCGTGGGGAGGCTAGAGTCAATGAGTAAAGCCACGCCGCCCCCGGGGCGGTTAGGACGGTCGAGGCGGTGGTCAGTGTATTTACCGAAGGAGAGGTTGATGCGGCTAGAGGGGGAGAGCCAAGTCTCCTGCAGAGCAACGATGAGAGGGTTATATGAGAGTATGACATCCGCCAAGAATCCAAAGTTCGGAGAAACGCCTTGGACATTCCACTGGAGAATGTGACTCGCAGTCCGCCTAGGCATCGAGGGAACCGTCGGAAGTGTCCATTAGAGGAGGTGTGCGCGGAGAGGCGGAACACGGACCCGCGGAGGGTGAATCGCGACCAGTGGGCGAGACGGGGGAGGACGGGCCGTCGTCAGGGAGAGACCTTTTCGTCATGATTTCAAGAAGGTGATCGGCACCGAATTGGAGGCCCAGGAAACTGTGAGCAGCGTCGGCCAAGATACTGAGCCGGGACTGCATGTCTTCGACCGCAACGCAACGGACCACAACCGAGGCCAGCATGGCAATAATTATCATGGCTTGAGCCTCGGTGAAGGAGGGCTTGCCAGGGGCAGGTAGGAAGGATGACGGGGAACCCCCAAGGCCAAAGGCGGCGGAATTGCAGGGTGGCAGAGGACGACCAAGGAAACGGGCGGGGCGTGGGAACTGCCGGGCCAGGAGTGGAAGAACGGGCGGTGGACTTGGAACCGGGACCGGGACGGGCGCCGACGGTGAAGGGGCCGACGAGGTGGCAGGGCGGGTAGGAAGGGGAGGGAAGGCAGAGACCGGAGGGACGGCAATGGTGGGGGGAGAAGCCGAAGCGGCGTTGGCGGCCGTGCGGGGCGACATCAAGGACCTTGGCAAGAGCATCCGGAAACGGGAGGCAATCGGCTCGTTGGACGCGAAGAACTTCCCGCTCCAGTTTATATCTATTTTTTTTTATTTTAAGTGTGTCCTCGTTAAATAACAAGAGAATGTGACAATTTTACGTAAGTGAACATGATCCCCACCCATGTAAGCTAAGCTTGAGGTTGGGCGGGGTTGTAATTAACACTATTTTGGTTTATATAACTGTAATATGTAATTAGCGACAATTAAATTAGTATTTCTATGAATATAGTATTTAGTAAATTAATATATAACAATAAAATAACCATAAGTTAAGGTCAGGTACAGACATCGGGAACTATGCAATCTTGAGATATCTCGTGAGTTTAAGGCGGAATAAATTATAATTTGTGATTGTTCTTATATCGGAACTTAGGTTGTTGTATAACTTTGGTCCAAGAATATCGGCGTTTCTATCTGTAATTGATTTATAACTATGTGGGATCAGGACTTTTTGAGCGCTCTTGAATCTGTTGGTGTAATAGGGATTTTGAGTTAATTTTGGTGTTTTAAAATAATTTAATAGAATAATTCTGTGGAATAATTTTTCAAGTGGCAGTACATCATATTCTTTGTAAATCAGGGAGGTTGGATAGCGCCAGGGGCGAACGAGACATAGTTTAACTATTCTGTTTTGAAGACGTTTTATAACTTTGAAGTTTGTTTCTTGGGGCAGGAAGGGTCCGTGGCGAGATGGTTGCCGCGGCAGTTAAATCAGAAGTGACGAGTGCCAGCGGTGCAGGCATGGTCGTCGAGTTTAGATTTGCCACAAGCCGCACACCGGGGCTTACAATGGCATTGGGGCGCTGTGTGACCGTAGCGAAAGCACAAAAGGCATTGGAGAGGTTTGGTGGTATAGGGTCGAACCGGGAAGCTGACAAAGCCTAGAAAAACGCGGGGAGGTAGGACGGTCGCGCTAAATTCTAGAAAAAACGTGGGGCCCTGCTTAATGCGGCAGGCAGCGACGAGGGACGGCGTGCGACGTTGGAGGCAGGCGAGCACCTCCGCATCAGAGAGATCTTCGTCGAGACCGCAAATGAAACCCTGGAGGTAGGTAGTAGCCGGGTCTTGGACGCGTTAAGCGTGGAAACTGAAGGTCCCATGTGATGTAGCCGCAAGGAGGGCATCCGCCAGAGCGGCGTCGGTGGGAGTGATAAGTAAATTGCTACTTAACATTTTCTTAATTTCACGGACGTCGCCAGCGAGCGACTGCGCCAAGGTGTTGAGGGCCATGAGCTTCATAGATGAGAAAGCGTCCGGCGTAGAAGGGTCCGGAACGAGAAAGACGGGGAGAAGGCGGGCGGACTGAGGCTCCGGTAAGACAGGGGCGTCCGCAACGGAGGCCGGCAGCGGCTGAGACCGAGGCTTGGTACGGAACTTCGAACGCTTTCGCTTTTGCGAGAGCGTCCCGGATAATGTGGAAGGATCGCAAGAATCGCGTTGAGGGAGAGAACCGGCTCCCGAAAGGAAGCCGTCCGTATGTTCCGACATCGAAGGAACAGACTGAAGCACGACAAAACAGCGAAAGAAGCGGGGAGCAGAAAAAACGCGACCGAACACTTCGAAGGCTGAAGAGCGAAAATAATCCTCTCTCTTCTTTTTCTCCCGTTCTCTTCCCCAGTCTGAGGGGGCGAATGCAACGGTTTCGCTTTGCGATGCGTTGCAGACGACGGACGGAAAAATAGCACTTGGTCTGATGTTTAGCCCTCCGCCGTCTACGTCGCCTCATCCCCTTTTTTATTTTCCCTACCGAGCCAAAAATTGTGCTCGTTGAAAGAAACGAGGATAGTGTGGTTGTTGACAAGCTCGGAATCGCACGGGGGAGTGCAAACCACCCTCGCGCAAACCCGTGAACAATATTGGATCATAGCGGGAAGGCAGATGACAAAGGCTGTCATCTCCGATTGTTTAATTTGTAAGAGGTTTGCGGCTAAACCTTATCATGCTCCAACAGCACCTCTACCGTTAGAAAGAATCAACGAAGGGCCCCCATTTAGAGTAACAGCAATAGATTTTGCAGGACCATTGTACATATCTAGCGGGAAATTTAAAACCAAGTGTTACATCTGCTTCTTTACTTATAGTGTAACAAGAGCGCTGCATTTGGAATTGGCGCACTCAATGAAAACGGATGATTTCTTGCTGACATTCAGGCGTATGGTCGGTAGGATAGGAATCCCACATTCGATATTTAGTGATAATGCTCCCACTTTTAAAGGAGTGGTACACCCATAAACCTTTTTTGTCTCTTAGCGTCAATAGTACTTTTATAAAGATAGTTGTACTACTGAAATTAAATTATTAGCAATAGTTTACATTTTATAATTAAAATAAAATTTTATATGGACAAAACCCTTAACCCCTATTTCTAAACTTCACTGTCGTGCTTTTCCAGACCTGCCAGATGACTGGCTGGTTTAAATAGCGTTTTGCCAATGAGATTTTAGCATTCCAAGCAGAAGAATTTAGGTCTGTTTTTTTGAGTCTGACAAATTCCGTCTTCAAGTATTGTTTAGCTCTCGTTAGTCGTCTCGAAATGCCAAGTTGTATAATAAAAAACTGCCAGAGTGTTAACTCTAAGTTTGCGGTTAGTTTTTACACGGTTCCCAATCACGTAAAGTACCCTGACATTGCTTCAAAATGGTTAAGATATGCCAAAGACTCAGTGAAAGCAGCGTACTTGTCTAAGCCTTTGCAGCCTAATACTAAGAAATTGGAATACAAAGTTTGCGGAGTCCATTTCTCTGAGGATTGTTTCATTAAGAATTATGACACAGCTAATGGAAAACAGAGGTCGAGGATTAAATGTGGTTGCTACCCAAGTTTACACGTTCCAGAAATTGATGAAAGAGATCCATTTTTCAAAACAAGGGAAGTCAGCATTCAAGTTTTGCCAATAACTGTTTCAGTGGAAGTTACTGCTAAACCTGAGAGAAGATTCGCTGAGTACCAAACCCTTGTTAGCTATGTATCTGTTGCAATTGAAACTAATATTTGTTCCAAGACTGACGTAGGAACAGAAACTTGTACAGCAGAGAAAATAAGGTCAGAAATTGATGAACTGAATGAGACTATAAAAAAAGGCATTGTGGACGAACATTCGTACGCCAAACCCCTGTCCAAGACTTTATTACCTTTCAAAATATCTACTCCCGTTAAATTTAACCCGGAATCCACAAAGCCACCAAAACTGATTAGTAATATTTCACCCATCATATCGCATTCTTCAGAAACATCTAATTCTCATGCTCTTAGAAATAACGCAACACCAGTAAAGAATTTGAGTGTGATTTCTGAAGAAGACTCTATTGATTCACCGAAGGTACCACTCTCTTTCTATGAGCCTAGTTTGGACACTTCCTCTGATTTAACCGCAGAGGCTGAAACGTCAACTAAAGAAGTTAGCATTGTGGAAGAAAAAAAATTTATAGTTTTCGAGAGTCAACTAGATAAATTGCTTTGCTATGTGCTCTGCAAGCAGGAAAATTGCGAAAGTCCAATAGACATTACTCAATGCCAAAAATCAGAGAATGAAGGAACCCTTATAACAGTAAAACTTGTTTGTTACAATGGTCATGTAAATACATGGAAATCCCAACCATTGTTAGGCAAAATGCCAGCTGGCAACTTGCTGCTGACATCTGGGATATTATTATCAGACTCAACATTTCATAAAATCAGTTCGATATTTGGTTTTATCGGTTTAAAATGTATAGGCAAAACCACGTACTACGACATTCAGCGCTAATTGGTCATCCCTGAAATTAAAGTAGCTTGGAATAAAGAACGGTCTAGCCTGATACAAGAATTAAAAATGCAGCCTGAAATTGAGCTTTCTGGGGATGGCCGTTTTGACTCACCAGATCACAGCGCCAAGTATTGCAGTGCTACGTTGATGGATCACAAGTCTAATAAATGTGTGCATTTTGAGGTTGTTAGTAAGGCTGAAGGGGAATATAAATCCACAAACATGGAACTAGAAGGATTTAAAAGGTGCCTTAATAAAATGTATAGTCTTGGTTTGCAAATTACACGATTAACAACTGACCGTCACATTCAATTTCGGGCATTTCTGAGAGATAACTACAAAAACATAGACCACCAGTTTGACGTGTGGCATTTGGCGAAAGGTTTTCGTGGCAAGCTTGTAAAGATGGCAAAAAAAAGACAACAAAGAACTGGAACCATGGGTAAAAGTTTTGAGTCGTCACATGTGGTATTGCGCAGAAAATTGTAATGGAAATGTCGATGTTTTAATAGATATGTGGAAGTCAGTGTGTTTTCATTCTACTAATCAGCATAGTTTTCCGAGCCTCACCCATTATAAATCATGTTTGCATGAAAAACTATCCAAAGACGCAGAGAGGAAAAAGAAATGGCTTACACAGGAAACCTCCGCTCATGATGCTTTAGTAAAGGTTGTTCTCAACCAGAAGTTAATAAAAGATTTAAAACAAGTCAATGCTTTCACGCACACTTCATCTCTTGAGTCTTACCACAGTCTCTTACTGAAATATTGTCCAAAACGACAAGAGTTTGATCAGGAAGTAATGGAAGCTAGAACCATGCTTGCTGCTCTAGATCACAACTTTAATGTGGATCGAAAGTTTTTATTTGAAAGAGAAAATACTTTAAGTATAGAAAACAAAGACGAATTTGAGTACTATTTTTCCAAAGCTACTGGGGAATGGCACGCGAGTCATACCGTTATGTGTACGAAATTTTGAATAATATAGTTTCAAGAAAACTAACAGACGAAGATGACCTACCACTAAGTAACTTGGTTAAAAATCGACAAACTATTAAAAAATATGGCCCCCGTTCCGCGCCCCGATAAAAGCGAACTGATCAATGCTGCTAAGAAAAGAAGATTATTTTGAAAATTATTATTATGAGTTTTATTTCCGTATTAGAAGTAATATTATAAAAACGTTTTTTAAAAAAATGAATAAAATCACTATCTTTGACATGTGTGAGGTTGTTTATTAAAAATACGAACATGCAATTTTAAGACCAGGTCTAGAATCTATCAAATTTAACATTGGTCAACCTGAACGATTTGAACTCTAAATTTAAACGACAACAAAATCTAATGCCGTCTAATCAGAAGTTTAAATTTTAGTCAAACTAAAACCTAATCACATTTGCAAAACTGGGGCGACTAAATCTACTTAAAAGACATGCACTCTAAGTTTAAATAATAATTAAAACTAATGCCACTTAATCTGAAGTTTAAATTAAGTCAAACAAATTATCACTTTTGGAAACTGGGTGTGACTAGAAAAATTATCATTTTTCAACTTAAATTTAAACTTTACTAAGACTAATCTGATGTTTATCACATTTGTAAAATTGGGGTTGACAAGTCTATTTCTGACAACCATTTTATATCACATTCTTAATTATAATACTTAATATTTGACAGTTTTTGTAGCTTATTGCTGTCCCCTGAAATTACTATTCTGAAACCTTTAATATTATGAATTCAGTTAAAACTGACACGTGTTTAACTCCTATGACAAGAATCTCCAATTTCAAATTATTTACGCCATTGTGGAATCTATGACAATGTTAATAAATTTTAAAACTCAGATCCCAATAGAAGGACTTTTTCTTCTCGTTTTAACAAAAATTTAACTAAACTTGACGTACGGGGTTCTTTCTACTATGTTTAATATGTCTGAAACCAGTAGCCGCCGATACTATAAACAAACAGTGTTTATTGTCGCACAAGTTTTTAAATGCACAATCAAATGGCCTTCAAAGGAAGAAATCATTAATACCATGCCCCAATGTTTTAAAGGCTTTGAAAAAACTGTGTTGGTATTGGATTGTACTGAAATTCCAAAAGAGAAACCAAATTGTCTTAAATATACAATCTTGTCTTATTCAAATTATAAATGTAACCACACTCTTAAAATTTTGGTTGGCTGGTTTTATTTGTTTTTTCAGTAGAGCTTATGTAGGAAGAGCATCCAACAAAGTTATCACTTTGCACAGTAGAGTATTGGACAAATTAACACCCTATGTAGACGCATGCATGGTTGATAAAGGATTCAGAATAGAGACTTAATGTCTATAAAAAGGTATTGAATTTTTCATGCCACCATTTCTGATAGAATCTAATCAGTTTACGGAAAAAAAATCACTCGATAACTTCAAAATAGTAAAAGCAAGAGTGCACATACAAAGATTAAAACTTTTTTCAATATTTAATGAAAAACTGGATTGGGAGATGACGTCTTTCATTAACCCTATGTTTTTAATTGCAGCTCGTATTGTAAACTTGTCATCACCAATATTAGATAAAGTTAGATTTTAATAAAATGAATATTTGGTTTTTAAAAAATTATTTTAATTGTAACTCAGTTTTACAATTTTATAACATTAAACATGTTTTAACTTTTTTTGGTACAGTGACTAGTATGTCATTGAATTTCTTGCTTTAAGTGACCAAGACATTGTTCCAAATTTAAAAGTGCCATATCCCGCCCAAATCTGTTTGTGATATTTTTTTCTTTAAAATTAAAATTGTCTCCTTACGCTTATAAATATGGAGTCTGTGCGTTTCATTAACTCAGCGATTGAAATGGTGGCTCCTTTTGTGGTGTGTCAAACAGAAAATAAATATCAATATGGAGTTACGTTTCTTGTTATTAATAATCTTGGCTTTGTCTATATTATTGCGAAAACCATTGATTTTAAAGAAATAATTCTTCATTAAAGCCTTGCTTGAGTACATCTCCTAGAGGAGACGAAGAGGGTGTTGGCGATCCGGTGGCAGACGAAGAGGGTGCTGGCGATCCGGTGGCAGGATAAGAGGGTGCTGGCGATCCGGTGGCAGGCGGGGAGGGTGCTGGCGATCCGGTGACAGGATAAGAGGGTGCTGGCGATCCGACGGAAGGAGAAGAGGGTGTTGGCGATCCGACGGAAGGAGAAGAGGGCGTTGACGATCAGGTGGCAAGCGGGGAGGGTGCTGGCGATCCGGTGGCAGGAGAAGAGGGTGCTGGCGATCCGGTGGCTGGCGTAGAGGGTGTACCTCATATGAGCAGTTCCCTGTAGAGCAGTTCTCGAAATAGCAACCACGATTCCAAAAAAAAACAGCGGAGTTTTTAAAAACTGCTGTTTTAGAAATAGCGGCTGCTGTTTTGGGAAATAGCAGTGTTTGTGTTGAGTTTTGAGCATTTTTTAACAATACAGTTGTATTCGTTGGTTTCTAAAACTACCTTTTTCTGTGATCATTATATAGTAAAGTGACCTACTAAAGAATCGTGTTTATGATTTTTTTTAAAAGTACATTTAAATATTGTACTATTCTTCAGGCTGCATCAGTTTACAATAATTAGGAAGAGGCATAATAAAATTCGAGAAAGGTTGTTTTATATCGGAATTAGATACTTGTAAACAGTAATGTTTTGGAAAAGGCATATTATAATTCGAGAAGGGTTATTTAATTTCAGAAGTAGATAATTGAAAACATTAAGGTTTTTGGAAAAAGCGTAACATTGTTACACCATTTTCAAAATATTTCTAACCTCAGTCTAACAAAACGAATCATAACCTAGCCTAACCTGACCTAATAATATTTAGTGGAAATAATCAACTTTAACCTAACCAAAATATCAACCTAGTTCTTTTTGAGTTCATATAACCCAGCTGGGCAAGCTTACACCATAATAAACAACTATGGTTTTTCGCATATCTATTTTCCCACTCTTTAGAGAACTGCTGTAACGGTAATTGCTGTATGGGGAAAACTGCCATTTCGGGAACCGCTATTTAGAGAACTGTTGTTATGAGGACCGCTATTATGAAATCCGCTCTTGTGATGACAGGAGAAGAGGGTGCTGGTGATCCGATGGCAGGCGCAGAGGATGCTGGCGATCCGATGGCAGGCGTAGAGGGTGTTGGCGATACGGTGACTCGCATAGAGGGTGTTGGCGATACTGTGGCTCGCAAAGAGGGTGTTGGCGATACTGTGGCTCGCAAAGAGGGTGTTGGCGATCCAGTGGCTGGAGAAGAGGGTACTGGCGATTCGGTGGCAGGAGAAGAGGGTGATGCCGATCCGATGGATGGCGTAGATGGTGATGCCGATCCGATGGATGGCGTAGAGGGTGATGGCGATCCGATGGATGGCGTAGAGGGTGATGGCGATCCGATGGATGGCGTAGAGGGTCTTGGCGATCCGGTGGCAGGTTAAGAGGGTGTTGGCGATCCGGTGGCAGGTTAAGAGGGTGTTGGCGATCCGGTGGCAGGTTAAGAGGGTGTTGGCGATCCGATGGCAGGTTAGTAGGGTGTTGGCGATTCAGTGGCAAGCGAAGAGGGTGTTGGCGATCCAGTGGCAGGCGAAGAGGGTGTTGGCGATCCGGGTGTACCTCATATGAGTTCTCCGTAAAGCAGTTCTCGAAATAGCAACCACGATTCCAAAAAAACAGCGGAGTTTTAAAAAACTGTTGTTTTAGAAAAAACGGCTGATGTTTTGGGAAATAGCAGTTTTTGTGTTGAGTTTTGAGCATTTTTTAACAATACAGTTGTATTCGTTGGTTCGTTGGTTTTCAAAAACTACCTTTTTCTGTGATTATTTAATTAGTAATGTGACCTACTAACGGATCGTGTTTATGATTTTTTTTTAAAAGTACATATAAATATTGTACTATTCTTCAGGCTGCATCAGTTTACAATAATTAGGAAAAGGCATAATAAAATTCGAGAAAGGTTGTTTTATTTCGGAATTAGATACTTGTAAACAGTATTATTTTTGAAAAGGCATATTATAATTCGAGAAAGGTTATTTTATTTTGGAAGAAGATAATTGTAAACAGTAATGTTTTGGAAAAGGCATATTATAATTCGAGAAGGGTTATTTAATTTCAGAAGTAGATAATTGAAAACATTAAGGTTTTTGGAAAAAGCGTAACATTGTTACACCATTTCCAAAATATTTCTAACCTAAGTCTAACAAAACGAATCAAAACCTAGCCTAACCTGACCTAATAATATTTAGTGGAAATAATCAACTTTAACCTAACCAAAATATCAACCTAGTTCTTTTTGAGTTCATATAACCCAGCTGGGCAAGCTTACACAATAAACAACTATGGTTTTTCGCATATCTATTTTCCCACTCTTTAGAGAACTGCTGTAACGGTAATTGCTGTATGGGGAAAACTGCCATTTCGGGAACCGCTATTTAGAGAACTGTGGTTATGAGGACCGCTATTATGAAATCCGCTCTTGTGATGACAGAAGAAGAGGGTGCTGGTGATCCGATGGCAGGCGCAGAGGATGCTGGCGATCCGATGGCAGGCGTAGAGGGTGTTGGCGATACTGTGGCTCGCAAAGAGGGTGTTGGCGATACTGTGGCTCGCAAAGAGGGTGTTGGCGATCCGGTGGAAGGATAAGAGGGTGCTGGCGATCCGGTGGCTGGCGAAAAGGGTGCTGGCGATCCCATGGCTGGCGAAAAGGGTGCTGGCGATCCGATGGCTGGCGTAGAGGGTGCTGGCGATCCGATGGCAGGCTAGGAGGGTGATGCCGATCCGATGGATGGCGTAGAGGGTGATGCCGATCCGATGGATGGCGTAGAGAGTGATGGCGATCCGATGGATGGCGTAGAGGGTGATGGCGATCCGATGGATGGCGTAGAGGGTCTTGGCGATCCGGTGGCAGGTTAAGAGGGTGTTGGCGATCCGATGGCAGGTTCATAGGGTGTTGGCGATCCGATGGCAGGTTAATAGGGTGTTGGCGATCCAGTGGCAAGCGAAGAGGGTGTTGGCGATCCAGTGGCCGGCGAAGAGGGTGTTGGCGATCCGGGTGTACCTCATATGAGTTCTCCGTAAAGCAGTTCTCGAAATAGCAACCACGATTCCAAAAAAAACAGCGGAGTTTTAAAAAACTGTTGTTTTAGAAAAAACGGCTGATGTTTTGGGAAATAGCAGTTTTTGTGTTGAGTTTTGAGCATTTATTAACAATACAGTTGTATTCGTTGGTTCGTTGGTTTTCAAAAACTACCTTTTTCTGTGATTATTTAATTAGTAATGTGACCTACTAACGGATCGTGTTTATGATTTTTTTTAAAAGTACATTTAAATATTGTACTATTCTTCAGGCTGCATCAGTTTACAATAATTAGGAAAAGGCATAATAAAATTCGAGAAAGGTTGTTTTATTTCGGAATTAGATACTTGTAAACAGTATTATTTTGAAAAGGCATATTATAATTCGAGAAAGGTTATTTTATTTTGGAAGAAGATAATTGTAAACAGTAATGTTTTGGAAAAGGCATATTATAATTCGAGAAGGGTTATTTAATTTCAGAAGTAGATAATTGAAAACATTAAGGTTTTTGGAAAAAGCGTAACATTGTTACACCATTTCCAAAATATTTCTAACCTAAGTCTAACAAAACGAATCAAAACCTAGCCTAACCTGACCTAATAATATTTAGTGGAAATAATCAACTTTAACCTAACCAAAATATCAACCTAGTTCTTTTTGAGTTCATATAACCCAGCTGGGCAAGCTTACACAATAAACAACTATGGTTTTTCGCATATCTATTTTCCCACTCTTTAGAGAACTGCTGTAACGGTAATTGCTGTATGGGGAAAACTGCCATTTCGGGAACCGCTATTTAGAGAACTGTGGTTATGAGGACCGCTATTATGAAATCCGCTCTTGTGATGACAGAAGAAGAGGGTGCTGGTGATCCGATGGCAGGCGCAGAGGATGCTGGCGATCCGATGGCAGGCGTAGAGGGTGTTGGCGATACTGTGGCTCGCAAAGAGGGTGTTGGCGATACTGTGGCTCGCAAAGAGGGTGTTGGCGATCCGGTGGAAGGATAAGAGGGTGCTGGCGATCCGGTGGCTGGCGAAAAGGGTGCTGGCGATCCCATGGCTGGCGAAAAGGGTGCTGGCGATCCGATGGCTGGCGTAGAGGGTGCTGGCGATCCGATGGCAGGCTAGGAGGGTGATGCCGATCCGATGGATGGCGTAGAGGGTGATGCCGATCCGATGGATGGCGTAGAGAGTGATGGCGATCCGATGGATGGCGTAGAGGGTGATGGCGATCCGATGGATGGCGTAGAGGGTCTTGGCGATCCGGTGGCAGGTTAAGAGGGTGTTGGCGATCCGATGGCAGGTTCATAGGGTGTTGGCGATCCGATGGCAGGTTAATAGGGTGTTGGCGATCCAGTGGCAAGCGAAGAGGGTGTTGGCGATCCAGTGGCCGGCGAAGAGGGTGTTGGCGATCCGGGTGTACCTCATATGAGTTCTCCGTAAAGCAGTTCTCGAAATAGCAACCACGATTCCAAAAAAAACAGCGGAGTTTTAAAAAACTGTTGTTTTAGAAAAAACGGCTGATGTTTTGGGAAATAGCAGTTTTTGTGTTGAGTTTTGAGCATTTATTAACAATACAGTTGTATTCGTTGGTTCGTTGGTTTTCAAAAACTACCTTTTTCTGTGATTATTTAATTAGTAATGTGACCTACTAACGGATCGTGTTTATGATTTTTTTTAAAAGTACATTTAAATATTGTACTATTCTTCAGGCTGCATCAGTTTACAATAATTAGGAAAAGGCATAATAAAATTCGAGAAAGGTTGTTTTATTTCGGAATTAGATACTTGTAAACAGTATTATTTTTGAAAAGGCATATTATAATTCGAGAAAGGTTATTTTATTTTGGAAGAAGATAATTGTAAACAGTAATGTTTTGGAAAAGGCATATTATAATTCGAGAAGGGTTATTTAATTTCAGAAGTAGATAATTGAAAACATTAAGGTTTTTGGAAAAAGCGTAACATTGTTACACCATTTCCAAAATATTTCTAACCTAAGTCT
The DNA here is from genome assembly GCA_019434445.1 of Phalangium opilio. Taxonomy (NCBI): domain Eukaryota; kingdom Metazoa; phylum Arthropoda; class Arachnida; order Opiliones; family Phalangiidae; genus Phalangium; species Phalangium opilio. The sequence continues at coordinate 57,669 of JAEQBA010000282.1, read as the reverse complement.
AACAAAACGAATCAAAACCTAGCCTAACCTGACCTAATAATATTTAGTGGAAATAATCAACTTTAACCTAACCAAAATATCAACCTAGTTCTTTTTGAGTTCATATAACCCAGCTGGGCAAGCTTACACAATAAACAACTATGGTTTTTCGCATATCTATTTTCCCACTCTTTAGAGAACTGCTGTAACGGTAATTGCTGTATGGGGAAAACTGCCATTTCGGGAACCGCTATTTAGAGAACTGTGGTTATGAGGACCGCTATTATGAAATCCGCTCTTGTGATGACAGAAGAAGAGGGTGCTGGTGATCCGATGGCAGGCGCAGAGGATGCTGGCGATCCGATGGCAGGCGTAGAGGGTGTTGGCGATACTGTGGCTCGCAAAGAGGGTGTTGGCGATACTGTGGCTCGCAAAGAGGGTGTTGGCGATCCGGTGGAAGGATAAGAGGGTGCTGGCGATCCGGTGGCTGGCGAAAAGGGTGCTGGCGATCCCATGGCTGGCGAAAAGGGTGCTGGCGATCCGATGGCTGGCGTAGAGGGTGCTGGCGATCCGATGGCAGGCTAGGAGGGTGATGCCGATCCGATGGATGGCGTAGAGGGTGATGCCGATCCGATGGATGGCGTAGAGAGTGATGGCGATCCGATGGATGGCGTAGAGGGTGATGGCGATCCGATGGATGGCGTAGAGGGTCTTGGCGATCCGGTGGCAGGTTAAGAGGGTGTTGGCGATCCGATGGCAGGTTCATAGGGTGTTGGCGATCCGATGGCAGGTTAATAGGGTGTTGGCGATCCAGTGGCAAGCGAAGAGGGTGTTGGCGATCCAGTGGCCGGCGAAGAGGGTGTTGGCGATCCGGGTGTACCTCATATGAGTTCTCCGTAAAGCAGTTCTCGAAATAGCAACCACGATTCCAAAAAAAACAGCGGAGTTTTAAAAAACTGTTGTTTTAGAAAAAACGGCTGATGTTTTGGGAAATAGCAGTTTTTGTGTTGAGTTTTGAGCATTTATTAACAATACAGTTGTATTCGTTGGTTCGTTGGTTTTCAAAAACTACCTTTTTCTGTGATTATTTAATTAGTAATGTGACCTACTAACGGATCGTGTTTATGATTTTTTTTAAAAGTACATTTAAATATTGTACTATTCTTCAGGCTGCATCAGTTTACAATAATTAGGAAAAGGCATAATAAAATTCGAGAAAGGTTGTTTTATTTCGGAATTAGATACTTGTAAACAGTATTATTTTTGAAAAGGCATATTATAATTCGAGAAAGGTTATTTTATTTTGGAAGAAGATAATTGTAAACAGTAATGTTTTGGAAAAGGCATATTATAATTCGAGAAGGGTTATTTAATTTCAGAAGTAGATAATTGAAAACATTAAGGTTTTTGGAAAAAGCGTAACATTGTTACAACCATTTCCAAAATATTTCTAACCTAAGTCTAACAAAACGAATCAAAACCTAGCCTAACCTGACCTAATAATATTTAGTGGAAATAATCAACTTTAACCTAACCAAAATATCAACCTAGTTCTTTTTGAGTTCATATAACCCAGCTGGGCAAGCTTACACAATAAACAACTATGGTTTTTCGCATATCTATTTTCCCACTCTTTAGAGAACTGCTGTAACGGTAATTGCTGTATGGGGAAAACTGCCATTTCGGGAACCGCTATTTAGAGAACTGTGGTTATGAGGACCGCTATTATGAAATCCGCTCTTGTGATGACAGAAGAAGAGGGTGCTGGTGATCCGATGGCAGGCGCAGAGGATGCTGGCGATCCGATGGCAGGCGTAGAGGGTGTTGGCGATACTGTGGCTCGCAAAGAGGGTGTTGGCGATACTGTGGCTCGCAAAGAGGGTGTTGGCGATCCGGTGGAAGGATAAGAGGGTGCTGGCGATCCGGTGGCTGGCGAAAAGGGTGCTGGCGATCCCATGGCTGGCGAAAAGGGTGCTGGCGATCCGATGGCTGGCGTAGAGGGTGCTGGCGATCCGATGGCAGGCTAGGAGGGTGATGCCGATCCGATGGATGGCGTAGAGGGTGATGCCGATCCGATGGATGGCGTAGAGGGTGATGGCGATCCGATGGATGGCGTAGAGGGTGATGGCGATCCGATGGATGGCGTAGAGGGTCTTGGCGATCCGGTGGCAGGTTAAGAGGGTGTTGGCGATCCGATGGCAGGTTCATAGGGTGTTGGCGATCCGATGGCAGGTTAATAGGGTGTTGGCGATCCAGTGGCAAGCGAAGAGGGTGTTGGCGATCCAGTGGCAGGCGAAGAGGTGTTGGCGATCCGGGTGTACCTCATATGAGTTCTCCGTAAAGCAGTTCTCGAAATAGCAACCACGATTCCAAAAAAACAGCGGAGTTTTAAAAAACTGTTGTTTTAGAAAAAACGGCTGATGTTTTGGGAAATAGCAGTTTTTGTGTTGAGTTTTGAGCATTTATTAACAATACAGTTGTATTCGTTGGTTCGTTGGTTTTCAAAAACTACCTTTTTCTGTGATTATTTAATTAGTAATGTGACCTACTAACGGATCGTGTTTATGATTTTTTTAAAAGTACATTTAAATATTGTACTATTCTTCAGGCTGCATCAGTTTACAATAATTAGGAAAAGGCATAATAAAATTCGAGAAAGGTTGTTTTATTTCGAATTAGATACTTGTAAACAGTATTATTTTTGAAAAGGCATATTATAATTCGAGAAAGGTTATTTATTTTGGAAGAAGAGATATTGTAAACAGTAATGTTGGAAAAGGCATATTATAATTCGAGAAGGGTTATTTAATTTCAGAAGTAGATAATTGAAAACATTAAGGTTTTGGAAAAAGCGTACATTGTTACACCATTTCCAAAATATTTCTAACCTAAGTCTAACAAGAACGAATCAAAACCTAGCCTAACCTGACCTAAAATATTTAGTGGAAATAATCAACTTTAACCTAACCAAAATATCAACCTAGTTCTTTTGAGTTCATATAACCCAGCTGGGCAAGCTTACACAATAAAAACTATGGTTTTTTCGCATATCTATTTCCCACTCTTTAGAGAACTGCTGTAACGGTAATTGCTGTATGGGGAAAACTGCCATTTCGGGAACCGCTATTTAGAGACTTGGTTATGAGGACCGCTATTATGAATCCGCTCTTGTGATGACAGAAGAAGAGGGTGCTGGTGATCCGATGGCAGGCGCAGAGGATGCTGGCGATCCGATGGCAGGCGTAGAGGGGTTGGCGATACTGTGGCTCGCAAAGAGGGTGTTGGCGATACTGTGGCTCGCAAAGAGGGTGTTGGCGATCCGGTGGAAGGATAAGAGGGTGCTGGCGATCCGGTGGCTGGCGAAAGGGTGCTGGCGATCCCATGGCTGGCGAAAAGGGTGCTGGCGATCCGATGCTGGCGTAGAGGGTGCTGGCGATCCGATGCAGGCTAGGAGGGGTGATGCCGATCCGATGGATGGCGTAGAGGGTGATGCCGATCCGATGGATGGCGTAAGAGAGTGATGGCGATCCGATGGATGGCGTAGAGGGTGATGGCGATCCGATGGATGCGTAGAGGGTCTTGGCGATCCGGTGGCAGGTTAAGAGGGTGTTGGCGATCCGATGGCAGGTTCATAGGGTGTTGGCGATCCGATGGCAGTTAATAGGGTGTTGGCGATCCAGTGGCAAGCGAAGAGGTGTTGGCGATCCAGTGGCAGGCGAAGAGGGTGTTGGCGATCCGGGTGTACCTCATATGAGTTCTCCGTAAGGCAGTTCTCGAAATAGCAACCACGATTCCAAAAACACAGCGGAGTTTTAAAAAACTGTTGTTTAGAAAAAACGGGTGTGATGTTTTGGGAAATAGCAGTTTTGTGTTGAGTTTTGAGCATTTATTAACAATACAGTTGTATTCGTGGTTCGTTGGTTTTCAAAAACTACCTTTTTTCTGTGATTATTTAATTAGTAATGTGACCTACTAACGGATCGTGTTT
>JAEQBA010000282.1:0-51502 GCA_019434445.1 Phalangium opilio | reverse complement strand
TCTTATTAATCAAAACGCGTCTTGGATTTAACCAGACCTACAAGTATCGATAAGAACAAGGTTAATCACTTGACTGAATGCGCAGATATTGAAACTTTTTTTTTAATTAAAACTTACATGCTTAAGAAAGTATGTTCCATCACCCTATTCCATTGAATAAACTTACTTTACTGGTAGTAAATTTTTTCCCTCTCAATAATTTGAAAAATTTACTTATCTCGGGTTTTCGAGCACAATTCCATTCCCCGAAACATTTTATAACTACATTTATTATCACTTTTAAGAGAGTACGTGTATGACATTGTGTCGTTAATAGTTGCTAACATATCCCCGTTTATGCCCTGAAACGCTCCATAGTGAAACCTTTTGTTAATTTTAGTGCAAATTTCAACAATGGCAGCACATTCAACATGGACGTTATGATTTTTACTCTTGGTTAAACTGACTTATGTTAATAGACCACTTCGACATGGGAAGACACGGGGTAAAACTTTGCCTTCCATCTCGCTCGAGTGAGTCGAGTCGATGGAAGATCATAAATAGAGCAGAGACGGCGAGGGGTCAAACCCCCCCCCTCCCATATGTCCCGATACTAAGGATTGACATCTCTTTTTTACGTAAAAAGGGTCTATAGCAACGGTACGACAGACAATGTTCAAACGGTTCTGCCATGGCGTTTCTATGGTTCGCAAGCAGTAGGGGCGTGCATGATATTCGTAATTTTTTGATTTTCTTTGTTGTAATTGTTAACTTAAGCGTGGTCGTAGCCTGAAATTTATGACTTGGTTATTTTGAAAAATAGCCCGCGTTCACCAAGTCGCGTGATCTACGACGCTGTGGCTCGACTCTGCTACTTAGTCTGTATATCTTCAGGAACAAGGATAATGCATTAACGGTTTTTAAAGGAATATTGGATTTTTAAACTTGTCGCTGCGAATCTTCCTATAGTAAATGTTGTATTTCTAGTAGCCCCAGAGACTTCTGGTAGCACTCTTTATGCATTTGGTAGAACAGTTTTATAGAAATTGAAATGGTAGAAGATATTTATAAATAAGATTTGTTCGAATATTTAAACTTCAATTTGGTCGAATTATTTCGTAGTTGTCCTATTTCAAGGCGAGGAATGCTCTCAAAAACAATTACTATTTGCTGACGAATACCTTAAAAAGTGATTCACACAGAATTCTCGAGCAGCTTAACGCGTAATTGAGTGGGCTATTGCCTTGGTGACGAGGCCAGCGAAAGACAAGGCATGAGAATGGCACAAGGCGTACTTCTATCAAGGGAGGTATACAACTATACATCCTCCTTGTTCGTATCGGGCGCAGCAGAAGCTAAAGCAGACTACCCCCTAATCGTTTTTTCATTGTTACGTGTAGTTACTAGTTATGAGGTATTTTTCCACACGAAAACTCTTAAAAGTGATAATAAATGTAGTTATAAATGTTTTCGGGGAATGGAATTGTGCTCGAAAACCCGAGATAAGTAAATTTTTCAAATTATTGAGAGGGAAAAATTTACTACCAGTAAGTAAGTTTTTCAATGGAATAGGGTGATGGAACATACTTTCTTAAGCATGTAAGTTTTAATTAAAAAAAAAGTTTCAATATCTGCGCATTCAGTCAAGTGATTAACCTTGTTCTTATCGATACTTTGTAGGTCTTGGTTAAATCCAAGACGCGTTTTGATTAATATCTGTTACTTCGGTCTAATTTTTATTAATTTTGCGTACATGCGGTGGTGATTAATTTATTTCAGTGCTCATTCCCGCTAGCTGCAGAAAAGGAAATAGTTTGTCATTCAATAGACTGAGAGTTATTAGCTAAGGGGACGTCACATCAATATTTTTAGTCTTAATTTAAGCTGATGAAATTCGTAGATATACGAGGGTGTGATGTCATGACAAAGATTTTAGTTCGACTATTTCTGATGAACCCAGACCAGAATATACCAGTTGCTTTCACGTTAATTTTGAACCCCATTTCCAATGTCATTGTGTCAACAAGATCTTATTCAGAACGGATATTTCTCTTAACCTTTACACGAGATTCAACATATAGATTACCATCTTTTGTGATTAACTTTAACCTAATTTAAGAAACTAAAATAGTAATTTTTTTTGTTAAAAGTGGCATTAAATAAGACAACTAGCAATAATTTGGCAATATTTCAGGGAAAAGAAATACAATTTTGTAGTGTTTTGGAAAAGCTGGCAATATCATAATAATTATAATATAATATAAATATAACGCGTCTTAAAAAGATTTTCTCTTCCGTATAGTGTGGTAGTTTGGCATATTTTATTTTTCGCTCTGTCCTTAAGTACAATTTTAATTGGATTTAGCCATTGGGATAGATGATAAATGATTAGCCAGCGTACTACGGAGTCTGGCAATGGAACTGTGCTTAGATTTATCATTGAATATAGGAAATAATAGGATCAACAAATTATTTAGTAGTATTTATGAAACTAATGGTAACTATTTTACCTTTGATAAATAAAGTGAAATGAGAGTTACAGTAGTTTATTGATGACAAAAGTTAGGGTTAATAGTATTATTTATTTTATATAATAGTTAAAATATAAATTGTAATTTTTTAAAGTTATGGCTGTTCAGTAATTACTTAAAAGTCATTAAAACATAAATTGCTTTAAGAATATTTTTGCTAAACTTTTTTTTCAAAGTTAAAACACGTATGATTATTATTTTATTGGCATGTGCTAAAGATTTATTTTAAAACACATTTGGTTTGATAATTGCTACATTTATTTATAGGACGCAATTTGGAATTGAATTTCCCTGGTTGTTATTTGTATTCATTATAATTATTTTCCAGTAAATAAAAATTTTATTTTCACGTTTAAAGCTAATAGTTGCGTATTTTTAAAGGGTTTCATTCGTAACTTTATAAGGAAAATTATTTTGGACACCAGAAAGGCTTTTGAGAATAATTAGTGATAGCGTCCTAACTGTCAAAAAATAGACCTTAACAGGGAAAGCTAGGAATAACTATAATTATTTTAACTGAATCTAAAATGTAAGTTTCACTATGAATACATGAGAGGGATTAAAAAAATGTTCAAAGAGAGTCATACGTGAAGGTTGGATTTAAAAAGTGTGAAAAGTTCAACATTAACGTTAGAGCACCAATAATCATTTTGTTAATCTCTCAAGTGAATAATTCAATGATGAAAAAATATTTATACACATGTAATCCTAGGACTGTAAAATTGAGAATATATAATAGCCAGAAAATAGTAAGCATGGGTTTTAATGTTAAATTATTTTAGGTATAAAAAGGGAAGGGGGAGTTTGTTAAAATACTGCTAATATACTTAAAGATGCTTTTTAAAAAGGGTAGTGATTTGTTGGTGTAGAATCTGCAGTTTAGCTCAGAGAGTTAATGAAGCGCCTTGTATTTCGTTAGTGACATCTTCAATCCAGTTGATTTATTTTTTTTTCTATATTTAATACTATTGAACTAAGATGGCGTTAGTGGTTAATGTCATTAATTGGTAGCTTTTTTTACTGGTTCCATCGCGCTTGGTTTTGTTTTATTGATGTAGAGTCTGCAGTTTAGTTCACAGTTAATGAGGAGCCTTGTGTTTCACTATTGAACTAAGATGGCGTTAGTGGTTAATTTCATTAATCGGTAGCTTTTTTACTAGCTCCATCGCGCGTGATTTTGTTATGTTAATGTAGAATCTGCAATTTAGTTCAGAGAGTTAATGATGTGCCTTGTGTTTGGTAGCGACATCTCCAGTCCATTTTATTTTGTTTTGATATTTATTACTTTTGAACTCAAATAGCATTACTGCTTAACGTCATTAATTGGCAGCTTTATTTTACTAATTCCATCGAGCTTGTTTTGTTTGGCAAACGTCCGTAAAATAACGTTCATAAGGCGTTTCGATGGAAATTTAAATTGAAGTCCAAGGTGATTAGGCGGTTAATCACAGTTGGGTTTTTTAGAGTTACGAGTGAAGTACTTGAGGTCTAATCGGGTGGTGAAGGAGGGGGGATTTGGGGTATTTCACCACCCGCGGACACGGGGTAGTCAGTTCCTGTAGGGTAGGCATGCTGACAAGTCCCTTATTCCCTCAAACTTTGTCGCCCAGAAGCTTGGCTTACAGGAGTGCTTCCACCTTAATTGTGCAATAAAAATTTAAAATTTGCAAAAATATACTATGAACATCTTAAATCTAATCAAATGGTACTACAGAATTGATGGAAGGCAAGTATAATAAACGGTCCTCGTTTCATTTGATTGTATTTTTTGAAGTCTTCATAAAAATTATATTTTCTATGGTTAGATCAGTTTGAATTTCGGCAGTTTTGTATGTATTATTGCTTGTCTGACTCGATGCCTCCACCATTTTAACATTAGCTTGAACAGATGCATTTAAAAAAAGTGGTACGCATTGACAAGCAACTTCAGCTCTTCCAGAATCTTCAATTCTGTCTTCAAGAATGCTTATTTCCATAATCACAGAATCATCTAGACTGTCTACCGTTAACACAGAATCATCTTGACTATCTTCCGTTAACACAGAAACGAAGAGATCATTTCCCAATGATGACATTGAGATCGCATTTTCACTTTTTGATTCCAATTCTCTCTTCTTCTCAGAACGCTCTAAATACCGATTATGTAAATCTAGTCTGGATTTTGGAGATCTTAAGCTTTGCACACTTCTATATCCCAGGAAAAGTGATGGAACCCAATCAGGGTGCGTCTCATCTTCCAAATTTGATGGTTTTCCTAAATTAAAATACATTGCATTAATGAAAAAATTTTAAAACTTGTACCATTTCTTTAATTTTAGTATTTCTTACCTGAAATAAAATGACGACTACATATTCTATGCCATTTCTGTATTAGATCAAAAGTTGAAATTTTTTTTCAAGATGAAGGGCGTTAACCCAAGCCTGCCTTCTTTTACGCGAAAGTTCTTCAATATAAGGCCCATATTTCTTATTTACACAAGGAAAACAGTAAAACGAAATCCCCTTATCTTTTTCCGTGCGACTTTTACACTTAAAAACTGAACAATAAACCATTTTTAACTAAAATATTAATTAAAATTGCTAAGCCTGTGCCACTCTATGAGGATTTTAAAGGAAAACTCATTTGTCGTCTGCTACGTCAGACTCACTCAGAATCTGGCAGCCCGAAACCGGAAATAAGCACAGGACAGTGGACATTGTCTAATAAAATTTTAAAATGTCCCATAACTTTTTTTTAAACTATGGACAGTTTGACCAATGAGTATCCCGAAATTTTGATATCTTGACTATGGAGAAGCGACAATATTTTGGCACGCACACTCCAGTTACAATGTCCTATAAATTTTCGAGTCAAATAGGGGGTCACTGGACACACGTCCTATAAGAAATATTTCTTATTTCCAACCCTGATTGCAAACCAGCAAAAACAATTTTGATTGGTCGGTTACGAAAGTTCTAAAGACCACCACTAACCTAGCTAGCGCTGAAGACGAATTATTGGGGGCAGCACTGTAGAGCGTCTTTTTTTCAAAAATTTAATAATCATAACTGTCAAAAAATATAAATTTAATAAACCAAAACTTTTTAAAATGTATTAAACCAAAAATATTTAAAAATGTAATAAAACAAAAAATATTTAAAATGTAACAAAATAAACATTAATAAAACTTGTTAAAAGTGTTTGAGATAAATTATAAATCTGGGGTCCATTAGTTAACAAAATAAGGTGTGCTGTCATTACTTTCCTTGGAAAATCACTGTTAACGACAGTGCTTTTTCTTATGTTTAATAGTTTGCAAGATAAACAAAGATGTTACGTTGGCGAGAAATATGTGGATATCTTCTGTAGAAAGCGTGGTTTTTCATAAAGCCTTACCTAATTTAAGATTTTAATCATTTGGGTAGAATTATTAGTTCAAAATATTCCTAAATCCAATTACAGTCAAAGCTTCCTGACATTTAAAATGTAGTTTGGTCTAAAAGCTATAAGGAGCTAACAACTGGCTAGGGGGAACAGATAGTCTGACGTCACACAGCCCCTCTCTGGTTGGAATTTTTGCGAGTAGAATACTGTTTCCAACCGTTAGGGGGGATGAAACTCCAGTAAGAGATAGAAGGGTGTGACGTTTCAGGGTCAGAACTGTTAGCTCCCTATTGTCTCCGTCATGAGTTCCCATATCAGAAGGGGAAAAGAAGTATTATATTCTTCCCCATAATATTTATCAAATTATTATTAATTTATTAATTTCTTTATCAACTTGCGTTAATCATTTCCTTCCTAACATAACTAATTAAAAGATTATTAATTTCTTTATCAACTTGCGTTAATCATTTCCTTCCTAACATAACTAATTAAAAGATTATTAATTTCTTTATCAACTTGCGTTAATCATTTCCTTCCTAACATAACTAATTAAAAGATTATTAATTTCTTTATCAACTTGCGTTAATCATTTCCTTCCTAACATAACTAATTAAAAGATTATTAATTTCTTTATCAACTTGCGTTAATCATTTCCTTCCTAACATAACTAATTAAAAGATTATTAATTTCTTTATCAACTTGCGTTATCATTTCCTTCCTAACATAACTAATTAAAAGATTATTAATTTCTTTATCAACTTGCGTAAATCATTTCCTTCCTAACATAACTAATTAAAAGATTATTAATTTCTTTATCAACTTGCGTTAATCATTTCCTTCCTAACATAACTAATTAAAAGATTATTAATTTCTTTATCAACTTGCGTTAATCATTTCCTTCCTAACATAACTAATTAAAAGATTATTAATTTCTTTATCAACTTGCGTTAATCATTTCCTTCCTAACATAACTAATTAAAAGATTATTAATTTCTTTATCAACTTGCGTAAATCATTTCCTTCCTAACATAACTAATTAAAAGATTATTAATTTCTTTATCAACTTGCGTTAATCATTTCCTTCCTAACATAACTAATTAAAAGATTATTAATTTCTTTATCAACTTGCGTTAATCATTTCCTTCCTAACATAACTAATTAAAAGATTATTAATTTCTTTATCAACTTGCGTTAATCATTTCCTTCCTAACATAACTAATTAAAAGATTATTAATTTCTTTATCAACTTGCGTTAATCATTTCCTTCCTAACATAACTAATTAAAAGATTATTAATTTCTTTATCAACTTGCGTTAATCATTTCCTTCCTAACATAACTAATTAAAAGATTATTAATTTCTTTATCAACTTGCGTTAATCATTTCCTTCCTAACATAACTAATTAAAAGATTATTAATTTCTTTATCAACTTGCGTTAATCATTTCCTTCCTAACATAACTAATTAAAAGATTATTAATTTCTTTATCAACTTGCGTTAATCATTTCCTTCCTAACATAACTAATTAAAAGATTATTAATTTCTTTATCAACTTGCGTTAATCATTTCCTTCCTAACATAACTAATTAAAAGATTATTAATTTCTTTATCAACTTGCGTTAATCATTTCCTTCCTAACATAACTAATTAAAAGATTATTAATTTCTTTATCAACTTGCGTTAATCATTTCCTTCCTAACATAACTAATTAAAAGATTATTAATTTCTTTATCAACTTGCGTTAATCATTTCCTTCCTAACATAACTAATTAAAAGATTATTAATTTCTTTATCAACTTGCGTTAATCATTTCCTTCCTAACATAACTAATTAAAAGATTATTAATTTCTTTATCAACTTGCGTTAATCATTTCCTTCCTAACATAACTAATTAAAAGATTATTAATTTCTTTATCAACTTGCGTTTATCATTTCCTTCCTAACATAACTAATCAAAAGATTATTAATTTCTTTATCAACTTGCGTAATCATTTCCTTCCTAACATAACTAATTAAAAGATTATTAATTTCTTTATCAACTTGCGTTAATCATTTCCTTCCTAACATAACTAATTAAAAGATTATTAATTTCTTTATCAACTTGCGTTAATCATTTCCTTCCTAACATAACTAATTAAAAGATTATTAATTTCTTTATCAACTTGCGTTTATCATTTCCTTCCTAACATAACTAATTAAAAGATTATTAATTTCTTTATCAACTTGCGTTAATCATTTCCTTCCTAACATAACTAATTAAAAGATTATTAATTTCTTTATCAACTTGCGTTAATCATTTCCTTCCTAACATAACTAATTAAAAGATTATTAATTTCTTTATCAACTTGCGTTAATCATTTCCTTCCTAACATAACTAATTAAAAGATTATTAATTTCTTTATCAACTTGCGTTAATCATTTCCTTCCTAACATAACTAATTAAAAGATTATTAATTTCTTTATCAACTTGCGTTAATCATTTCCTTCCTAACATAACTAATTAAAAGATTATTAATTTCTTTATCAACTTGCGTTAATCATTTCCTTCCTAACATAACTAATTAAAAGATTATTAATTTCTTTATCAACTTGCGTTAATCATTTCCTTCCTAACATAACTAATTAAAAGATTATTAATTTCTTTATCAACTTGCGTTAATCATTTCCTTCCTAACATAACTAATTAAAAGATTATTAATTTCTTTATCAACTTGCGTTAATCATTTCCTTCCTAACATAACTAATTAAAAGATTATTAATTTCTTTATCAACTTGCGTTAATCATTTCCTTCCTAACATAACTAATTAAAAGATTATTAATTTCTTTATCAACTTGCGTTAATCATTTCCTTCCTAACATAACTAATTAAAAGATTATTAATTTCTTTATCAACTTGCGTTAATCATTTCCTTCCTAACATAACTAATTAAAAGATTATTAATTTCTTTATCAACTTGCGTTAATCATTTCCTTCCTAACATAACTAATTAAAAGATTATTAATTTCTTTATCAACTTGCGTTAATCATTTCCTTCCTAACATAACTAATTAAAAGATTATTAATTTCTTTATCAACTTGCGTTAATCATTTCCTTCCTAACATAACTAATTAAAAGATTATTAATTTCTTTATCAACTTGCGTTAATCATTTCCTTCCTAACATAACTAATTAAAAGATTATTAATTTCTTTATCAACTTGCGTTTATCATTTCCTTCCTAACATAATAATCAAAAGATTATTAATTTCTTTATCAACTTGCGTAAATCATTTCCTTCCTAACATAACTAATTAAAAGATTATTAATTTCTTTATCAACTTGCGTTAATCATTTCCTTCCTAACATAACTAATTAAAAGATTATTAATTTCTTTATCAACTTGCGTTAATCATTTCCTTCCTAACATAACTAATTAAAAGATTATTAATTTCTTTATCAACTTGCGTTATCATTTCCTTCCTAACATAACTAATTAAAAGATTATTAATTTCTTTATCAACTTGCGTAAATCATTTCCTTCCTAACATAACTAATTAAAAGATTATTAATTTCTTTATCAACTTGCGTTAATCATTTCCTTCCTAACATAACTAATTAAAAGATTATTAATTTCTTTATCAACTTGCGTTAATCATTTCCTTCCTAACATAACTAATTAAAAGATTATTAATTTCTTTATCAACTTGCGTTAATCATTTCCTTCCTAACATAACTAATTAAAAGATTATTAATTTCTTTATCAACTTGCGTTAATCATTTCCTTCCTAACATAACTAATTAAAAGATTATTAATTTCTTTATCAACTTGCGTTAATCATTTCCTTCCTAACATAACTAATTAAAAGATTATTAATTTCTTTATCAACTTGCGTTAATCATTTCCTTCCTAACATAACTAATTAAAAGATTATTAATTTCTTTATCAACTTGCGTAAATCATTTCCTTCCTAACATAACTAATTAAAAGATTATTAATTTCTTTATGAACTTGCGTAAATCATTTCCTTCCTAACATAACTAATTAAAAGATTATTAATTTCTTTATCAACTTGCGTTAATCATTTCCTTCCTAACATAACTAATTAAAAGATTATTAATTTCTTTATCAACTTGCGTTAATCATTTCCTTCCTAACATAACTAATTAAAAGATTATTAATTTCTTTATCAACTTGCGTTTATCATTTCCTTCCTAACATAATTAATCAAAAGATTATTAATTTCTTTATCAACTTGCGTAAATCATTTCCTTCCTAACATAATTAATCAAAAGATTATTAATTTCTTTATCAACTTGCGTAAATCATTTCCTTTCTAACATAATTAATCAAAAGATTATTAATTTCTTTATCAACTTGCGTTAATCATTTCCATCTATTATTATTATTATTAGTTCCAAACCATTGTTTGTTGGATGGCTCACTAATAGTGGTTTTGTTCGAAACTGAGCTTCATTCATGAAATATTACATATAACCACAATTAATATAACTTGTTAAAAGTGTGTTTGAGTTAAATTATAAATATGTAAACTATTAATTAAGAAAATAAGGTTTGCTGTCAATACTTTCCAGAAAATCACCGTTAATGGCAATAGTATTTATTGTATTTAATAGTTTACAAGGTAAACAAACGTGTTACGTTGGTGAGGAATATGTGTATAAATCTTCTGTAGTGAGCGTTGTTTTTCATAAAGCATTACCAAATGAAACATTTTAATCATTTAGGTAGAATACAAGGTTTTAATTAATACAATGGAACCCTGATTTGAGTAAATAAATAACGGCATTTTTAACTATCACTACTGTTACCTATGCTTACGAAATAAATAAAGCATAAATTCATAGCATAATACAAAGCAGACTTCGAAGACAGAGCATATATGAGGAAACCAGGATGGGAAATAAGATTGACGGGCCTGGTGCACTATGGATATTGTTTTGACCAAGGCTTAGAGAAATTAATTCACCATGGCTGCGCACCACGATTAGAAGCATTAAAGGGGCTGAAGCGACCAAGGCTTAGCGCAATTTCACGGGTTTCACCGCCTTAAAAAAAGTGGCAAGTTTAGAAACAGATTGTGGGACAATAGAAAGGTGGAAAATTATGAAATTAGGCTTATATTAAAACTTGAAACCTACTTTATATTATATTTAAAATCTATCCATCAGCAAATCCTCAAAAAATATGAAAATGACAACGATAAAGGACCCACTCTCAAATTTTTTCCCCTTAAAAAAATGGCGACCACAAACGGGGTATTTGTCACGGCGGCAATATTAAAGCAGTCTTATCTCACTACCGATAGGGCATTTCAACCAAAAGGCATTAAGAAAAAACAATCGGATTAATATGACGCAACTAAACGCAAAAAAAGGCCAATTTTGGTCGCGCTGCAATTTTCTAGTAAATCAGTCTATCCATGCTTAAATAACGCAAATTGGGGTAATTTTGAAAATTTAAAATTAAACATACTTAAACTTAAAATTAATCAATGAAAGCTGGAAAGCACAAATACTAAATATGAGGCTTTCATTTGAAACCGTTTTCAAATCAAACAAACGTATAGTTATTTCATGACGGCTTCCACAAAAAGGCTATCTGTTAAATTTTTCCCATGTTATTTCTATGGAAAATTTCATGATTTTCATCAAAATATCGTAAAATTTTTATGGAAATGAAAACCACCCTTAGCAACTTTATTTTTTATAAGAAAAACTAATAGTGGGGATGGATCTTTTTGAAATTTTAACCACATATTTAGGTCCCGAATTGTAGTTCTGTGGAATTTTTTCAAAGCAGTTAATACGATACAAAAAAAGTTATAACCAATCAAAAAACCATCCTTATACATTAAAGTCGGTATGAGGTCTTATCTAAGAGAGCTATCGCTCTCCTAGAATTTGGGATAAAAGCCAGTCATTAAGATTACTGTAGGTAGGTTAAAATAAATTATAAACAAATTAATTATTAATCTTACTGGTAGATGAATCAATTACTACATTGTTTTCTGTGACAGCTACGACACATTAATATAAGCTGTAAAGGTTACACCTCCGCTGCCGAAACTTTGCCGATAACTTTTCAAGGGAAATTATGACAAACAGAACTGTATAGATTATTTCATTAAATAACATTTTACATTTGCATTATTTACATTAAAATTCTTCATTCAAGGTAAAAATTATTGCGGTTTATTGAGTTCCCAGTTAGTTTTATACTCAGTGCCACCACACGGAATAAAATCAAGTAAATAAATTTTTATTTTAAATGCAATTTTAAGTTTTTAACGGTAGTAAAAAGCACATTATAGCTTGGAAATTACGCATGACGTTCATGATGGATTTCCTATAAGCTTAACGATAAAAACAAATATAACATTTCTACTCAAATTTTGGTGTTGAATATCAAAGATATTGTAGTTTTCTAATTAATCATTAGAAACACATTATATTTAAGAACATGTTTTATTAAATATTACAATGATTAACTAATGTTGAATTAATATATAAAATTGGAGTAAATCATTATAAAACTGCACACCATTCCCCCCCCCGCGTATGAATTAAGAAATTGGAATAATAGACCAAATTTAAATGATTAATAGAAAACGGATTTAGTAATTTTTCTAATTTTAATACAATGTAATTTTTTTACAACAATGTAATTTTAATAATTTAAAAAAAAATGTAATTTTTATAATTTTAAAACAATGTAATTTTAATAATTTTAAAACAATGGAATTTTAATGATTTTTACAAAATAAAATTAAAAAAAAAACAGGTGAATAATGATCCTATATAAAACAAGAAGAAAAATTATAGTCTAAGAAGAATTTTATTGGAACACAGGAAATTAAATTAACCATATAATACTGGTAGAAAAGCCGGTAACTAATTATAAGGCTAGTTTGAAGTTTAAATTTTCGCGCGTATTAGCAACAGGTCCCTTCATTGTCACCCACAACGTCCTGGCTAATCCATAACTATGAGACTTTACTCATAATAGTACATTTTAGCCCTAACCAAAGTTTTGCCTATTCTGGAGAAATATGCTCAGAGTTTTAGGGCTTAAGAAGCTATATTTGGTCATTCATTATATTTGTACCTAAATTTTTTAATATGTTATATGATATTCATGTCTAACACATTAAAAACTGTTAACATTTTTTCCAGTGCCCCAGTTTAATATAATTCTTTACATTATTTCTAAGAACTTTAATTATTTATTTTACTTACAAAAAAAATTAAACTGACTGTTTGGCGACAGCCTCCTGGGCGACAGCCTCCTCCTCCATTTGGATGACGACATCCTGGGGGGCGTTCTTTGACGCCCCCTCTCCATTCTCCTTGCCCTCCTCCTTTTTTTTCTTTTCCAATAATATAAATAGGCTATTAACTATCTTTATTGAATTTAGACTATCTGTTTGTTTACTAAGTCATTCATTTGGTCTAACAATTATGAAACACAAGGAGGATTCATACCATTTACACCTGAAGGCCAGGAGGCGCCTGGAGGAAAAAATGTAAAAGGGGTTTTTGTCTTCCAGGTAGCCTGCCCTCGTGGCGTAAATGGTATGAATCCCCCATATGTGAAAACTAAATATAGTTTAGGAACTAGAATTTGGATAAAAAAAGGCCCAGTGTTTACAATTAACTAGTCATGAGAGATAGTGTTGTGCTGCCAGTCTTGCAACCACGGAGTTGTATCATTTCTTAAAATACATGCTGGTAGTATCAAGAGCAGGGTGGGAAATAAGGATTTTTTTGAAACTGGACATGGGGCCAGCGACCCCCCTGGCCTGGAATAAATAAACTGGTCCATGGCCATTGACCAGGACGCGTCGTCTGCTAAAATAACTAAGTGGATAATTCAAGCAGTTGAGATAATGTCTGGACTCTGGTTACCCTTGAATTTTATTAGTGGTCAAGTGGACCACTGACCCCCTCCGATTTAATTTCTAAACTGGTCCAGGCAATTTTTAAACTGGTCATTTGCCCTATGCCACCGCCTTATTTCCCACGCTGATCAAGAGTGAATTGATCTTATTGATTAATTGGCTCTGACTTGTTATAATATTTAAATGACACATATAGGGCAAATAATTAACTATATGTCTCAGACGATAGCTTATTCTGTATTATACTCTGTAACAGCAACGGTTATCAGCACGCTCAAAGCTAGGTCTCTATGTAACGTAGCTTTGTGCGTAATGTTAAGAGACGAAAAACTTCAGTAACTTCAGGTTTAAAATATGCGCGAGACGCGAGTTTCTTTCTCCAGTACACGCCTGCACGGACCTTTAGGCCTTAGTTTCAAATACGGGTGAAATTGCCTAAGGCCTAGAGGTCCATGCACTCGAGCTAAAAAAATTCGCGGATATTTTAAATCCTGAAGATTCTTATTTTCCTCGTCTCTTGTCAACGCGTAAAAAGCTACGTTACATATTGAGACTTAGCTTTTCGCGTTCTGACAACCGTTGTTGTAACAGAGTATATACAGAATAAGCTGTCGTTCGAGATAGGGGGTTGCCTATCCTATAGCGTGAAAACATATTCCCTCACGCGCATTCTTTATTCATGGTCAAACTAACAGCTTCTAAAAAAAGGATCCCTACCTTTGAGGGCAGGGCAATTTCTAATTATATGCCCTGCTTCTTTGCAGAAATAGCATATGCGCGGACGCCCCCCACGTTTACCGCGACCGCCTTGACCACCGCGATCGCCTCGACCACCACGACCGACGTCATTATTTGTAACATAAACGTTACCGGTTATATGCCAACTGTCCATTTTATAAGCCTTGGCCGGTTAACAAGGAATTAAAAAAAATCACAATTAACGTTAGAAAGTGCTTACTATCTATTTTCAAACTAATTCATATAAATAAACATTCAAGTTGTTAAATATATGACTTAGCTTAAAAACAAATAAAAGAAAATTAATTCTTAAATAAATTTTGGCATAGAACTCACTTTCGTTCCTTAAAATTTGAAAGTTGAGACACTGACTATAGCCCACTCGATCACGCACTCCTCCGTCGTGGAGCGCGTGATCGAGTGGGCTATGCACTGACAGTGTAAAATAAGAGGAATAATAATAATGATTAAAAATTTAAATATTTGTGTGAATGCCGAGCTCCATAAAGGAGCCGCCCTGTGTTTTTAAAACTATTATGGGACATTTTAAAATTTTATTGCACAATGTCCAGTGTCCTGTGCTTATTTCCGGCCCAGCCTATAAATGTTCTTGTGCTTATTTTCGGTCCTGTACACAACTTTGACTTTTTAACTAAGCCTTTTTTATGTCGCCACGTTTTCGGGCGCCTTCCGGTGTTTTGGACTTTTGGTACGTATTCTCCAACACATTTTCCTCTGACTTACAATTAATTTCATTTCTAATTAATCTTTTAAGGGTTAATAACTGCTATTATTAGTTACATTACGTCTGTATTAAATTATTTACATTTTTTCTCTTTTTTAATTTTTATTCTTTTTTCCCTTCACGTTAAGCCTAATACTTTTTATTACATTTCACTGTATGTTGTTTTTATTTAAGAGTGTATATAATTGTACTTCTTTGTGGTTCCAAAGTGTTCTTTGTGCAACGCTTTATTGGATAGCTTTGTGGTTCCAAAGCGTTCTTTGTGCAACGCTATATTGGATTTCTTTGTGGTTCCAAAGCGTTCTTTGTGCAACGCTATATTTGATTTCTTTCCGGATCAAAGGTGTTCTTTGTGCAATAGCTACTTGGGGTTATTTGCAAACACAAGTTGAAAATTGCTGTGTGGAATTAAGAACTGTTTCAAAAATACAGAACTGTGTTATATTTCTTTACGAATATTCAAAATGGTTTCTCGAGCAGAACAAAAGAAAATATATAAGCGCTTAGTAATGCAAAAAAAAAGAGCAGAAGCCAAGTTAAAATCACAAGTTCAGAGTAAATCAATGAAACATGATAAAACTAACAAACTTAAGTGTAAACAGTACTATCTTAAAAACAAGGCGTTGTTTAAGAGAAACTATGTGGAGCGTAAATCTCTACTTGAGACAGGGAAAAAACCTAAGAGAACTATGCCGCCAGGTGGAGACGCTAATTTGCGCTCAAAAAATAGAAAACCAAATAAACGGGATAAATTTGTCTTTGCGAAAAGACTCCTTAATGCGGGGATTTTCAAGACGAAAAACAAGAAATTTATAGCCGAAAGTTACAAACGGTTTCTAGTCACACGTTTAACTGAAAGGCTGGCAGTATTGAAGTCTTTTGACGGTGAGACTAGTAAAAGATGCACCAAATTTGTCTCTTACAAGCTAAAATGCCAATTGTTAGCTGGTAAAATATTGCATTTGAAAAGGCAAATGTATTCGGCATACCACGCCCAACTATCAGGGATGGTTAGCGAATTTAAGGATTTTGTCAAAAAAATCAAAGAAATTGGGTCAGTCACTTGTGACAATTTGACGGAAGTTGTGGGTGGGAAAAGGCTTCACAGTAGCCTAAAAGAAGCCTATTTTCATGAAATTACCTATTATGCAATTGGGAATAATGGCAGAATACTGAAAAATGACGAAGAGTCACGCTATACCAAAATTTTTCAATTGAATTCTGATGGTAGTGTACGAAAGGTTCTGAGAG
The DNA here is from genome assembly GCA_019434445.1 of Phalangium opilio. Taxonomy (NCBI): domain Eukaryota; kingdom Metazoa; phylum Arthropoda; class Arachnida; order Opiliones; family Phalangiidae; genus Phalangium; species Phalangium opilio. The sequence goes on along the minus strand of JAEQBA010000282.1, from coordinate 34,995 downwards.
ACCGTGCTTCCAATTCGACTAAAGAACTGTTTGTTGATGAAATGGGAAATTTCGTTGAAATAAGAAACAATGACAAAACTCATGTCATTGAACGAGTCTTACAAATTAATGAGTCGGGGGTTGTTACGAATCTTTTCAACGTTGTTGAGAATGAGGAGAAGAACCCCAAAGCAAATTTAGTGATCAACGAAGATGGGTTCATTGAAACCCAACCCAAAACAGTTTATTGGGAATGCAGTCATATTTGTAAAGTTAGAAATCAAGCCATTTCAAAAGTACTAGCTTTCGTAAACACAGTTGCGACTGCCAATGAAAAATCTTTGACTAAAATTTTTGAGTCAGATTTGGACCTTTGCGAATTAAGAAAGCAATTTTGTGCAAAATCAAACGTGTCTATACCACCAGATGGGGACGAAATAGTCGTGAAAATAGTTCCGTTTCTAGGTTACACTGCTTACTGCGCTGATACCGAAGAGTGCCAAAGTTATTTGCGTTCTTTCGCTGAACTCGCTCCTCATTATTCGGGAATTAGAACTATTCTGAATAATATTTATCGCGTCAAAGCGTTGCTCAACGCTTTAACTAAAATTTCAACTGAAATTGAACGTGGTGATTACGAGTCTCTGACAAAAGTCATGGCGGAATTGAGAAAAATCCTTGTCACACGTGGAAAAAATTTGAATAAGGAACAAAACGATGCTCCTACAGGAAGCGTTAACGCTCCACGGCCGAGTCTTGATGAAAGTGATATCTTGAGTCTTTACGAGAATCAATTCGCTCGGGCAATGCTACATACCAACGTAGTTTCACGATACGCCCTGCGACTGCTGTTTTAGATTACTGAAAAAATCTGATTTAAGAGCTGTAGGAAAACTAGTAAACAGTCCGTTTTTGATAACGAGGCCTATCTGATTTTAAGAGCTGGCTGGATAATGAATAATTCGGACGCGAGAGAAGCAGACATGCTTCTATGTCGTTACTGCGCCACGGATTTGGGAAAGGGTAAAGTTCCCATTAGATGTTTTCTAAACAACTTGGCGGTTGACAATCCTCCGCCAGATGTCACCTCTTTAAACATGTTTGAGAAAGTTTTAATTCAGCTTGTGAAGCCGTTCCACACTGTGGTGCGGTTAGGCACCAAAACCAATTCCAACATGCAGTTTGGTACGGTTAAAGCTTTAAAGGGAAGAGTAATTTATCTTCCAATACCCGTGGAGAAAAATTTGAGGATGATTCCTAAGACGTTGCCCACAAATCACGAACTGCATATCTTGGTGAATGGCGTTCCCACTGCGGACAAAAAGGTTTGGCAGCAGGTTGTTTGCCTCGAAAAAGTGTTGAAAGCATTCAGTGTGCTAAAAAAATTAATCCTTTTTACAAAGACATTGATATTTCGGCAATGAATCTGGATTATATTTGTGGGACGCAAGATGTTGATGGCGGAGAAAATTCATTGACTCCCGATGAATTACTGAGCGTGACAGATCCACTAGCGCTGATCAACGATGGCTGTGATGCGGTGCCACGTGCTCCCGCTGCGCTTCCAATGGAAGCGGTGAATAGCGGTCACGACATGCAAGCTGGCCAAAACGCTTCAAATATAGGCGTGCAGGGTGAAAATCACTTGAACCTTGCAGCAGACGACGCCTACGCAATTTTAACGCAGCCCGATGCTTTGTTGCGAAAACTTTCCGAATACGAAGCCAATGATCTGTACGATCATTACTCTATTCATCCGGTGAACGTCCAACCACCGAAGGATTTATTGGGTACTTACCAAATGAAGCGCGTCGAAGCCGAGCCGGTTAGCACTTGGGACAAAAAACTGGAATACATGAGCTTCGTTCATTTGTTCCCTCGGGGTCGCTTTGGCAAGCACGATGATAGACCATTTGGAAAAATAACGGAAACCGAGTATCGTTTATCCCGTCTTTTGAACAAAAGTCCAATTTTTAGACGAGATTACGCCTATTTGTTTCATTCTTATCAAGAATGCGAAATGAAAGCGATTTCTAGCAGTTTGAACTACGTTCTTCGTGTTAAAAAACCCATGCCAATTGGAGTTGGAACTTTGCTCAGTCGGGTTGAATCTGGCGATAAAGAACTTGAAAGTAATTTAGCTACTTTCTTGGGCCATATTCGAGGTACTAAGGACTACTGGTATAAAGTCCTTAGATCCGTTCTAGCGATGATTCGGGAATTTGGCCCTCCCACCTGGCTCTTGACTTTTAATCCGGCCGAATATGATGACGTGGAACTGCACGATCACTTGAGAAAAGTGAATTCAGACGTTCCAGGAGTAGAGTCGATGACGGTGGCTGAATTGTTGAATTTAGACCCACTTAGCGTCAATTTGCACTTTCACAACAAAGTGCGGTCGCTGTTAAACAACTTTGTCTTGTGTAAGCAAAATCCAGTTCTTGGCATGATAGAACATCATTTTTGGCGGGTTGAATACCAATCTCGAGGTTTACCTCACTACCACATGCTTTTGTGGGCCAAGGACGCTCCAAAGATTGGAACTTCTTCGGCCGAGACTATTTTGGATTACGTGCAAAAAAACGTCACGTGTTCGATGCCAAGCGCATCGGTAAGTCCGGAGCTGCACCGGCTGGTAAAAAAATTTCAAACTCACAAATGCACCTCCAGTTGTTATAAGAAGGTGAAAAATTCTAAAAAGGGATCAAAAGTGTGTCGTTACGGTTTCCCTCGAAACGTAACAAACGTTGCCACTATGAATTCCGTCAGATCAGTTACTCGTCATCGTAAGATGAAAAAGGTGCAGAAACGACTGTACGACTTGCCGAGAAAACAGCACGAAGAGTTAATAAATGATTATAATCCCACGCTTCTTTTGGCTTCCAAAGCCAATATGGATTTGCAATTTGTCGCTGACAAATCGGAAATAGTGGCAAACTATGTCACTGCGTACGTGACAAAGGGAGACCGAGCTGACATGGACCAAACTTTTGCCGAGTTAGGGAATGAAAGTTTGTCCAAAAAATTATTTGCCTATAGATTGAAATCTTTGACGTGCAAGCAAATAGGAATTTATGAAGCTCTTGATATGATGCTGGGCCAAGATCTTTACAACAAGTCCGACAGCACTAAATTTATAAACACTAACTTGAAAGAAAACCGATCGAGAATTTTGAAAGGTTACAAGGAACTCGCTCGTTTGAGGGAAACTGACCCCGAAAGCAAGGACACTTGCCAAAAAGGGTTCGTCGACGACAAGTATCCGAATCGTCCCGACAGCTTGGAAAATCTTAGTTTGCGGGAATTTGGTCAGTTTTACGATTACGCGAAGCACTCTGAAGGTGTCGAGAAAAATGCGAATGTAATCGAGTTGAAAAACAATCTGGGTTTCATGAGAAAGAGAATTAAGCCCTACATAGTGGAGCACTACATTCACGACCCGATAGAGGAGAAAGAAAAGTATTGTCACGCTCTACTGATCCTCTTTAAACCTTGGCGTGACGAAACTGAACTATTAGGCGAGTTTGAAACTTACGCGGATGCTTTCGAAAACTCTCTTTCAGTGTTAAAAGATATGAGAGAATATCACGAGAAACTCTCGGTTTCCAAAGAAGTTGAAAAGAAACGCGAGGCTTCTAAAAAGGCGAAAGAGCCAGAAACCGTAATTTCGGAAGCAGAAAGTGACGACGATGAAAATGCGTTGCAAGGGAAGGAAATTGTTATTGAAGTTGAGAATGCGATGGCTGATGTAGAAGCTGCCATGGAAATGAATTTCGAGACTGATGTTGACAATGTGGCGTTACTAAACTCGGATCAAAGGCGAATATATGATCACATCATGGATCACTTCTCCCAAGAGGGAGAAAAATCTGGAAACAAGTGCCTTTTTGTGTCGGGACCTGGTGGCACTTGGCAGCGTTGAATGTTAATGGCGTAACATTACACAGATTACTAATGTTGCCGGTAGATCATGGGCGTATTGCCGAATACCATTCCCTAAGTTCTGACAATATGAGCATTATGAAAGAAACCTTGGGAAATTTAAAACTGTTAATTATTGATGAAATTTCCATGGTCTCGTCGGTGTTACTGACTCATGTTCACTTGAGGCTGAACGAATTTTGGGAAATGAACCAACCATTTGGTGGTGTGGTCTCTATCCTTGTTTTGGGAGACTTTTTCCAATTGCCTCCGGTTCAAGGGAATCCCGCGTTCATCAAAATCACTTCCGAAGAAGCCAGACTTAGATTCAATTGCATTGGAGGAAGTGATCTTTGGAAGTATTTTAAATACGATGAACTAACGCAAAATGTTAGACAAGCTAACGACCAAAGTTACGGCGACATTCTAAGCAGAGTTAGAATTGGAAATATTTTCGAAGCTGATGTTGCAACCTTAAAAAGTAGATTGGTTGCTGACGGACAACACATCGAGGTGGCTATGGACCTTTTCATTAAGCTGTCCAATGAAGGGTTTCACCCAATTTGTTTGATGCCTAAATTAGCCATGTGCGTAAAATTCAACTTTGATATGCTGCGAAAAAACGGCCAGAAAGTTGAAAGCATTCCTTGTCAGGATAGACTCGCTGACTATGGCAGAAAAATGAATAAAAACATTCTCAGGAGACTGCAAGGGCTACAAAACGAACCGTCCAAAACAGGCGGTTTGGAGAGCGAGTTAGTTCTTTGCGTTGGCTGCCGAATAATGGTCAGAAGGAATATTAGTTTTGAAAAAGGCGTTGTAAATGGTACGATGGGTTTCGTAACTGGGTTCAAGAAGGACGAACATGGAAACGTTACTGGGATTTTTCTAAGAGTAGATCGCGAACCGAATAACGACGACGCTAACAATGACTTTTTAGTTGAGAAAATTTGCGTCAAATTTTTGCTCATGGCAAACATTTACGTTAAACGCTCCCAGTTTCCCGTCATCCTGGCGTACGCTATTACGATACACAAAAGCCAAGGCATGAGTTTAAAATGCGCCATTATGGATTTGGGTCCGAATTTATTCGGAGCGGGCATGGCGTATGTGGCTTTATCGAGAGTGACGTCCTTGGCCGGACTCCATCTATTACAGTTATATCCGACTAAAATTAAGGCGGATGGACGAGCCATTATGGAGTATAACAGGCTTCGCAAAAAATATAGGCCAGATCTGCCTCTTTTGGAAATGACGGAGTCGAAAGAAAGTCGAGGTGGCAAAAGAAGTGCGCCTACACTATCTAAAAGCCTTTTAGAAGGCGAGGAAGAGAGATGTGCAGAAACACCGAAGATGAAAAGGAAAGCCCAACAGAGTTCGGATAGTTTGCCCTTGAAGGGTTTAGCTAACGATGACCAAGTAACGTGCTATTCTAAAAGCGTTTTGCAACTACTCTTTATAGTGCCGGAATTAAGAGAATTGGTTAAATCTTACAATGGATCATTCGTTGAAAAACCAGTTTTACGTTGCCTCCATAACACGATAAACGACATCGAGAGTTCTCAAGGAAGCTTCAGTCGTAAAGGGTTGGAACTGAGAATGGCTGTCGGAAATCATTTTACGCAAAACGATCAACAAGACGCCAGTGAATTTTTGATGGTCCTTTTGACGAGACTAAGCCAAGAAATGGAAGCCGATTACTCTAAGGCTCTAAAAGATCTTTTTTGGTCAATGTCACGAAACGTTACCAAATGCCCCAAGTGTCAAGTTGAACAAAATTCAGAGAATATTGTTGAAAGCAACATTTTCATTCTTCCACTAGAAAACCGAGATAAAATTGATTGGAAATCTCTAGAAAAAAGGATGAGATTAACAGAGGTGCCATGCGTATTTTGTAACAATCCAAAAATACCAGAGCGTGATATATTGATATCCAGCGGGAAGTACGTATTTTTGTGTCTTCTCCGTGGCGATTACAAAGATGGTCGACCAATTAAGATTTCGACCAAAATATCAAGTTTTGAAAATCAAAATGTCACTATGAGTAAGATGCTTTTTAAAACTAAAGGGGTGATTATTCATAAAGGTGAATCGTTGGCCGAGGGACATTGTGTGAACTTTGTGAGAAAAGACAACGGCTGGTACGAGGTCAGTGATACAATGATCAGAAAAAGGGAGAGATTCTTCAGTAACTTGACTGACGTCACTTTTCTGCTCTTGAAAAGAGTCCAGACACATTAAAGGGAATCTAACGTGCTTGAAGAATCCATATCAAATTTACCACGAGTAAAGTCCAAAATTTCAATATTTGTACAGTCGCCGCAATTAAAAACTTTCTCTCTCGCGACGTCTTGTTTCAATCATAAGCCGCAAATTATTGATCTGATACAATGGGTATAAAAAACGTATCTTATATTGTTGTTTCAATAAATTTTTTACTAAGCGTTTTTTTTTGCACTCTCCACTTTCCATTTCCAACTGCTAAATAGGGGGTTTTGAATGATTGGGATGATTTTAAAGAGAAGGTGAACAGTTGAGCATAGCTCGTCCGAATTACCGAATGACATTCCAGTAAAGGGAGAGTGATGTTAATTGCAATTTTCTGAATACACGTCCCCCACGGAATCAATGCCTTGAGCCATATTCTTATGGATAGAGATACCCTTTAATGTTGCACAAAGATGTAATCAACAATTGTGGAATGGAACTTAAAATCTTCCTCCGGTGAAGATATGGCCACGGGTGCGACATTCTGTTCCACTATGGTTCGCAAATGCCAGGGGGTGGAGAAAGATTTCTATCTAGATTAGTGGGCGATTCTTAATGTCAGATTCAACATAAGTCTGCACGAACGTTTGGTTGAAAACGGCGCATTTCGGAGAGAACCATCTAGAAATTCAATGGCCAACCAATTCCCTCAATATGTCACCCATTGAAAACCGCTTGGTGGAGTTAATAAAGGTTCACTAAAAAGGAGAATACCCACATTCAAAGTATAGCATGGGTCACAAAGTGGTGCCTACATTTGAGAAAGTGGTTGTGTTCATTGTCTTCAACTAATTGGGATTCGCCATAATCAAGATGACGAACCTTTCTCAAGAAACCCTTTATTTACAATGCGAAATTAGTATTATACTAAAGTTACACTAGTCTTAGCAGTGTATCCCATGGCAAATTATGGTCTTTTTGACAATCAATGGAATCTGCTGAGCTGCACGAAGTATTAAATCCTTGAAGGTTAAGTAAGGACGCAATTAATTCAGAGTGTGTATATATTTTATTGAGAAAAACCCAACCAACATAACAAGTTAAATAAAGAATAAAGACACTTTGCTAATTACTATCCAACATTTACTCTTAATTATGAACATGGTTAGGATAAATACATTTATACGTTTTCATTTTTAATTTCATTGTGCGATCAATATTTGATCATTTTCCCGTTGGCGTTTACAACCTGTTGCATTCTCTGCGGCATTGATGAAAACAGATTGCTTATGTAATCGGGCCCCTCGCCAACCTCTTCCCATATTATATTGTTCTGGGATACAATCCTTTTCATAATCGCCCAGACGTTTTCGATTGGAGATAAGTCGGGTGAATTTCTTGGCCAGTTCATTACATCTATTTCCGGATGATTCTCATTCAAATACGCCATGGTTGCACGTGACTTGTGTATACTCGAATTATCTTGTTGAAATATAGATTTACCGTCCGGAAAATGATTGTCTACGACATGAGGAAAAAAGGTATGTTCCAATACATCAATATATTTATCGGAATTAATGTTCCCTTCTATTCGCGCTAAGGTGGCAATTCCATGTTTTGAAATATAACCCCACACTGGCACAGAAAACCGTCCGCTCTTCTGGATTGAATGAATGTTAGCCGCATCATATCGGGTCCCTTTCTCTCTCCACACTCTTACGTGATGGTCCGTAGATGAACAAAATGTTGATTCGTCGCTGATGACAACTTCATTCCATTCGTTCCTCCAGTGAAGGTGAGCGCGCGCAAATGCTAGGCGTTCTTGTTCGTGCTCTGGTTTGAGATATGGCTTCTCCGCGGCGATACGACTGTGTAGCCCAACGTCACGTAATCGGTTTCTAATCGTTGTTTCCGATGCTTCCAATTCCATGATGGATTTTACAGATCGAACAGTGGTGGTAGGATTATTCACAACAAGAGCAGCAATAACGTCGTCTTCATCTGCAGTGGTAACGCGTGGAGTTCCCGGTCTTGGTTTGTCTGTCAATCGCCCATTTTCACCATAAGCGGCTAGCCATGACCTCACGGTTGGCTTTGAACAGCCCAGTTGCTGCGCAATAAAAGGAACACCCCGACCAGCCTCATGTAACGCAACGAGCCTATTGCGTTCTTCCTGTTATAATCTTGGCATACTGACTGGTGAATGAGTGAGACAAACTGATAGTCTTTATATAACAATTTAAGGTAAAAAATATATTCTAACACATATTTGTTCTATTTTAAAAATGCCACGAAAAAACGCAAATTGGGTTTTTTCGTGGCATTTTTAAAATATGTGTTGCCTGAATAAAATAGAACAAATATGTGTTAGAATATATTTTTTACCTTAAATTGTTATATAAAGACTATCAGTTTGTCTCACCTTCACTGGAGGAACGAATGGAATGAAGTTGTCATCAGCGACGAATCAACATTTTGTTCATCTACGGACCATCACGTAAGAGTGTGGAGAGAGAAAGGGACCCGATATGATGCGGCTGACATTCATTCAATCCAGAAGAGCGGACGGTTTTCTGTGCCAGTGTGGGGTTATATTTCAAAACATGGAATTGCCACCTTAGCGCGAATAGAAGGGAACCTTAATTCCGATAAATATATTGATGTATTGGAACATACCTTTTTTCCTCATGTCGTAGACAATCATTTTCCGGACGGTAAATTTATATTTCAACAAGATAATTCGAGTATACAAAAGTCACGTGCAACCATGGCGTATTTGAATGAGAATCATCCGGAAATAGATGTAATGAACTGGCCAAGAAATTCACCCGACTTATCTCCAATCGAAAACGTATGGGCGATTATGAAAAGGATTGTATCCCAGAACAATATAATTCCCAATGATAAGGACGAACTATTCACCATCATCCAGGCCGCATGGGAAGAGGTTGGCGAGCGGCCCGATTACATAAGCAATCTGTTTTCATCAATGCCGCAGAGAATGCAACAGGTTGTAAACGCTAACGGGAAAATGATCAAATATTAATCGCATAATGAAATTAAAAATGAAAACGTATAAATGTATTTATCCTAATCATGTTCATAATTAAGAATAAATGTTGGATAGTAATTAGCAAAGTGTCTTTATTCTTTATTTAACTTGTTATGTTGGTTGGGTTTTTCTCAATAAAATATATACACACTCTGCATTAATTGCGTCCTTACTTAACCTTCAAGGATTTAATACTTCGTGCAGCTCAGCAGATTCCATTGATTGTCAAAAAGACCATAATTTGCCATCGGATACACTGCTAAGACTAGTGTAACTTTAGTATAATACTAATTTCGCATTGTAAATAAAGGGTTTCTTGAGAAAGGTTCGTCATCTTGATTATGGCGAATCCCAATTAGTTGAAGACAATGAACACAACCACTTTCTCAAATGTAGGCACCACTTTGTGACCCATGCTATACTTTGAAGGTGGGTATTCTCCTTTCAGTGAACCTTTATTTCCTCCATCAATGGGTGACATATTGAGGGAATTGGTTGGCCATTGAATTTCTAGATGGTTCTCTCCGAAATGCGCCGTTTTCAACCAAACGTTCGTGCAGACTTATGTTGAAACTGACATCAAGAATCGCCCACTAATCTAGATAGAAATCATTCTCCACCCCCTGGCATTTGCGAACCATAGTGGAACAGAATGTCGCACCCGTGGCCGTATCTTCACCGGAGGAAAATTTGAAGTTTCATTCCACAATTGTTGATTTGTGCAACATTAAAGGGGATCTCTATCCATAAAAATATGGCTCAAGGCATTGATTCCGTGGAGGACGTGTATTCAGAAAATTGCAATTAACATCACTCTCCCTTTACTGGCGTGTCATTCGGTAATTCGGACGAACTATGCTCAACTGTTCACCTTCTCTTTAAAATCATCCCAATCATTCAAAACCCCCTATTTAGCAGTTGGAAATGGAAAGTGGAGAGTGCAAAAAAAAACGCTTAGTAAAAAATTTATTGAAACAACAATATAAGATACGTTTTTTAATACCCATTGTATCAGATCAATAATTTGCGGCTTATGATTGAAACAAGACGTCGCGAGAGAGAAAGTTTTTAATTGCGGCGACTGTACCAGAAAGGAGCATCATATCTGTCTAAGATATACTAATAGTTTCATATTCCCTTTAAAGTAATTTGTGACTGGGTAAGATTGTTAATCCTAGAGCAAGTTTAAGGTTAACGATGGTTCTGGAGTAATTTTGATGTTGCCTACTATAATAACCGTGAAAGGGAGAGGAGGGAGGATTGTAGGGTCATGCTATTGTTAGGAAAAAAAGGCGATGATTCTTGCATTAATTTTAGAATTTTCTAGTGAAGGCTTTTTACCTCTCCGTGTGACGTAGTCCAGGAGAGGTTCTGTAACGGCCGTGTCTGTCCTGTTCTTTTCCCCATTGACTGATTTCCATGTGTCCAAGATTTATCCTTATTGGATGTAAAAGGTCGTCTGCTTTACTGTACATTCGCTATGTTTGGAATACTGCTTCAATATTTCGTAAATTTTTACTTCAAAAAAGTGAAATAATTCCATATCTAGGTAAATACGTTTGTAGTAGTAGACCTCTTGACACGAAGAGGTAATATTTTGGTTTTCCCAACTTGTAGTACTCTGTATTAGTCTTGCCCCAATGGTGTTTTATGTAAAAAACACGCTAAAAAAGTAACCCTTGTTGGTAATGCTATGTGATTAAATATAATTCTTTAATAAGCTGGTGAAACTATTGAGACAAACTCATCCTATTAGTTAACATTGAACAGATTTTTTGAACTGAGATTTAGACACTCGTATCCACATTTTAAATAAATACTGATTAAAATTAATATATTCAAAGAGTTTTCTAAACATCAGTTTCGCATCTTCCATTTTTTTCTCTTTTAAGCGCGCTATTTTTTTTAAATTAAGACGCCCATAACTTTTTTACATTAACAAAACCATTCAAAAACATTAAATTAAATTAATCTAATCTTATATTATCCTGTTACAATATCAAAGATTAGCAAAGCTTTTATGTTTAAATATTATCTATTAATATAACCTTTTCTTTCTATAACTTATCAATAATGTGTACCCGACCCAATCCGATACCACTTACAAAAATTGATTTTTAAACTATTTAATAGTTAGGCTTAAAAAAAGCCATATGAACTTATTAATTTGTCCTATAACTAATATCCTACTATTGTTGTATAATTTGTTTTTATAAAGTGTGAAAATTATTTCCCAAATTGTGGTTGCCAATATATATAATTAATTAATATTATTGTTGTAATTAAAACAACTAAACCATTTTTCCAATTAATATTCCAGTAAGTTTTGCATAATCTCTTTGTGTTTCTCACCAGCTGGGGTAGTCTGCGTGGCAGGTTGCATTGCATAAATCCAACAGGGGTACAATTTGCAAAGCCATCTGGGATTTTTTTTTCCCAAAAATTAATAACCTTTTCATTGTCCCTTTGGTAACCCACGCGCAAAACAATAATTGCCATGTTCTAGCAGCAATGTTTACAAACTTAAAGTTAAGAGTTGCGTGACAAAATTTTAAAAATAGACCCTCAAAATCTTATATTTAAATGAACATACAATTGCCAGTAAATAGTAAAGCTTTCTTTCAACCCCCGCCCCTTTACATTACTAATATAACGAAGATCAAAATTATTCCGACATAAATACTACAAACAGTGCATATTTTCAAGTTTGAAACATACAACTTAAAGACTAATTTCGTACAACTACATGCGTATCGTATCAACACGAGCCAACTGCTAAGCTTCAACAGAAAGATAATTCATCATAGCTAGTATTACCAGTATTATAAAAATAAAAGATTAAAACTACACATCTCAAAAATATGATGATGATCATCATCATTATAAAAAAACCACAACAAGACTTCGATAGACAAATCAAAAAATATATTCAACTTCTCCACCGAAATAACAGACACTTTAGACTGGCGTGTTCAAATAGTGAGAGCGTCTTTGGATTGAGACCAGCAAAGATATTCAAAGAAATAATCTTTCTATTGGCTTGAGTCAGTGTCTATAGAACATCAAGCCGTATCAAGGCCAAATAATACATGTCACCTCTTTGGTTTCCCTATATAACTACGTTACGGCTTGGCAAGCCGTGCCTACAAGTTCATCAACACAATAGAAGTTCATAACAGCTATGGATTCACTAAAAAACCTTTTTCGGGCAAAAGTTGCCACAACGTTGTTAAAATTTAGAACAGCAATGGTTTGTTACTAAAATTATGTACTTGACTCTGTTGGGAGTTGGGCGCACTCCTGTAAGCCAAGCTTCTGGGCGACAAAGTTTTGAGGGAATAAGGGACTTGTCAGCATGCCTACCCTACAGGAACTGACTACCCCGCGTCCGCGGGTGGTGAAATACCCCAAATCCCCCCTCCTTCACCACTCGATTAAACCTCAAGTACTTCACTCGTTACTCTAAAATACCCACTGATTAACCTTGGACTTCAATTTTCATCAAAACGCCTTAAAGGTAATATATCATGATGGTATATTACATTGTTTATCAGACGTTTGCCAAACAAAACAAGGTCGAGGGAACCAGTAAAAAATGCTGCCAATTAATGACGTTAAGCAGTAATGCCATCTGAGTTCAATAGTAATAAGTATAGAAAAAAACCTAAAATCAACTGGATTGGAGATGTCACTAACGAAATACAAGCCACCTCATTAACTCTCAGAACTAAACTGCAGATTCTACACCAACAAATCACTACCAATTTTAAAAAGCATCTTTAAGTATATTAGGAGTAATTTAACAAACTCCCCTTCCCTTTTTTTATACCTTTAAAAAATATGATATTAAAACACATGCTTTACTATTTATCTGGCAATTATATAGTCTCAATTTGACAGTCCTAGGATTAAATGTGTGTAAATATTTTTTCATCATTGAATTGTTCACTTGAGAGATTAAAAAAATTATTATAGGCATTCGTACGATAACGTTGAACTCTCACACTTTTTAAGTCCAACCTTCACGTATGACTGTCTTTGAACATTTTTTTAATCCCTCTCACGCATTCATTGTGAAACTTACATTTTAGATTCATTTAAAATTAATTATAGTTACTCTTAGCTTTTCCCTGTTAAGGTCTATTTTTTGGCAGCAGGACGCAATCGCTAATTATCCTCAAAAGCCTTTCTGGTGTCAAAAAACAATTTTCTTTGGAAATGAATTACTTACCATTAGTTTCATAAATACTACTAAAACATTTCTTGATCGTGTTATTTCCTATATTCAATGATAAATCTAAGCACAGTTCCATTGCCAGACTCCCCTAGTATGCTGGCTAATCATGTATCATCTATCCGAAAGGCTAAATCCAATTAAAATTGTACTTAAGGACAGAGCAAAAAATAAAATATGCCAAACTACCACACTATACGGAAGAGAAAATCTTTTTAAAAGGCGTTAAAGGAGGGGCCCTTTGCATTAAAACTGGATGGCTAAATGTATTCTTGTTATTGTATATCAAATTATTATGAAATTGCCATCTTTTCCAAAATACTACAAAATTGTATTTCTCTTCCCCCGAAATATTGCCAAATTATTGCTAGTTGACTTATTTAATATCATTTTTAACAAAAAATTACTATTTTAGTTTCTTAAATTAGGCTAACGTTAGAGCACCACAAAAGATGGTATTCTATATGTTGAGTCTTGTGTAAAGGTTAAGAGAAATATCCGTTCTGAATAAGATCTTGTTGACACAATGACATTGGAAATGGGGTTCAAAATTATCGTGAAAGCAACTGGTATATTCTGGTCTGGGTTCATCAGAAATAGTCGAACTAAAATCTTTGTCATGACATCACACCCTAATATGTATCTTATTTCATCAGCTCAAATTAAGATTAAAAATATTGATGTGACGTCCCCTTAGCTACTAACTCTGTCTATTGAATGACAAACTATTTCCTTTTCTGCAGCATGCGGGAATGAGCACTGAAATAGTTAATCACCACCACATGTACGCAAAATTAATAAAAATTAAGACCGAAGTAACAGATATTAAAGCAATACTCTGCTGCGTTCGAGCCCCTTGAGATTAACTTCACTGCGCCCAAAAAAAGGAGAGAAAATGTGCTGCCGCCTGGGTGCGAAAGCTTGCAATTCAATTTTTCCTCTAACGGTTTTTCAGTTCTGCCCTTTCTCTCACCCGTTTCCCACGGCTAGGCAAAAACAGTTGTTCCCCTCTTGCGAGTCAGTTTTTTTAGGGGGATTCGAAGAGGGAAAAATACAACTGTCTTCCCCCTCGTACAGCGCCCTTTTTCTCCCATGCTCTAGCCAGGGAGAAAGCTTTAGCAGATCTTTGGTGACGCGATATGTAGCCCAGGACTTTTAAGCCTCGTTTTCAAAGCAGCGGGTTTCAGCCAAAAAAATGCGCGCGAGCGATTTTTCAAAGCTGGAGCGATTTATTGGTTTGTCGCTATCGCCTAAAAAATCGCGCCTTGTTTCTCGCTGAAAGGTTTTCAAAGAAGCGATTGCTCTATAGGCCCAGTGCGGTTTGACCGATTTGTATCAAGATGGTGGTTTAGTTTAAAAATTGCTTTTAATACAAATATGTATATATATTTTGTTGAAATATTATGGAATCGCTAAAAGACGATACACCCAGAAACGCTCGACTTTTATATGTCTCTAGGAATTAAGCATTTTTGATTTTGGAGGCATGGTTGTTAAGCCTTGGCGTATACGCCTTACGACTTTCACAGATATCAGAATCTAAAAATGAAAATTGACCGAAGACTTCTTCTCATTCGCTGAAAAATGAATGACGTCAAGCGATTTTTTAAAACGGAGCGATAAAATCAAACTGAGATAGACGGGTGCGATATTCGATTTTGCGCTTGATCTTTACTGATTTTGAGCTATCGCTGCCTAAAATCGCTTCCATGAAAACAGTAGTGTCAAAAGCGAGAGCGCGATTTATGAACTTTTTTGCGCTATCGCTGGTATTTTACCCGCTACCCGCTGCTTTGAAAACGCGGCTTTAGGGTTTGACCTAGAACATTTGAACATAAAGATGAAAATTGGTACATGTGTTATTTTCGACCCAACAAAAAATATACTAAAAGTCCCCTGCTGTAGAGCTCGAGCTTTCGCCGCCATCTTGGAAAATGACCGCCGGGAATACCAGCTACAATGTATTCCACATTCTTCTTGAAAAATTCTGAAAATTGGTACACATTATGACTGGGACCACATGAGCATCATAGATAAATTTTACAGCTCTGTGTTAGATAGTTTGGTCGCCATATTGGAAAATGTCCACCGTGAATGCTAGGTACAGTATATTTCACCATGTTGTTGGAAAATTATGAAAATTGATAGATTTTATAATCAGAGCTGTGTAAACCTCATAGTTAAATATTGAAGCCATTTATCAGATAGTTTGGCCGCCATGTTGGAAAATGGCCGCCGGAAATGTCATTTAGATACAGTATATTCTTCAAAAATTATGAAAATTGGTAATAATTACGTTGAAGACCGTCTGAACATCATTATTGAATATTGGAGATGTGCTACTGACAGTTTGGGCGCCATCTTGGAAAATGACTGCTATAAATACTAAATATATTTCAAACATATAAATCTTTTCGAAATTCCTAGACTGAGTAGATAATATTCATTAACGTAATAAACACCAAAAAATACCCATCTCCAAGTCGATATTATCTTTAAAAATGGCCACTCGAAAATTATTACCCTAAATTCTGAGAGAATGAAAAGTTATTCAAAGCTTAAATTCTCAACATGTTGATTAGGGTATATAGTTTAATATGGGGGTTTATACATTCTCTTGTTGTTAAAGATTAGATTTAAGACAAATCTCTAACAGTTCGTTCATATTCATCTCGTCAGCCTGAATTTTTTTAACAATAATTGCATGTCACAGGCCTTGATTAGCTGGGGGCTCATCATATTCCAAATTGAACCTGCGGAAACGCCGTCAAGGCAGAAGGAATCGGCCAGCGGACCCGACAAACGCCCCTTGAGCAGATGACAGAAGCTGAACACCGTCAGCGGCGAGCCCAGCCAGAAGGTGGTCGGTGACAGGGAAGGGTTGCCAATAGCTGGGAGAGCCAAGGGCAACACCTGGGCGGGGGCGAAGCGCCCGAGCAAAAACTTCAGCCAACGGGGCAAGGAACGGTCTGAAACAAGGGCTAACCCAAGCAACTCCCGAACCGGCACACCGAACTCGGGCCCCTTCGCCACAAGACGCCCTTTTGCTCTGATCCATCACAGCTAGTACAGCGAAAATGTCCACGCAATGCTGAGCAAACTAATTCGGATCGTCTACATCCACAGTTCTTCACACAAGAGGTTCCGCAGTTACAGATAATGAGTATTAAACGTTGGTCTTGAATGGCGTGAATGGGACTTAGGATTCGGGATCGCGAACCGATCCCCATTCTTCGCGGTTTAGATGGTTTCCTAGCTATTGTAATAGCGGAATAGCTTGGTTCTTTTGCTAGACTATCACACCCGAGTTGGAAACTTGGAACGTCTTCATTCTTAAAAACGACACCAAGAAGAGAATCTCAAATGGAGGCATTTGAGAAAAAAAGGTTCAGAGAACACTTCTTTTATTTACATGCTATAACTGGATGTGGTTATGGTAAGGCGTGGTTTAAAGTAATGACAGATAATCAACATTTTACAATTACGTTGAGAGTTTTTAATGAAAATAATAAGTCAACAATAGCTAGGAAACGATTTAATCCCGAACAGTGGGGATAGGTTCGCTATCGTTAAAGTCAAAGACCCATTCACACCACTCTGATTCCTGCATCAGATATAGCTTTGCTTTTCTTTGTTTCTGATTTTAGGATAGTAATCTGTCAGTGACTTTGAAATAGTTATTTTTATGGTGTTTAATACGCTCATGAAAATCATCTACTCAGTTAAGAAATATCGAAAAATTTTATATATCAGTAATATATTTGGCATTTCACGCAATCATTTTCCAAGATGACGCCCAAACTGTCAGCAGCACGTCTTCAATATTCAAGTATGATGTTTAGACGGTCTTCAACAATAAATTTACCAATTTTCATAATTTTCGAAAAGTAAACTGTATCTAAATGACATTCCCGGCGGCCATTTTCCAACATGGCGGCCAAACATTCTCATGAATGGCTTCATTATTTTACTATGAGGTTCACACAGCTTTCATTATAATATCTATAAATTTTCATAATTTTCCAACAACATAATGAAATAAA
Organism: Phalangium opilio; assembly: GCA_019434445.1. NCBI lineage: Eukaryota > Metazoa > Arthropoda > Arachnida > Opiliones > Phalangiidae > Phalangium > Phalangium opilio. The sequence continues at coordinate 17,558 of JAEQBA010000282.1, read as the reverse complement.
CTGTACCTAGCATTTACGGCGGCCATTTTCCAGTATGGCGACCAAACTATCAAACACAGAGCTGTGAAATTTGACTATGATGTTCATGTAGGTACATTCATAATATGCAGCAATTTTTGTAATTTTTGAAGAAGAACATGGAATACATTGATGCTGGAATTCCCGGCGGCCATTTTCCATGATGGCGGCGAAAGCTCGTGCTCTACAGCAGGGGACTTTTAGTATATTTTTTGTGGGGTCAAAAACAACACATCCCCAGTAGCAATAGTCTCCTGTCCGACAGTGCCTGATTTCGGGTGGCCCGACTGTTCTTTGGAGAGCCAAAACACTGTCGGCCCAATGCCCCTCATTGAGGTAAAATGTCCTTCCGGATCAGTGTCGGTAAGCTTTAGGTAAAGGACTGAAACCCGACTCAAATTAGGAATATAAAAAAGGACATTAAAACGTATTGAAACCCGACCCTTTTAAGTATTGAAACCCGACCCTTTTAAGTATTGAAGCCCGAACATTTTTCGTATTGAAACCCGACTATTTTTAGTAATGAAACCCGACCCTTTTTAGTATTGAAACCCGACCCCTTATAGTATTGAAACCCGACCCCTTATAGTATTGAAACCCGACCCCTTATAGTATTGAAACCCGACCCCTTTTAGTATTGAAACCCGACCCCTTTTAGTATTGAAACCCGACCCCTTAAAGTATTGAAACTCGACCCCTTAAAGTATTGAAACTCGACCCCTTTTAGTATTGAAACCCGACCCCTTTTAGTATTGAAACCCGACCCCTTATAGTATTGAAACCCGACCCCTTATAGTATTGAAACCCGACCCCTTTTTGTATTGAAACCCGACCCCTTTTAGTATTGAAACCCGACCCCTTTTTGTATTGAAACCCGACCCCTTCTAGTATTGAAACCCGACCCCTTTTAGTGTTGAAACCCGACCCTTTTTAGTATTGAAACCTGACCCTTTTTAGTATTGAAACCCGACCCTTTTTAGTATTGAAACCCGACCCTTTTTAGCGTTGAAACCCGACCCTTTTTAGTATTGAAACCCGACCCTTTTTAGCGTTGAAACCCGACCCTTTTTAGCGTTGAAACCCGACCCTTTTTAGCGTTGAAACCCGACCCTTTTTAGCGTTGAAACCCGACCCTTTTTAGCGTTGAAACCCGACCCTTTTTAGCGTTGAAACCCGACCCCATTTAGCGTTGAAACCCGACTAATTAGCATTGAAATCCGACGCGTAAATACATAATATTTTCGAAAAACATTTCTTTAATGAAGTTATCCACGTTACAGTTTTATTAATGAAATATATAGAAAATTCCAAAACTTTTGGAGACTTGAAAATAAAAATAATTGAAAGTTCTTGCTTCTTTAGTAATAATCGTCGCTTTCATCAGTGTCGTCAAAAATACTGCGTCGAGCTCCTCTGCTTTTGTGGTGGCGTAACTCGCGAAACCTTTTTGCAGAATCCTCTCTTTCCGGTTCTTTTCTAACCAATGCATGTCTTCGCGATTCATGTTGTAATTGTCCGTCTCTATCCGAAGTTTCAGATAAACGTCTTCCCCGTTCACGTTGTAATTGTCCGTCTCTTTCCGAAGTTTCAGATAAACGTCTTCGCCGTTCACGTTGTAATTGTCCGTCTCTTTCCGAAGTTTCAGATAAATGTCTTCCCCGTTCACGTTCTAAAGGTAGATCTCGTCTAGCATTACTCTTTCTTTGCAATCGTCCGCCATTTCTATCTGGGGCATGCTTCAACCATGTTTGCATTGACTGCTCGATATCATACTCTCTAGCAAGTCTCAACTTAGGGTTTTGTCTTACCGCATCTAAAAAAATACGTTAGAAATTGGTAAAAGAAAATATTACCGTACCATACCAATAATCAGACGTCTTAGCTGCAGACTTTTCATTCCAATTTTACCATTGGCTCCATTCCAATTCATATTGAGGGCAAGGGTGTGTGATATAGTATTTACTAATATACGCCTTGTTGTATCGCCTATCTTTTTACCACCCCAAGATCCTAAAACAATTACCTAAAAATAAGGAGCAGGTTTTTGAATACCATTAGAGCAATTATATGAGATGATTTTTCTAATATTACAGCTTTGCTTCTTTTTTCTGGATAACTAATATACTCTTCGAACTCATTGACTTTATCTTCAGAGTTAAGAGGCAGAGATGGAATATCCTGTATATTAGTCACAATAGGACTTTCAAATTTTTCAGAAATCACTTTCTGAACTACATCCAGTTTAGTGTTGAGATCCGAAAGCATAATTAAGACCGCTTTCCGAAATTTTTCATCTGTTTTAATGAAAATTGTGGTGCCCACACGGGAATTATAAATTCATGCGCTAAATGCAGCGACTAATATACGTATTCCATTAAATGCTATGAAAATGGAAATTGAAATGACAAGATTACCATTAGTACTAGTAGTTTCTTTACGAATTGGTGTTTGGGTCATTGATGAAGACAATTCTTTCGGCGTTGATCGAGGATCTTTGATTGAATCATCAAAGCCTAAAGAGAAAAGTTTGTTCACATGAGCTATTCGGACTTTACAATATTATTTACCCGACATACAGCCATCACTATCCGCCACAAAGTGTTCCCTTGAAGTTTCCAATTCTCCACTCATATTAACTATACATGTTAAAAACATAACAGGCATATTAGTTAAAGAAAATTCCAAAATATTTATATGGAATGCAGGAAATTTGCATTGGAAATTACTAGACTTTTTGGAGATCACACTATCAAGACGTTTCTGCACGATCTGCACAGCAGATTTCAGGCTGGTGTTTTCAGACTCTTCGACGTTACTGTCCGGATTGTCTTCATTTTAATTAGTAACATTAGATTTTATAATAATGAGTGTATAGTTACTGATTAAAAACATAATCTACCAATAACTTCCTGAACTTCAAATGCTTCTGACTCCGTGGGCAAAGGTGAAGGCGATTTTTCCTTTTCCGTGGAAATGCAATTATTACAATCTTCTGTCTCGGTAAAGTCTTGTTCCTTTGGGTCAGAACTACTTTCTTTTTCGCCGCTAATTCCGGGCAAAGCAGCAGTCTCATTTGGCTTAGTGCCGGAAGCTATATTTTAAAATAAGTTTTAAAATTAAGATGCATTATTAAAATTTTTTAGACGTCTTACACTCCATTTCCTTATTTGGTTTGAACTGGGGTGGTTGAGGTAATGTTTTTGTTTTATGCTTGGATTTTTCATTTGGTTTGTCCATATCTAATATTTAATTTCATGATTAAAACTATTAATAATTTATTTAAAATGATAAGAACTACTTGTATTTGATTTCTTATCTCTATTTTTAGAGAGCTTTCTCTTCTTAGAGTTATCACTGTTTTCTTCATTGCTGCTGCTAGAATGGTGTCGTTTCTTGTTTCTGGATCGCTTTCCTCTTCCTAAATCTGTTTCATTTCCTAGATCTGATGTTACTTCAGCTTTGCTGCATAGTTCTCGTGCACGAGAAAATGTCACTTAAAGTAAAACAATTATATTTTACTGAGGGATCAGTTTAAAGGCGTAATTTATTCACTGAATTCATATTTACAAAGAAATTGCTTTATGTTTATCTTTAAAATAGATACTTACATCCTTTCCGGTAGGTTTTAATATCATAATCTTCCCATTCTGGCTTTGGCGGATCGCAATTTTTCAACATTTTTGCTAGCCCTTGTGTGTTCTTTGGTGGCCATTTACAAATTTTATCGCTTTTGCACCAAGCATCAGGAACAACTTCAACGGTGTCATCATTGACAAAATTAACAACCGCAAACATCTAACGCAATTGAGAGAAATTTAACATTTGATCGCTTTTTCCATTGTCAAATATATCATCTATCTTGTTGGCAAATATTTTGTCTTCCATATTAATGAAAAGATTAATGGATACGTTAATTTAAATGAACAAATAGAACAATCCTTGATATTCCAGATACATTTTAGTTTCCGTTAAAAGTGAGAGTGTAGTGGAAAATTATGTAATTAATAGCTACTGATTTAAGGAATTATCTTCGAATGATTTTGAAAATTGAACTAGCGTAAGGTTTTATCAATGAAAGAAATTCGAGTTATGCGCCACATACGACAAGTAAATAATATTTGGTTATGCGAATTGATCAATCTGACCACCACTAATCGGTTTCGAGTTCTTAAATTTATGCCGAAAAATGTTACATTATCTTTATGGTGATTTGAACCAATTAATTTCCTTTCCACGCCCTCTCCATATAGTCAAATATATCTAATTTTAAGAATTGTGCAGCAATGGTATAATAGCTACAGTGTCTCTTTTTTGGGGCAGAAGCAAGCATTTTTGACGCAGGGAAAAGTAGGGATATGTTTTCGTTTGGTTTTGAACTTTCCCTATAAATATTCCAAGATCGGAAGATTGAAGGGGATATTCAAATAGATTCTCCTCAAACTTGCAGATATTTCCACAAACATAAATCTCCTTAGTTGAATCTTGAAAAATAACTTTCACTATAATAACTTCTTCAGACGTTAACTTGAAGCAATTGTCACCTTTGTGTATTGAGATTGTGAATCTAGGTGTTTCTAACTTTTTGTACGTAGTAACATTGTCTGGCAGAAAGAATTCGTTGCAGTTGAAGGGCAATTTTAAACAAATTTTGGTTACAACCCTTTTGCGATGGAAAATGGCTGATTCGCCCATTCTTTTTATAACTTGTTGCAGGGGCCTGCTTGGGGTTCTTATTCATTTCTTCATAAAATGCAAAAAGTTCTCAAAGGGGAAAGGCGCTATACGCATCGAGATTTCCAAACATTTTAACATCATTTACTACGTGTTTAAGCGAATGAACATTCATCACCATAAAGTTACTTCCATAAAAATCAGGACAGGAAGTGACAAACATCTGTAAAATTTCATTGGCGTAATCGCAGTGGGTTTTATGCAAAACAGGGTGAGCTAAGATGTAGACAGCACAATGAAACAACCGAAAGTGGTTCATTACGTCTTTTCTTAAAATATCCTTTAAAAGAACTGGTCCAGTTTATATCATAAATTGACGTAGTTTAGTCGCTTTCCAGCGATCCAAGTATTTGAGTGTTCTAGGTTTTCGAGCCAATTCCTTGGGAATATAGTGACGACAGCTATCTATTTTTTCATTAAGCACCGATACTAAGTAACTGCCAAGTCTAACTGTTAAATCGCCACTCAGAAAGGCGTGCAAAATCTTTCTCGTCACTCCCAGACACATTAGATGCATATAATCTAGCGGAAATTGACGCACCATGTCTATATTAAGTTCTGTTAAAGGTGATAAACCTCCCACTAAATGGTGACTCTCATCATCTTGGTTTCTAAAACTTTGATTAGTTCGAAGAGTCACGTGTACATCTTCTTGCCAAAACAAAGTGCGATTATCTTGCCTAATACCCTCAATTGAACATTTGTCACATGAATGATAACCTGTGTGTCCTTTTGTGTTTTTCACAAAGGCTCGTGCTGGCGTATCGAGAATAAATGGGCCTTTTAAATTGCATTTAAATACTTTGTTATTATAAGAGAAACCATTTGCTTCTAGCTCTTTGAGGTCTTTTATTAGCGGTCCTAAATATTCCTCTAAAATCCCAGGTTTAGAATTTCCGCAATAAAATCCCAGGTTTAGAATTTCCGCAAAAAACTCCCACAGGGAAAGGTGTTCCAATCATTCCCTGAGAAAAATTGAAAACCGAAGCTAAGATTGGCCAAAAATCAATTCCAGAGCATTTATAAATGGGAAGCCCATCAATATTTATAGCAAATGAAAGCTCATGATCATAATCCTCCGTGTTCGTTAAAAAATAATTTAAGCCTTCCTTAAAACCTATGTGCCAATACTCGCCATTCCTTATTGGTATAGTTTTAGTTTCTCTGGGAGTTTTGAGTAGAGTTCTAGAATCTTTTGGCATTGCATGGCCATGCTTTCTCAGAATATCGAGCAAATCATTAGTTGCAAAATTATTAATTTTATGATTGAGGGCCCAGTCTCTAATATCAGAATTTATGTCAAGTTCCTTTTCATCCTCATTGTCAGACGAGCTATCACTTTCAGTTGGAAAAGGAGAGTTCTCAAAATCAATAGTTCTTGATCTATCTGAATCACTATCACTTATTCTAATATTATTGTCAATTGGATTGGGCTGAGGAAGAGGTAACGCGAAAGTTTCATGTGAAAAATCTTCTGTTCTGCCACTAGGCTCTTCAATATTTATTTCTTGATTTTCACCATTAGAAATGCTTTCATTTTCATCATTATTTGCATTAACACTTTCTAATACCCTGCGTATATAAGAATCTCTTTTCCTACGCTTATGCCTACTAGAGACAAAATTTGCTGCTTCCATGATGAATCAACAAATATTTCCAATATTTTAAATCTGAAAACGTACTATTATTTTCATTAATATTGGTAGCTTTAACATTATTGAATAACAATTAACAAAAAGCTAAATGTTCCAAAACAAAATATAGATTACAGATAGTCAAAGCACAGTGTTTTTAGATATTAAAGGCAAGGCTTAGTAATTTAACAACATATCTAGAACATCAACATACCTTTTGATTTCTGATTTAAAAGTAATTATTCGCCAATCAATTATAAGAGTGCCTGAGTACGAAGTAGTAGTACTTATATAGTAGCTGTAACATTATAGAATAACAACAAACATCTAGTATAAAGTTCCAAAATCAAATACATTGACAGATACTAAAAGCACAATGCATTTAGACAAGGCTTAGTAATTTAATAATATATCTAGAACAGTAACATACCTTTTGAGTTTATCTTTTCCAGTAATTATTCGCCAATCTCACTTAAAAGCGCTTTGTAAGAAGTAGTAGTCCTTCAGTATAGTAAAGCGGGCACTATTAAAATTAACGACCGCACCAAAGACCGTCACTGTTTATCGCGAACTCCTTCCGAGTTAAATTTTAAGCGGGAAAATCGTCGATCGACTCCTCCAACCTCCTACCCGTTAAACGTTCTCCGGTATAGCATGAAGCAAACTGGGCTCCCTGCCAGTTTGAAGAGAGGCGCTACGATATCATGCTAAATTGCGCATGCGTCAATATCTCCTATATGTATTGCGTTCAAGTTGACAGCGACAGGGAAGGTTGGAAAGGCGAGCATCTCTACATTAATATTGTTGGACAAACAAAAAGTAAAGATGTCGGACAATAATTTAGAAAAATGTTTTAAATATTGAATTAAGCTAAACTCAGATTAAATATGGGGTCAGCAAAGCTTTAGTTATAACTTAAGGTTTGATTATGGATAAAACCAGAGAATTTTAACTGTTGATTTCTTTAAATTATATGAAAACGATAAGTTTTAGTGTCCTTTCTCTTTTGACGATAAAGAGGAGTTAAAAACTGACTTACTGAGGTGATGAAATGGAAACGGCATGGATATTTTGTTTTGACCCCTTAGGAAAAATTGAGTGGAGGCAGTCAGATTGGTTAACCATATTCTTCCCCTTAATTCATAAGGGTTTTTAGTGAAATAAATCAAATTGTTTTTATGAAGAATTGCAACAAATTTTGGAACAATATTCTCAAGTCTAATCATTGTAATAACGTCATTTATTCAAGGAGTAATAAGCATACGTTAGAGCAAATATATGACAAATATGAAGGCTCACTGATTTTTGAAAAAAATCTCGAAAATTCAAAAAGGATGAAGTCGCTTTACCGTCCGAAAACAGAACTATTTCAAGACGTTGAAGACTTCTAGAGAACCTGTCGACCAACTGTTGTCGAATATCTTAAAAAGTGTAGACGGAGTACTGTCGCATATCAATTCGTAATTGAGGAGTGTCGAAACTCAATCTAGTCGGAGTAGGGTCGTATTGAAACACTTAAAATCAGGATATGGGCGACATTAAATAGTGCACTTCGCCGGCTGCCTCACTTCTAGCCTATATATTGGGATAGGATACGAGATCGGGTTACGAAGTTCTCTTCATTGAACAAAATTGAAACTCTTTACAGTAGAGTCGGGTCATTGTCGGATAACAACTCTTCATTGAAGAGTGCCAAACCCCTTAAAAGTGTAGTTAGAGTACGGTCGGATAACAACACTATATCCGGATATCGACCACTTTAAATAGTTAACTAACCCGACTGCCCGATTAAGAGCCCGAACCAAGTCCCTGCTGACTTTGATTACAATTGTCGGCCAAAAAGTCCTTTTAATGTCCGAAAACTCGGAACACTTATCCAACACCTGGACCTTTTACCTACTACGACGACTTTAAATAGTAAACTAACCCGACTGCCCGATTAAGAGCCCGAACCAAGTACCTGCTGACTTTTATTACAATGGTCGGCCAACAAGTCCTTGTGTCGGACCTTTTGCCTACTATGACGACTTTAAATAGTTAACTAACCCGACTGCCCGATTAAGACCCCGAACCAAGTCCCTGCTGACTTTGATTACAATGGTCGGCCAACAAGTCCTTTTAATGTCCGAAAACTCGGAACACTTATCCAACACCTGGACCTTTTACCTACTACGACGACTTTAAATAGTAAACTAACCCGACTGCCCGATTAAGAGCCCGAACCAAGTACCTGCTGACTTTTATTACAATGGTCGGCCAACAAGTCCTTGTGTCGGACCTTTTGCCTACTATGACGACTTTAAATAGTTAACTAACCCGACTGCCCGATTAAGAGCCCGAACCAAGTCCCTGCTGACTTTGATTACAATGGTCGGCCAACAAGTCCTTTTAATGTCCGAAAACTCGGAACACTTATCCGACACCTGGACCTTTTACCGACTTCATTCTGGAGCATTTGTGCTACTGGGGATATACCAATTTTCATCTTTATGTTCAAATGTTCTAGGTCAAGCCCTTTTTCAGCCTATCTGTCCTGGCCTAATGCTATACATGTTTCTGTTTATAAAATGGGGAAGGGATGAGTGTTTGCCTAACAACGATCCGATGTAACGGGGCTCCAGGAGCCCAGACAACCCGTCTCTCTCTTTTCGTAATGCCACTATGCATCTATAATATTTTTTGGTCGCTTTATAAATTGAAAATGTGGCATCCCATGTTAAAAGGGGGTACTGCCATTACTCTATTCGATAGCTACTGAGTAGCTATAAAAATGTTTCATTATAAAATTATGTTTTACTTGCCAAAATGTTAAAAAAATTGATCAATGAGGCAAATAAGGACATGCACTTAACAAATCCTTTTTTCGCATCAAATTACACAATTCCTACATTATTAAGGGATCGACAATGAGATTGAACATGGAGCAAAAAATTTTCAATTTATTAGTTCAAATTGCAAATGTACAGTCGTAAAATGGAGTTTTTATCATTCAATTTAATCCGTGCACAGTCTGAAATGAAATATTTAAGTAGTAAGTTTTATTCAAAATTATTGTGTGTAATCGGCAAGTCTTGTTTACAATATCGGAATGAATTAATTTGGTAAAGTTGGCATTCTTACATAATCCCTCCTTGCGTGGTGAATTCGCTTCCGCTTTGGCTGTATGGACATTGTTCGCTCTGCCCCGAGGCGGAATCGGGGCTAGCGGCTGCACATATGACTGTACTTAAAAGATTACAAGTCTAAGTCCTACCCTTGATAATGCTAATTTGTTTAGACGTAACCCCTCATTGCGGCGAATCTAACAGTGATGAATGGTAATACCCTCAGTTTCTCCCGATTTTTGTCTAGAACGGCAAAAGAACAATGCCGATAGTTTCCCTCTTTTTATCAAGGCCATGTCGGACAGGTTGGAGGGTAGGCTGATCTACACTTCTATATAGAAATTAATTAGTTTCTAAATAAGGGTATACATACCCTTTCTAAAAATTCTACACTATCCCTGAATAATATAGGCTATATTTTATTTTCATAAAAAGAAGTTTTTAATTCGTAATGTCAGTATTTGTCGGATGAAAAGCGCCGTTTTTCTGCTTCATCGGCGTGCACTCACGAAATGCGTTAAAAAATTAGTAATAAATAATAATAAAAATATTAGTCATCAGTAAATCTAATATGCTATCTACAGTACTATAGTACTGTATACATACGCTAAAATTTACCCGTTGTTTCTTATAACATTTTGATTTGAGTGCTAATTATGCGAGAGTAAATTCCCGGGTAACGGCTATTGTAGAAACTATTTTTCAGCGTTTTTAGCCACATCGTTTGATGTACATCTAACGATGGGGGTATAGTTTGACTTGGTCTGAAGTAACGTTCGTCTTTTTAAAGGGAGAGTGAAATGATGGATTTTTGATTTTCCAATGATCGGGATTATTATTTGTCTATAACAGTGCATTGCAAATGTACTATGCACACATTAATGAACGCACGTAGACTGAAAAGGGATAAATTGTGTTTAAGGCCGACTTCCAGCGAAAAGAGTTCTAGCAAACTGAAAGCCGAGCATCGAGATTAACAATGGGGCGACCGTGCCGATTTTCGAAGCCCCGCTGGGGAAAAAGCTGGAAGGGTTCTAACAAACTGAAAGCCATGCAATGTGGTTATAGCGAACTGAAGATACACAATATAAAGCCTTTCCTCTCGAATTTTTGCTTTCCTCTGAAGGAAAGTCTCTATTGTGTATGTTCAGTTCGCTAGAACCACATTGCACGGCTTTCAGTTAGCTAGAACCGGGGCTAGAACCCTTCCATCTTTTACCCCAGTGGGGATTCGAAAATCGGCACGGTCGCTCCATTGTTAGTCTTCATGCTCGGTTTTCAGTTCGCTAGAACTCTTTTAAATGGAAGTCAGCCTTTAAGGTGATATTTTTCAATCATTGGTGATTTTGAAGGGGAAAAGCTTATGATTTATCAATAACAGTACAATGCGGATGCACCGTGAAAATATTAATGAACAAATAGTAATATCTGTGTGTCTTATATGAACACACATATTGCCATGCCAAAATGAGAAATTTCATTCTCTCTTTAAAATTTCTCACATTTCAAGCCATGACTATTCTAAGAATCGGAACAACTTTCTATGCAACAAAAAGTTCAGAGTTTAATCAAAGAAAGAACTCAAGTTTGGGTGTTTTACAGAATTCTTTCTCTTTCAAACGCTTCTGCGCATAAGTCCATGTTATAAATTTATAAGATGCGATATGTATGCATCGGCATAAGTCTATGTTGTAAACTCATCGAGAGGATATTTTAAAAGAAAGTACTAGCTTGACGCCCCGGATATTACAATTATAACGTAAGTAAATTGATTGAAGTAAGGATTAAGGGTTATATTTTTTGTTAGGACATCGAGGGGCTATTCACTCTTATTTTCTGAACTTTTAATGGGTATTTACGGGTATTTTGTTTTACCACTGATAAAGGATGCGCATCATGGGGGTACTCTTTCACGTTTTCCGTTAGTGTCACACTATTATAATTATAACAGGAGTAAAAAAATTGAAGTAAACATTTCAAAACAGGGGCTAATCTTTTTCTGTACGCCTGTTAAGAACGGTAAGATGTGGCTACTATTACGAGCCCAGACCTTGGATCGTCTTGTTGTGGAAATAACAAATACTTGTTTGTGTTTGGGTTGTTTTGAACAACATAAGAAATGAAAGCGAAAACGAAAGTGCAGTTGTACACGAGCAGGGGAAATTTGGTTTTTGAAAAACACCCTTGATTTCACAGGACACTAACAGTTACGGACTTTCTATAAGTATTTGTTTATCACTTTCCTTTTTGGACTTCACTTTCACTTGTTTATTGGGCTCTTGGGCGAGGAAGAACTTTCACTTTTTGCGCAGAGAGGGGGAGAATATTGGGTTCTCGGGCGAGCGTTATTGGACTGAAGTGCGAGAATATTTTTCGGGCACAAGGGCGTGCAATTTCATTTTCAGTCTAATGCTGAATGTTTTTTATTTTACTCATCTTAATTGAAGTTAATTCTTTATTTTACTCATCTTAATTGAAGTTAATTCTTTATTTTACTCATCTTAATTGAAGTTAATTCTTAATAAATTTTTCAAGTTTTAAAAGGCTGAGTTGTTTGGAAATATTCTAAAGAATAACACGCAACATTATCCCCAAGAAATCACCACAGCTATAGCTTACAATATTTTAAAAGTTTTCGCGCTTTTTAGCTGCACCGAATTCACAGCATAAATACACTAATTAAAAACGGGTAATTTGTTTTTCCCTCAGTTCCTCCTTTGAAGGGCCTTCAGTCATTCCCCTGGTTTTTGATATCCGAAGTGGATGATCCTCTTCCAGAGGAACACGTTGTTTTAAATTACCCTAAGATAATTACGTAACAATAAGGATTTTTCAGTATCTAATCGGTACAATGTATATTACCTTGAAATTCTCCCGTTGCTCAAATATGCAAATCATTAAGTCTTTTATATAGGTATACTTTCTCTTTTCATATATTGGGACTATGTACCAAGCCTTAGTGCGTATACTATAGGCACGCGTATCCCTGTGAAGTTTTTCATATACGGACAATTTGTACATAATTTGATTTATTAGAAATGATATATTACCTTGGTTTTCCATCTTTGGTTAGTGCCTTTGGTCGTCCGCAGTGTTTATTGTGGTCTATAGCCGCAAGCTTAACTCTAATTTGGTAACCCCAATATCTTTTAAAAATATACCAATAAACAATGAACATTCTTAACCCTAAATCTATTTCAGCCAGTCCTACCCAAAAGCGATTCTTTTTGGGGCGTACATAAGAATCAGGCTATTGTAACTTTCGAGAAACCCGGTATGCCTAAAAATGTTTATGTTATCTTTCAAAGAATGGTACAGTTGAAACATAAAATTACGTGTTTTGTTCAAGTACAAGTTTTTACCTAAAATTTGTGAAATATACCATATTCTTCAATAGGTATTTTCGCAAAACTTCATTCCTTAGTTTTATAAACGTAGGAGTGTTTGGTTTTAACCACGGGTGTTTTTCGAGCTGCTCTGGTGTTAAAAGGTCATGGTCACAGTGATTGTACATGCCAATTTCCACGTGCCACTCATGTTCATTGACGACATGGTGCAGACAAGTCAACCACAAACACTAAATACGTTTCAAGTTACAACTTACATACCTCGTAACTTTCCATAACATCAAAATACCTTCATTTTATAAGCGTTGCCCTCACAGTTTTTAGAGCACCACCAGAAATGATTCCTAAGTAATGGAGCCCAGTGACTTAGGTCTCGGTGTTCTTTGCATTTTAGCCCAATCTTTAACGGATTGAAATGAATTTATTTAATAAGAAACACAAAAAGACGGATTAAATGATTTATAGATTCACATCATTGATTCTTTTCAAAATAATTTTCCCCCCGTGCCATGTATCCCAGGAATGCTTGACACCTGGCAAACAAGATTCCTCTTTTCCTTAGTAAAATATAAAAATTCTTAAGTTTCTAAATTTCTTAAAAGGTATCTGTACACAATATCACCCAAAACTAACTTAGTTCTCCAGAAATTGCTGAATGGGCGTCAGTAATAACTTCCACTACATTAACACGGTGTTGAGACCCTAACTCTACAACTTCGTTGGCGGCAGCTTTGAAGGCTAATAGCTCCATGTTTGGGCTTTTACCCTGGGCATGCCTCACATCTCTGTTAACAACAGATGCTATTTGTATCTGCCAAAGTGTACGAGCAGAACATTGCGCAATGCCCAGGGCTATCCATTCTACCATCGCCAGCCAATATCAGGTCTTGACCTGACAATTCTTCAAAAGTTTCTTTTTGAGTTTTTCCCAGAAAAGATCCACCGCTGGCTTCATGAAATGTAATTGGTAGCTGCATATCGAAAATGTTTAATTTAACATCTAAGTCTTAAAATGTCTAGAGTATAGTAGCGGAACGTTCCGTATATAGGAAACAGTTTACTTCTAAAAACATATTACTGTAAAATGGAAAGGAGATAATGCCTATCTAATATCAAGGTGAAATTATAGAATTGATTTCACGAAACTAAATTCAATATTAGCAAAATGTGCCTCAATAGGTAGAATAAAATTTAAAATTGATTTTCCTATATGAATCCTGCACCAATTTTAAAATCAGTAATGAAACCTAGGAAATTTAGAGTCAGTATTTTGACTAAGGACAATTCGTAATCGGTGCACAAGAAATAGGAGTGATTAGCCTCTCGATTTTTCTCAATCGAAAATCCGAGTCGGCCTACTCTTTGTCCATGGGGGGTTCAGGGGTCCTTAATTGCACCCATTAGAGTGTGTGTGTCGGGTCGGCTCCCACTTTTGAGGAACAGGCCAACCTTTTTTTTTAAACCTTAGTTGAATCCCTATTCCCTCGTTTTACAACCCAATTTGCGCTTAAAAAGGATAAGAGCTAACACAAGGGTTTTATTTCACTGTACTGAGTCAGAATTCTATCTTTATGTATATAGGCTGACTTTGGCTTTGGCACTTATTTGGAAGGGTGGCAGATAAACTTTACGATAGATTGGAATTTGTTTGTGGAAGTGAACATTTCAAATGGGTTCGTGCTAAGCGCCAAAAGACTTGCACGTGTTTTCAGTCGAAATTTATGGGAATTTTATGACTTTTTTTTTCAAGCTAATTGAAAATATAAGCTAAAAAGTACAAAAAAAACGAAAAAAAAAAGAAAAATAGGTTTTTCTTGTCCCCATTTTACCTTGAAAGCTGTATTACACCAAATTGTAGATTTCACATATACTTTATAAGCTTCACTACTGATCTCGCCTTTTAAAGTGCTATTACGCTAAAAAAATATAATTTGCAAAGTAGAGGACTAATTTACGGTGCTTGCGAAATCTGAATTTTCAGCAACTCTTGAAAGTTGTCATTTTCAGATTTTGGTCCTTATAGTTAAGACATATTATAAAGCCTTCTTCGCAAAAATGAATTTCCCAATTGCAATGGGTCTTGGACCTCGGACCCTTTCGGGAATTGTTGCTCTTGCCGTTCAGTGTGCACCCGTGCGACTGGACGGCTTTCTTGCCCTTGTAAGGCTAATGGGGTAGAATGTAGCGATAGGTGCAGCTGTGGGGTTGTGGGAAAAAAGGTCCTAGTGTGCCAAAACCAGGCTAGACCTAGCACGTCAAGTGCGCCAGCCCCGGAAATAACCGTGCCGCGGCTTCCTCCGGCCCAAGAACTACCGCTCTTCCAAGAAGAGGAAAGGGCTAGTGAGGAGTCCGAGTCGCAAAACGAGGAACCAAATGAAGCAAGCACGGAAGAAGAGGATATTGTTCAGGTAATATAATTCTCCCCCCTCCCCCAGGAAATGGTTTTAAATATATATTTTATAGCCCACTACTAGTAAGAGGAGGCGGACCCGCGGTAGCCGTGCCCCAAGACGGCCTTTTCAAAAAAGAGCCCCAAAATTTCAGGGGGACCCCGCCATGAGGAGGGAATTTTTGGAGATGGGCATCTCAGATGAGCCGAGAGTTCTCTCGACCGAAACGGAAACGTCTAAGAATATCGATGTGTGTATTTTCTTCTACTGATTTACTTGTTTAGAATTTTTTAATCGCAATATACGTAAATATTGTAGGATGTTATTGACAAGCTAGACGTTGATACAAAGGATCAACTGCTGCGGCGACTAGCCCGAATGGTCCCGGAAACAGAAGCTATCCTTAGAGATGGTAATGGGCCCATATTTCGTGTAAATTTTAATTTCGAAGCATTGTAAAAATTTCAAATTATTAAAGTTCAACGCGGAAATTCTCACCGAGTTGACGTTGAGGTGCAAAGTCCGCCCAACTTGGGCGAGCGTCAATCCCCTCCACCCTCTCCTCCGGGTGACCCGCTGCGAAACTGCGTTTGCGGGCGTTGTGAAAGGATTTCCACCGAGCCCGAGAATGTCTGCTGTGGAAACGCAGTTTGTACCACCCTACGGCCACGATTTAATTTGTTTTGCTTAGAACCTTTGGTCCTGGTATTGACGATGCGCCTTAGAGGCGAACTAATCCTGGAAAGAGGGTTAGACATAGATAACGAAAATCTCAGATTTCAGGCTTATGCTAATCTATGTCTAACCCTCTTCGGGTTTCTTGGCCTAGGCAACAGAATGGTTTTGCCGGCCTGTTGTGTCGGGCGAATTCGTAGTGAGTTCCCCAGTCCGGATGGAGTGTATCGCGGCTTTCAACCCGGAAGATTTCCAGCATAATTTATCTTATAACTGTATATATTTTCTGTTTTGTTGTATATATTTTGTGTTTTTGTGTGTAACGTATTGTATTTTATTCTATATATTATCTATTAAATAGTATATTTTCTGCACATTAAATGGTGTTTTAGTCTTAACGCGTGTATTCAGCACCGACGATTTTGACCAGTAATGTTTAGCATACTAGCCTAGTAGATAGGACTTACATCAAATTCTCAAAAATAAATAGGCGAAAAAGGGACTTTTTATGATAGAAATAGGGACCAAAATCTTTAAAAATAGATGGCCCAAGGGCTCGGCTCCTAATAGAAGACACATCGTACCGCACTCAACGTGCATTTTAAAAGGAAGGGAACTATAATAGTAAGTTCCCTTCAAAATGACTCTCACCCCTCGACAATAAGAATTTCACGCTACCCTGTTTCAATATTCAAAGAATCAGGGGAATTTTAAAAGCAAAAGCAAGTATGTACTGACGTTATTTTTAGAATGGTCTTAAGGCGGTATTTATTATTAGAAGTTGCCGGTATTTCTCCACAAATCATAAGAATTTTAAAAGCAACAGAAAGTAAGTAACTAGATTTTTTTATATTTCTTTTCATTGAAAGAAGGATTACGGGTAAACATTTAATACTGTTTAGGGTAGGGCATGTATAGGGGTTATTTACCAAACGTTTCTGTACGCATATTAATTAGAGAGTCGAGGGGGCTAGTCACTCATTAGGGTAGGGCATCGAGGGGTTATTAATCACTCAGATTTTATGTTCTTGTATTAAGGGTTAGGTATGCGTTACGGGTAATCGTTATAGCGCTGTTAAAGGCTGCGCATCGTGGGGCTACTCACTTAAGTTTTGTGGTTTGTGTCATATGTTACAATTATAAAGAATACTGTATAAGTATGGATTACGGGGCAATCATGTTAGCACTATCAAGGGCCGCTTCTCACTCAGGTTTTCCTATTTTTTTTATTATTATAAGAAATTTCCTCTCCCAAGCAACCATGATGAGAGGGAAAGGCCCCATAAAACTTTGTTTAGGGGTTTCGAACGCCAGCACCCAAGGGGAGGCTTAATGGTTTTGTGTTTCTCTAGATCTCAGCTATCCCTTGTACATTTTAGAATGCTTAAGGTAAGGAACGAATTCTCTTTATCTTGGCATCCAACGGCCATAAATTTAAACATAAATGAATAAAAACAAAGTAGAACAATGTTCATGCACAAAAATTGGTTGAAAAGTATTTAATTTTAGTTTGGGTTTTTCTACACTATACCAAAATCATCTTTAAAAACTCCTAGCAACTAACAATTAACGCATCGAAAATACGGAGGTGACAGATTGGGGAGGGGTTTGAAAAGGTTGGTAAGCCTTTTATGCAAGAGGGCGCAAGTACTTTGTACT
>JAEQBA010000281.1:48806-112212 GCA_019434445.1 Phalangium opilio | reverse complement strand
AGGACAGAAAGAGTGAAACATAGACAGAAAGAGTGAAACATAGGACAGAAAGAGTGAAACATAGGACAGAAAGAGTGAAACATAGGACAGAAAGAGTGAAACATAGGACAGAAAGAGTGAAACATAGGACAGAAAGAGTGAAACCTAGAACAGAAAGAGTGAAACATAGAACAGAAAGAGTGAAACATAGAACAGAAAGAGTGAAACATAGAACAGAAAGAGTGAAACATAGAACAGAAAGAGTGAAACATAGGACAGAAAGAGTGAAACCTAGAACAGAAAGAGTGAAACATAGAACAGAAAGAGTGAAACATAGACAGAAAGAGTGAAACATAGAACAGAAAGAGTGAAACATAGAACAGAAAGAGTGAAACATAGAACAGAAAGAGTGAAACATAGAACAGAAAGAGTGAAACATAGAACAGAAGAGTGAAACCTAGAGCAGAAAGAGTGAAACATAGAGCAGAAAGAGTGAAACATAGAACAGAAAGAGTGAAACATAGAACAGAAAGAGTGAAACATAGAACAGAAAGAGTGAAACATAGAACAGAAAGAGTGAAACATAGAACAGAAAGAGTGAAACATAGAACATAAAGAGTGAAACTTTGAACATAAAGAGTGAAACTTTGAACATAAAGAGTGAAACTTTGAACATAAAGAGTGAAACTTTGAACATAAAGAGTGAACTTTGAACATAAAGAGTGAAACTTTGAACATAAAGAGTGAAACTTTGAACAGAAAGAGTGAAACTTTGAACATAAAGAGTGAAACTTTGAACATAAAGAGTGAAACTTTGAACATAAAGAGTGAAACTTTGAACATAAAGAGTGAAACTTTGAACAGAAAGAGTGAAACTTTGAACATAAAGAGTGAAACTTTGAACATAAAGAGTGAAATGAACATAAAGAGTGAAACTTTGAACATAAGAGTGAAACTTTGAACATAAAGAGTGAAATTTGAACATAAAGAGTGAAACTTTGAACATAAAGAGTGAAACTTTGAACATAAAGAGTGAAACTTTGAACATAAAGAGTGAAACTTTGAACATAAAGAGTGAAACTTTGAACATAAAGAGTGAAACTTTGAACATAAAGAGTGAAACTTTGAACATAAAGAGTGAAACATTGAACATAAAGAGTGAAACTTTGAACATAAAGAGTGAAACTTTGAACATAAAGAGTGAAACTTTGAACATAAAGAGTGAAACTTTGAACATAAAGAGTGAAATTTGAACATAAGAGTGAAACTGACAGAAAGAGTGAAACTTTGAACAGAAAGAGTGAAACTTTGAACAGAAAGAGTGAAACTTGAACAGAAAGAGTGAAACTTTGAACATAAAGAGTGAAACTTTGAACATAAAGAGTGAAACTTTGAACATAAAGAGTGAAACTTTGATCAGAAAGAGTGAAACTTTGATCAGAAAGAGTGAAACTTTGATCAGAAAGAGTGAAACTTTGATCAGAAAGAGTGAAACTTTGATCAGAAAGAGTGAAACATAGAACAGAAAGAGTGAAACATAGGACAGAAAGAGTGAAACATGAATGAATGAATGAATGAATGAATGAAACATAGGACAGAAAGAGTGAAACATAGGACAGAAAGAGTGAAACCTAGAACAGATAGAGTGAAACCTAGAACAGAAAGAGTGAAACCTAGAACAGAAAGAGTGAAACATAGAACAGAAAGAGTGAAACATAGAACAGAAAGAGTGAAACATAGAACAGAAAGAGTGAAACATAGAACAGAAAGAGTGAAACATAGAACAGAAAGAGTGAAACATAGAACAGAAAGAGTGAAACATAGAACAGAAAGAGTGAAACATAGAACAGAAAGAGTGAAACATAGGACAGAAAGAGTGAAACATAGGACAGAAAGAGTGAAACATAGAACAGAAAGAGTGAAACATAGACAGAAAGAGTGAAACATAGGACAGAAAGAGTGAAACATAGGACAGAAAGAGTGAAACCTAGAACAGAAAGAGTGAAACCTAGAAAAGAAAGAGTGAAACATAGAACAGAAAGAGTGAAACATAGAACAGAAAGAGTGAAACATAGAACAGAAAGAGTGAAACATAGAACAGAAAGAGTGAAACATAGAACAGAAAGAGTGAAACATAGAACAGAAAGAGTGAAACATAGAACAGAAAGAGTGAAACATAGAACAGAAAGAGTGAAACCTAGAACAGAAAGAGTGAAACATAGGACAGAAAGAGTGAAACCTAGAACAGAAAGAGTGAAACCTAGAACAGAAAGAGTGAAACCTAGAACAGAAAGAGTGAACCTAGAACAGAAAGAGTGAAACATAGAACAGAAAGAGTGAAACATAGAACAGAAAGAGTGAAATATAGAACAGAAAGAGTGAAACATAGAACAGAAAGAGTGAAACATAGAACAGAAAGAGTGAAACATAGAACAGAAAGAGTGAAACATAGAACAGAAAGAGTGAAACATAGAACAGAAAGAGTGAAACATAGAACAGAAAGAGTGAAACCTAGGACAGAAAGAGTGAAACCTAGGACAGAAAGAGTGAAACCTAGAACAGAAAGAGTGAAACCTAGAACAGAAAGAGTGAAACCTAGAACAGAAAGAGTGAAACATAGAACAGAAAGAGTGAAACATAGAACAGAAAGAGTGAAACATAGAACAGAAAGAGTGAAACATAGAACAGAAAGAGTGAAACATAGAGACAGAAAGAGTGAAACATAGACAGAAAGAGTGAAACATAGGACAGAAAGAGTGAAACATAGGACAGAAAGAGTGAAACATAGGACAGAAAGAGTGAAACATAGGACAGAAAGAGTGAAACCTAGAACAGAAAGAGTGAAACCTAGAACAGAAAGAGTGAAACCTAGAACAGAAAGAGTGAAACATAGAACAGAAAGAGTGAAACATAGAACAGAAAGAGTGAAACATAGAACAGAAAGAGTGAAACATAGAACAGAAAGAGTGAAACATAGAACAGAAAGAGTGAAACATAGAACAGAAAGAGTGAAACATAGAACAGAAAGAGTGAAACATAGAACAGAAAGAGTGAAACATAGAACAGAAAGAGTGAAACATAGAACAGAAAGAGTGAAACCTAGAACAGAAAGAGTGAAACCTAGAACAGAAAGAGTGAAACCTAGACAGAAAGAGTGAAACATAGAGCAGAAAGAGTGAAACATAGAACAGAAAGAGTGAAACATAGAGCAGAAAGAGTGAAACATAGAGCAGAAAGAGTGAAACATAGAACAGAAAGAGTGAAACATAGAACAGAAAGAGTGAAACATAGAACAGAAAGAGTGAAACATAGAACAGAAAGAGTGAAACATAGAACAGAAAGAGTGAAACATAGAACAGAAAGAGTGAAACATAGAACAGAAAGAGTGAAACTTAGAACAGAAAGAGTGAAACATTTGAACAGAAAGAGTGAAACTTTGAACATAAAGAGTGAAACTTTGAACATAAAGAGTGAAACTTTGAACATAAAGAGTGAAACTTTGAACATAAAGAGTGAAACTTTGAACATAAAGAGTGAAACTTTGAACATAAAGAGTGAAACTTTGAACATAAAGAGTGAAATTTGAACATAAAGAGTGAAACTTTGAACATAAAGAGTGAAACTTTGAACATAAAGAGTGAAACATTGAACATAAAGAGTGAAACTTTGAACATAAAGAGTGAAACTTTGAACATAAAGAGTGAAACTTTGAACATAAAGAGTGAAACTTTGAACATAAAGAGTGAAACTTTGAACATAAAGAGTGAAACTTTGAACATAAAGAGTGAAACTTTGAACATAAAGAGTGAAACTTTGAACATAAAGAGTGAAACTTTGAACATAAAGAGTGAAACTTTGAACATAAAGAGTGAAACTTTGAACATAAAGAGTGAAACTTTGAACATAAAGAGTGAAACTTTGAACATAAAGAGTGAAACTTTGAACATAAAGAGTGAAACTTTGAACATAAAGAGTGAAACTTTGAACAGAAAGAGTGAAACTTTGAACAGAAAGAGTGAAACTTTGAACAGAAAGAGTGAAACTTTGAACAGAAAGAGTGAAACTTTGAACAGAAAGAGTGAAACTTTGAACATAAAGAGTGAAACTTTGAACATAAAGAGTGAAACTTTGAACATAAAGAGTGAAACTTTGATCAGAAAGAGTGAAACTTTGATCAGAAAGAGTGAAACTTTGATCAGAAAGAGTGAAACATAGAACAGAAAGAGTGAAACATAGGACAGAAAGAGTGAAACATGAATGAATGAATGAATGAATGAAACATAGGACAGAAAGAGTGAAACATAGGACAGAAAGAGTGAAACCTAGAACAGATAGAGTGAAACCTAGAACAGAAAGAGTGAAACCTAGAACAGAAAGAGTGAAACATAGAACAGAAAGAGTGAAACATAGAACAGAAAGAGTGAAACATAGAACAGAAAGAGTGAAACATAGAACAGAAAGAGTGAAACATAGAACAGAAAGAGTGAAACATAGAACAGAAAGAGTGAAACATAGGACAGAAAGAGTGAAACATAGGACAGAAAGAGTGAAACATAGGACAGAAAGAGTGAAACCTAGGACAGAAAGAGTGAAACCTAGAACAGAAAGAGTGAAACCTAGAACAGAAAGAGTGAAACATAGAACAGAAAGAGTGAAACATAGAACAGAAAGAGTGAAACATAGAACAGAAAGAGTGAAACATAGAACAGAAAGAGTGAAACATAGAACAGAAAGAGTGAAACATAGAACAGAAAGAGTGAAACATAGAGCAGAAAGAGTGAAACATAGAACAGAAAGAGTGAAACATAGAACAGAAAGAGTGAAGCCTAGAACAGAAAGAGTGAAACATAGAGCAGAAAGAGTGAAACATAGAGCAGAAAGAGTGAAACATAGAGCAGAAAGAGTGAAACATAGAGCAGAAAGAGCGAAACATAGAGCAGAAAGAGCGAAACATAGAGCAACAGAAAGAGCGAAACATAGAACATAAAGAGTGAAACTTTGAACATAAAGAGTGAAACTTTGAACATAAAGAGTGAAACTTTGAACATAAAGAGTGAAACTTTGAACATAAAGAGTGAAACTTTGAACATAAAGAGTGAAACTTTGAACATAAAGAGTGAAACTTTGAACATAAAGAGTGAAACTTTGAACATAAAGAGTGAAACTTTGAACATAAAGAGTGAAACTTTGAACATAAAGAGTGAAACTTTGAACATAAAGAGTGAAACTTTGAACATAAAGAGTGAAACTTTGAACAGAAAGAGTGAAACATAGAACAGAAAGAGTGAAACATAGAACAGAAAGAGTGAAACATAGGACAGAAAGAGTGAAACATAGGACAGAAAGAGTGAAACATAGGACAGAAAGAGTGAAACATAGGACAGAAAGAGTGAAACATAGGACAGAAAGAGTGAAACATAGGACAGAAAGAGTGAAACATAGGACAGAAAGAGTGAAACATAGGACAGAAAGAGTGAAACATAGGACAGAAAGAGTGAAACATAGGACAGAAAGAGTGAAACATAGGACAGAAAGAGTGAAACCTAGAACAGAAAGAGTGAAACCTAGAACAGAAAGAGTGAAACCTAGAACAGAAAGAGTGAAACATAGAACAGAAAGAGTGAAACATAGAACAGAAAGAGTGAAACATAGAACAGAAAGAGTGAAACATAGAACAGAAAGAGTGAAACATAGAACAGAAAGAGTGAAACATAGAACAGAAAGAGTGAAACATAGAACAGAAAGAGTGAAACATAGGACAGAAAGAGTGAAACATAGGACAGAAAGAGTGAAACCTAGAACAGAAAGAGTGAAACCTAGAACAGAAAGAGTGAAACATAGAACAGAAAGAGTGAAACATAGAACAGAAAGAGTGAAACATAGAACAGAAAGAGTGAAACATAGAACAGAAAGAGTGAAACATAGAACAGAAAGAGTGAAACTTTGAACAGAAAGAGTGAAACTTTGAACAGAAAGAGTGAAACTTTGAACAGAAAGAGTGAAACTTTGAACAGAAAGAGTGAAACTTTGAACAGAAAGAGTGAAACTTTGAACATAAAGAGTGAAACTTTGAACATAAAGAGTGAAACTTTGAACATAAAGAGTGAAACTTTGATCAGAAAGAGTGAAACTTTGATCAGAAAGAGTGAAACTTTGATCAGAAAGAGTGAAACATAGAACAGAAAGAGTGAAACATAGGACAGAAAGAGTGAAACATGAATGAATGAATGAATGAATGAAACATAGGACAGAAAGAGTGAAACATAGGACAGAAAGAGTGAAACCTAGAACAGATAGAGTGAAACTAGAACAGAAAGAGTGAAACCTAGAACAGAAAGAGTGAAACATAGAACAGAAAGAGTGAAACATAGAACAGAAAGAGTGAAACATAGAACAGAAAGAGTGAAACATAGAACAGAAAGAGTGAAACATAGAACAGAAAGAGTGAAACATAGAACAGAAAGAGTGAAACATAGGACAGAAAGAGTGAAACATAGGACAGAAAGAGTGAAACATAGGACAGAAAGAGTGAAACCTAGGACAGAAAGAGTGAAACCTAGAAAAGAAAGAGTGAAACCTAGAAAAGAAAGAGTGAAACATAGAACAGAAAGAGTGAAACATAGAACAGAAAGAGTGAAACATAGAACAGAAAGAGTGAAACATAGAACAGAAAGAGTGAAACATAGAACAGAAAGAGTGAAACATAGAACAGAAAGAGTGAAACATAGAACAGAAAGAGTGAAACATAGAACAGAAAGAGTGAAACATAGAACAGAAAGAGTGTACCTAGAACAGAAAGAGTGAAACATAGGACAGAAAGAGTGAAACCTAGAACAGAAAGAGTGAAACCTAGAACAGATAGAGTGAAACCTAGAACAGAAAGAGTGAAACCTAGAACAGAAAGAGTGAAACATAGAACAGAAAGAGTGAAACCTAGAACAGAAAGAGTGAAACATAGAACAGAAAGAGTGAAACATAGAACAGAAAGAGTGAAACATAGAACAGAAAGAGTGAAACATAGAACAGAAAGAGTGAAACATAGAACAGAAAGAGTGAAACATAGAACAGAAAGAGAGAAACATAGAACAGAAAGAGTGAAACATAGAACAGAAAGAGTGAAACCTAGAACAGAAAGAGTGAAACCTAGAACAGAAAGAGTGAAACATAGAACAGAAAGAGTGAAACATAGAACAGAAAGAGTGAAACATAGAACAGAAAGAGTGAATTCTAGAACAGAAAGAGTGAAACATAGGACAGAAAGAGTGAAACATAGGACAGAAAGAGTGAAACATAGGACAGAAAGAGTGAAACATAGGACAGAAAGAGTGAAACATAGGACAGAAAGAGTGAAACATAGGACAGAAAGAGTGAAACATAGGACAGAAAGAGTGAAACATAGGACAGAAAGAGTGAAACATAGGACAGAAAGAGTGAAACATAGGACAGAAAGAGTGAAACATAGAACAGAAAGAGTGAAACCTAGAACAGAAAGAGTGAAACCTAGAACAGAAAGAGTGAAACCTAGAACAGAAAGAGTGAAACCTAGAACAGAAAGAGTGAAACCTAGAACAGAAAGAGTGAAACCTAGAACAGAAAGAGTGAAACCTAGAACAGAAAGAGTGAAACCTAGAACAGAAGAGTGAAACATAGAACAGAAAGAGTGAAACCAAGAACAGAAAGAGTGAAACCTAGAACAGAAAGAGTGAAACCTAGAACAGAAAGAGTGAAACATAGA
The DNA here is from genome assembly GCA_019434445.1 of Phalangium opilio. Classification (NCBI taxonomy): domain Eukaryota; kingdom Metazoa; phylum Arthropoda; class Arachnida; order Opiliones; family Phalangiidae; genus Phalangium; species Phalangium opilio. The sequence goes on along the minus strand of JAEQBA010000281.1, from coordinate 104,498 downwards.
ACAGAAAGAGTGAAACATAGAACAGAAAGAGTGAAACATAGAACAGAAAGAGTGAAACATAGAACAGAAAGAGTGAAACACAGAACAGAAAGAGTGAAACTTAGAACAGAAAGAGTGAAACTTTGAATTTTAGATAACGTTTCACGGTGATATAAAAGATAGCAACCCAACTCTTTATACTGAATTCATATTGTATGTTCATACGTTCTGAAAATGAACGTTAAGCTTCATCACACCATTTTAAAAATAGGTTTATTTTCATAAATTCTTTGAACAGTAATTAGAACCGTTTGAATAGTAATAGGAAAAGTTAAGAATAATAAGAAATATTAGGCAGATGACGGGGAAATTTAGCAGATGAAGGAATAATTAACTAGATGATTTGAAAATATAGCATATGAAGGAAAAAATTAAGCAAAGGAAAGACAAGTTAAAAAAAAAATTTAAAAATATGAAGGTTTTAAAACAGAAATAAGAAAAGTTTGAACAGAAACAACAAAGGTTTGAACAGAAATAACAATGAATTGAACAGAAAAATGAAAGGATTGATGGGAAATAACAGTTTGAATAGAAATAAGAAAGGTTTGAATAAAAAATAACAAAGGTTTGAATAGAAATAAGAAACGTTTGAACAGTAATAGGAAAGGTATGAACAATAGTGGGAAAAGTATGAAAAATAATTGGAAAAGTATGAACAATGATTGGAAAAGTATGAACAATGATTGGAAAAGTATGAACAATAATAGGAAAGGTATGAACATTAATAGGAAAGGTATGAACATTAGTAGGAATAGTCTGAACAATAATAGGAAAAGTATGAACAATAATAGGGAAAGTATGAACAATGATTGGAAAGTATGAACAATAATAGGAAAGGTATGAACATTAATAGGAAAGGTATGAACATTAATAGGAAAGGTATGAACATTAGTAGGAAAGGTATGAACATTAGTAGGAATAGTATGAACATTAGTAGGAATAGTATGAACAATAATAGGAAAGGTATGAACAATAATAGGAAAAGTATGAACATTAGTAGGAATAGTATGAACAATAATAGGAAAAGTATGAACAATAATAGGAAAAGTATGAACATTAGTAGGAATAGTATGAACATTAGTAGGAATAGTATGAACATTAGTAGGAATAGTATGAACAATAATAGGAAAAGTATGAACAATAATAGGGAAAGTATGAACAATAATAGGGAAAGTATGAACAATAATAGGGAAAGTATGAACAATAATAGGGAAAGTATGAACAATAATAGGGAAAGTATGAACAATAATAGGGAAAGTATGAACAATAATAGGGAAAGTATGAACAATAATAGGGAAAGTATGAACAATAATAGGAAAATTATGAACAATTATTGGAAAATTATGAACAATTATTGGAAAATTATGAACAATTATTGGAAAATTATGAAAAATAATAGGGAAGGTTTGAACACTGATAGGAAAGTTTGCTCTAATCATATTGACTTTAGAAATGAATTAAACGCATGGACTTGAGCGTGGGTAGTTTGAAAGTCGACCCGCCATATTTCTGAAATTAGTTCACTTCTGCACTTATCAATTTAACCTTTGCTCGCTCGCGCTCGGAGGAAATTTACCGATGATTTGGAAATGAGTTTTACCCTTTTATCATTGTTTAGTATGGTTTGAATTTGATTTTGTTTGTGTTTAGGTGATACAATTGCCATCTTTTCTATTTACTTTTAATCCATACTTTTAGGAAGATCAAATATTTGTTCATTTCCTCGGTATGTATGTGAAAGAATGGATAAATCGAGGGATATGCTTTTATCATTTCAAAATCATTATTGGTTCTCTTATCAGATCGAAAGTTCACTCTACTGTTGGCAATGTGAGACAGAGTTTTGGACATAGAGTTTATCTCCCTTATCAGTTCAAATAATAACAATATATTATGGTAAGAGACATTTTATGTTTTTAATAATAAAAATTAATAAAATTAATATTTATGGGTGTTATAAGATTTAAGATAAGCCAACCAAAAAGTTAGAAACACATTAAGTCAATTCAATTATTTGTATTAGTCATTACAGTTTAAGATGTTCCCATTAAGAGGGGCGCCTGATTCGCTGACGTCATAGGAGGACTGTGGCACGTCATGTACGTTTCCACGTCCTTATTATTCGCCATTTCACATAGTAAGTCGTCTAATATAACGAAGTTCCTCACACTAGCATCTAGGGTGCTAACATCTAATAAACCCTCGTGAAATTCTACACTCGGAGTATGGGATAGTATATCGCCGTATAGTTTCGACTGATACTCCGTGTAACACCAAATTATTCTTTCGGGGGTGGGCGAAATACATATATCCTTATGCTTAATTAATTCTCCTACGAAAACACTTTTTCCACAGCCGGTGACTCCAGCCACTAGTCCGGTAAAGGGGTGTTGCATACTTAAATCCATATCGATAAATGCGGGAGGAATTAACTACCGTAAACTTATATTTAAAAAAATTTATACTTACATTTTTCGGATCTGGATCGGTACTTCAAGGAAGGATGTAGAATGCCTTATCTTTAAACCGTCCTCGTCTTTTATACTTTAATGTCACGTGACTTTCTGACCATGTAAACATGGCGCTCTTTTTAGACCAATCATGTTCTTATAGTGGGCATGACGTTTAAACCACGTGTATGACAAGGGTTATTTACCACGTTGCCGAATATGACGCTTAAGCCTAACATTGACGCCATGATTGATTCACTGTCGCCATGTACGTTTCACTGACGTCACAACAAGATTGGGGGGAGGGGAAAATGTTTGATTCACTGGCGCCATACGAAGAAAAATGCGGTGGACGCCATGTTTGATTCATTGACGCCATATTTACTGGTGCCATCTGGCACTGTCTGACGCCAGTGGCCCAGAAGTGACACTTTCTATCTACTTACGTCCTCAAACTTAACTGTTTCTACGAGTACCTATAGCAAATATTTCACAGATACGTTTCTTAGCTGTGCGATAAAAGTATCAAAGGTATATTTTATTGTATCCAATGATTTATATTTACATTATATTTAATACCGGCTATATTTCGAAACAGGTTTCGTGTAAATCGATCTTAACCTAATGTATTGATTTAAGGTACAAATATTAGTTAGTATTCTTGAAGTACCTATTAGATACAAATCTTATTATGTCACTGAAATGCACGGAATGTTAACAAAAGACCCATGTTTTTAATGTTATTTACGTCATTGATATCACTCACCTGACTACAACACACGCATTTAACGTTTATCACTGTACCTGCTGTGGTATTTAATTGTTTTTGTACACACTTATGTGTGGCCATGCATTCAACGACGCTTAATTAGGGAATTTGGCATCTGCTACCTAAGATCAACTTACTATTTACAAATTCACAATCTGTCATTTAACGGCACACTTGGGCTTCCCCAAGCTACTGTATATTATGTTTCTGGTTTATATTTATCCATGGTTGAAGCATGGATAAAGAATGCCCGTGAGGAAATTTGTTTTTAATTTATAGGATAGGCAACTCCCTATCTCGAACGACAGCTTATGCTGTATATACTATGTTACAACATCGCTTGTCACCACGAGCAAAACAGGTCTCTATGCAATTTAGCTTTGTGCGTGCTGACAAGAGAAAAAAACTCGAGGATCTTCAGGATTTCAAATATCCGCGAGTTTTTTAGCTCAAGTGCACGGACCTCTAGGCCTTAGTTTCAGATACGTGTAGTAGGCTCTAGGCAATTTCACCCGTATTTGAAACAAAGGCCTAGAGGTCCGTGCACTCGAGCTAAAAAACCCGCGGATATTTTAAATCCTGAAGATCCTGAAGTTTTTGCTGTCATGACAGCGCATACAAAGCTATGTTACATAGAGACCTAGGTTTGAGCGTGCTGACAATCGATTTTGCAACAGAGTATATACAGAATAAGCTGTCGCCGAGATAGGGAGTTGCCTATCCTGCAGAGTGAAACAAATTTCTTCACGCGCATTCTTTATCCATGGTTTAAGTATGTTTCAAATCGGGGTTTATACAAACATAAGTACTGCGAGATTCCTTGATGTTCATGTTTTACAATACAAGGACAGTAAGACATTATGTGGGGGGTTCTTTTGGCCCATTTGGAATCTAAAATATTCCGTGACATTTTGGAAAAAAAGCGCACCACAAACATAATTCCTTTAAAAACTTTCGGAAACAAACTGTATAATACCCAACCTTTGGTCTAAGACTCTTATGATAAAAAAGTGTTTATCGGCATTCCTCAAGGCACAATATTTACCAGAACAAAGATATGTTTCGTAAACAATCGAACACATTGAATGTCCCTAGATTATCAAGGTACTTTCTGCTTAATGGATACAAAAGCGCTTTTTACAATCAAATGAATAACAGTGTAGAAAATATCCTGACAATTATATTAGTGATGCCGCGAATATTGATTTTGCCGAATACCGAATACCGAATATTCGGCCATGCTCTCGGCCGAAGCACCGAATATTCGGGCGTGAGATATGTGCAACTCGCGCGAAACCGGTTATGAGCTGTAACCCGTTCCGCGAAATACGTACATCCACCGCACGGACCGCAATGGGACAGGTCTCATAGATTTGATGTCGTGAAACTGGTAATGGACCAATTACGTTAGTGAAGATCATTAAACAACTCCCTTTGGGCAAATGTTTCTGGTTATAGAACTTTCTGGTTATAGAAAGTTTTTACGGGTTGCGCACCTTGTTGATTTGTCCCGCCGCGCCTGCGCATTATAACAGCGATACGTCACCAAAATTCTCTCTGACGTGACGTCACTAACCTTAACCGTTAAGCCTAGGCTTCCATAGCCCATTTTAAGCCATGGATACCCAGGAGAACGAGTAAGTTATTTTAAATATTAATTAATTAGAGCCCACCATTTTATTAGTCTGCTTTATCTCTCCAAATCTTGCCTCCAGTTCGTGTTTTTTATAACACAAAACTGGCTGAACTGTACTGACTCAATTTGAACTACAAGAGGGGCCAAGTACCGATAATTCCTTTAGAACTTTCTGTAAAGGCCTATTGAACTGGCGCGCGCCAACCGACGCGCGCAGCCTTTCCACGTACCACCTTTAGGAAGGGAGGAGGAATCTAAAGGGGGTATTCAAGTTTTTGGACGACAGGTTTTTCAACACTAGGGGGCTGTTCCATCTCGCGTTAGTTCTTCCATGTCTAAACAGTGTATCCCTCTCTCTGCTTGCGCGCCAATATTGCGCAGAGCAGTAATCGCGTTACAGCTAGTGCCGAGAGGAGAGGAGAGTTTTCCCACGTGACCCTACATTTCGCGTAGCCGTCTGCCTATTCACCTCACCATTCCATACCCCCATGATGAGACCTGTCCCATTGCGGTCCGTGCGGTGGATGTACGTATTTCGCGGAACGGGTTACAGCTCATAACCGGTTTCGCGCGAGTTGCACATATCTCACGCCCGAATATTCGGTGCTTCGGCCGAGAGCATGGCCGAATATTCGGTATTCGGTATTCGGCAAAATCAATATTCGCGGCATCACTAATATAATTGTCAGGATATTTTCTACACTGTTATTCATTTGATTGTAAAAAGCGCTTTTGTATCCATTAAGCAGAAAGTACCTTGATAATCTAGGGACATTCAATGTGTTCGATTGTTTACGAAACATATCTTTGTTCTGGTAAATATTGTGCCTTGAGGAATGCCGATAAACACTTTTTTATCATAAGAGTCTTAGACCAAAGGTTGGGTATTATACAGTTTGTTTCCGAAAGTTTTTAAAGGAATTATGTTTGTGGTGCGCTTTTTTTCCAAAATGTCACGGAATATTTTAGATTCCAAATGGGCCAAAAGAACCCCCCACATAATGTCTTACTGTCCTTGTATTGTAAAACATGAACATCAAGGAATCTCGCAGTACTTATGTTTGTATAAACCCCGATTTGAAACATACTTAAACCATGGATAAAGAATGCGCGTGAAGAAATTTGTTTCACTCTGCAGGATAGGCAACTCCCTATCTCGGCGACAGCTTATTCTGTATATACTCTGTTGCAAAATCGATTGTCAGCACGCTCAAACCTAGGTCTCTATGTAACATAGCTTTGTATGCGCTGTCATGACAGCAAAAACTTCAGGATCTTCAGGATTTAAAATATCCGCGGGTTTTTTAGCTCGAGTGCACGGACCTCTAGGCCTTTGTTTCAAATACGGGTGAAATTGCCTAGAGCCTACTACACGTATCTGAAACTAAGGCCTAGAGGTCCGTGCACTTGAGCTAAAAAACTCGCGGATATTTGAAATCCTGAAGATCCTCGAGTTTTTTTCTCTTGTCAGCACGCACAAAGCTAAATTGCATAGAGACCTGTTTTGCTCGTGGTGACAAGCGATGTTGTAACATAGTATATACAGCATAAGCTGTCGTTCGAGATAGGGAGTTGCCTATCCTATAAATTAAAAACAAATTTCCTCACGGGCATTCTTTATCCATGCTTCAACCATGGATAAATATAAACCAGAAACATAATATACAGTAGCTTGGGGAAGCCCAAGTGTGCCGTTAAATGACAGATTGTGAATTTGTAAATAGTAAGTTGATCTTAGGTAGCAGATGCCAAATTCCCTAATTAAGCGTCGTTGAATGCATGGCCACACATAAGTGTGTACAAAAACAATTAAATACCACAGCAGGTACAGTGATAAACGTTAAATGCGTGTGTTGTAGTCAGGTGAGTGATATCAATGACGTAAATAACATTAAAAACATGGGTCTTTTGTTAACATTCCGTGCATTTCAGTGACATAATAAGATTTGTATCTAACAGGTACTTCAAGAATACTAACTAATATTTGTACCTTAAATCAATACATTAGGTTAAGATCGATTTACACGAAACCTGTTTCGAAATATAGCCGGTATTAAATATAATGTAAATATAAATCATTGGATACAATAAAATATACCTTTGATACTTTTATCGCACAGCTAAGAAACGTATCTGTGAAATATTTGCTATAGGTACTCGTAGAAACAGTTAAGTTTGAGGACGTAAGTAGATAGAAAGTGTCACTTCTGGGCCACTGGCGTCAGACAGTGCCAGATGGCACCAGTAAATATGGCGTCAATGAATCAAACATGGCGTCCACCGCATTTTTCTTCGTATGGCGCCAGTGAATCAAACATTTTCCCCTCCCCCCAATCTTGTTGTGACGTCAGTGAAACGTACATGGCGACAGTGAATCAATCATGGCGTCAATGTTAGGCTTAAGCGTCATATTCGGCAACGTGGTAAATAACCCTTGTCATACACGTGGGTTTAAACGTCATGCCCACTATAAGAACATGATTGGTCTAAAAAAGAGCGCCATGTTTACATGGTCAGAAAGTCACGTGACATTAAAGTATAAAAGACGAGGACGGTTTAAAGATAAGGCATTCTACATCCTTCCTTGAAGTACCGATCCAGATCCGAAAAATGTAAGTATAAATTTTTTAAATATAAGTTTACGGTAGTTAATTCCTCCCGCATTTATCGATATGGATTTAAGTATGCAACACCCCTTTACCGGACTAGTGGCTGGAGTCACCGGCTGTGGAAAAAGTGTTTTCGTAGGAGAATTAATTAAGCATAAGGATATATGTATTTCGCCCACCCCCGAAAGAATAATTTGGTGTTACACGGAGTATCAGTCGAAACTATACGGCGATATACTATCCCATACTCCGAGTGTAGAATTTCACGAGGGTTTATAGATGTTAGCACCCTAGATGCTAGTGTGAGGAACTTCGTTATATTAGACGACTTACTATGTGAAATGGCGAATAATAAGGACGTGGAAACGTACATGACGTGCCACAGTCCTCCTATGACGTCAGCGAATCAGGCGCCCCTCTTAATGGGAACATCTTAAACTGTAATGACTAATACAAATAATTGAATTGACTTAATGTGTTTCTAACTTTTTGGTTGGCTTATCTTAAATCTTATAACACCCATAAATATTAATTTTATTAAAATTTAAAAACATAAAATGTCTCTTACCATAATATATTGTTATTATTTGAACTGATAAGGGAGATAAACTCTATGTCCAAAACTCTGTTACTTTTGCCATCATTCGAACTTCCCGCCGATAATCCAAAGGTCTCATTTATTGGCCGATTGAACGGGCTTCTATAGTGCAGTTGTCACCAAGGCTTAGATTATAGAGCTGAACTCACACGAATGTTAACGTTCAATTATAATTGTTAAAATAATAATTTTTAATTCGGCGATTCTTACAACCAAATTTACCTCATTTTCAGTGATTGAATAAAGTAATTAACGTTTCTGAGGTCTCATAATAGAATTTGTTTGGCAATACGCCTCCTGAAATCCGCCATGTTAATATCGCTATTCCAAACGATTTGCGATGCCTGGTTGGCTAAAAGCAGACCAGGCGTAGTTTTCAATGCCTACATACTTTAAAGGGCTCTTCTTCAGTAATAGAAAACCATAAAGTTACAACTGAACCTATGATTATGCACTGTGCAATCTTCGGTTGGTTGCTGGGATTTTTTTTTCTTGGATTTAAAAAGAAGTGTGTTCGGAAACGCTCTGAATTAAGAACCGTAGCCCGTGGTGCTTATAAAATAGGGATCGGTGAATTACCGGTGTTCAGCTCCGAACGACATGAATTTCAACGCGTTAAATCGCCAATCGTCTCACATGCTACATGATTTTGTCGCGTTGATTTTCATTTTTAACGCGACAAACTCGCCAATCGTGTCACATGCAAGATGATTTTGACGCGTTGAAAATATTTGACGCGATGATTTCGGATTTTTGTCGCGTTGATTTCGGGTTTTTTGTCGCGTTGAATTTCATTTTTAACGCGACAAACTCGCCAATCGTGTCACATGCAAGATGATTTTGACGCGTTGAAAATATTTTGACGCGATGATTTCGGATTTTTGTCGCGTTGATTTCGGGTTTTTTGTCGCGTTGAATTTCATTTTAACGCGACAAACTCGCCAATCGTGTCACATGCAAGATGATTTTGACGCGTTGAAAATATTTTGACGCGTTGATTTCGGGTTTTTTGTCGCGTTGAATTTCATTTTTAACGCGACAAACTCGCCAATCGTGTCACATGCTACATGATTTTGACGCGTTGAAAATATTTTGACGCGATGATTTCTTTTTGTCGCGTTGAATTTCATTTTTAACGCGACAAACTCGCCAATCGTGTCACATGCAAGATGATTTTGACGCGTTGAAAATATTTTGACGCGTTGATTTCGGGTTTTTGGTCGCGTTGATTTCGGGTTTTTTGTCGCGTTGAATTTCATTTTTAACGCGACAAACTTGCCAATCGTGTCACATGCAAGATGATTTTGACGCGTTGAAAATATTTTGACGCGATGATTTCGGATTTTTGTCGCGTTGAATTTCATTTTAACGCGACAAACTCGCCAATCGTGTCACATGCTACATGATTTTGACGCGTTGAAAATATTTTGACGCGATGATTTCGGATTTTTGTCGCGTTGATTTCGGGTTTTTTGTCGCGTTGAATTTCATTTTTAACGCGACAAACTCGCCAATCGTGTCACATGCTACATGATTTTGACGCGTTAAAAATATTTTGACGCGATGATTTCTGATTTTTGTCGCGTTGAATTTCATTTTTAACGCGACAAACTCGCCAATCGTGTCACGTGCAAGATGATTTTGACGCGTTGAAAATATTTTGACGCGTTGAAAATATTTTGACGCGTTGATTTCGGGTTTTTGGTCGCGTTGATTTCGGGTTTTTTGTCGCGTTGAATTTCATTTTTAACGCGACAAACTCGCCAATCGTGTCACATGCAAGATGATTTTGACGCGTTGAAAATATTTTGACGCGATGATTTCGGATTTTTGTCGCGTTGAATTTCATTTTTAACGCGACAAACTCGCCAATCGTGTCACATGCTACATGATTTTGACGCGTTGAAAATATTTTGACGCGATGATTTCGGATTTTTGTCGCGTTGATTTCGGGTTTTTTGTCGCGTTGAATTTCATTTTTAACGCGACAAACTCGCCAATCGTGTCACATGCTACATGATTTTGACGCGTTAAAAATATTTTGACGCGATGATTTCGGATTTTTGTCGCGTTGAATTTCATTTTTAACGCGACAAACTCGCCAATCGTGTCACATGCAAGATGATTTTGACGCGTTGAAAATATTTTGACGCGACGATAATTTAGACCAATGATATACTAGATTTGATGTCGTGAAACTGGTAATGGACCAATTACGTTAGTGAAGATCATTAAACAACTCCCTTGGGCAAATGTTTCTGGTTATTGGACAAAGGTTGAGCCAATAGAAAACCATCGAAAATGAACGACACGATTTTGTCGCGTTAAAATGAAAATCAACGCGACGAGACGATTTCATCGCGTTAAAATATTTTCAACGCGTTGAAATTATTTTGTCGCGTTAAAATTTAAAGTCACGCCTTTGCCACTCCCTCCTGATTTCCGTAATATGATTCGTTAAAATATTTTTATCAAAAATATCCGTGGATTTGGTTGGTTAAAAATTTTAACGCGACAAAAAATTTTTGTCGCGTTGATTTTAAATTTTAACGCGTTGATTTGTGTTGCATGTGACACGATTGGCGTTCCATACCCGAAATCAACGCGACCAAAAACCCGAAATCAACGCGTCAAAATATTTTCAACGCGTCAAAATCATCTTGCATGTGACACGATTGGCGAGTTTGTCGCGTTAAAAATGAAATTCAACGCGACAAAAATCAGAAATCATCGCGTCAAAATATTTTCAACGCGTCAAAATCATGTAGCATGTGACACGATTGGCGAGTTTGTCGCGTTAAAATGAAATTCAACGCGACAAAAAACCCGAAATCAACGCGTCAAAATATTTTCAACGCGTCAAAATCATCTTGCATGTGACACGATTGGCGAGTTTGTCGCGTTAAAAATGAAATTCAACGCGACAAAAAACCCGAAATCAACGCGACAAAAATCCGAAATCATCGCGTCAAAATATTTTCAACGCGTCAAAATCATCTTGCATGTGACACGATTGGCGAGTTTGTCGCGTTAAAAATGAAATTCAACGCGACAAAAACCCGAAATCAACGCGACAAAATCCGAAATCATCGCGTCAAAATATTTTCAACGCGTCAAAATCATCTTGCATGTGACACGATTGGCGAGTTTGTCGCGTTAAAAATGAAATTCAACGCGACAAAAAACCCGAAATCAACGCGACAAAAAACCCGAAATCAACGCGTCAAAATATTTTCAACGCGTCAAAATCATCTTGCATGTGACACGATTGGCGAGTTTGTCGCGTTAAAAATGAAATTCAACGCGACAAAAATCAGAAATCATCGCGTCAAAATATTTTCAACGCGTCAAAATCATGTAGCATGTGACACGATTGGCGAGTTTGTCGCGTTAAAAATGAAATTCAACGCGACAAAAAACCCGAAATCAACGCGACAAAAAACCCGAAATCAACGCGTCAAAAAACCCGAAATCAACGCGTCAAAATATTTTCAACGCGTCAAAATCATCTTGCATGTGACACGATTGGCGAGTTTGTCGCGTTAAAAATGAAATTCAACGCGACAAAAATCAGAAATCATCGCGTCAAAATATTTTCAACGCGTCAAAATCATGTAGCATGTGACACGATTGGCGAGTTTGTCGCGTTAAAAATGAAATTCAACGCGACAAAAATCCGAAATCATCGCGTCAAAATATTTTCAACGCGTCAAAATCATGTAGCATGTGACACGATTGGCGAGTTTGTCGCGTTAAAAATGAAATTCAACGCGACAAAAAACCCGAAATCAACGCGACAAAAATCCGAAATCATCGCGTCAAAATATTTTCAACGCGTCAAAATCATGTAGCATGTGACACGATTGGCGAGTTTGTCGCGTTAAAAATGAAATTCAACGCGACAAAAATCCGAAATCATCGCGTCAAAATATTTTCAACGCGTCAAAATCATCTTGCATGTGACACGATTGGCGAGTTTGTCGCGTTAAAAATGAAATTCAACGCGACAAAAACCCGAAATCAACGCGACCAAAAACCCGAAATCAACGCGTCAAAATATTTTCAACGCGTCAAAATATTTTCAACGCGTCAAAATCATCTTGCATGTGACACGATTGGCGAGTTTGTCGCGTTAAAAATGAAATTCAACGCGACAAAAATCAGAAATCATCGCGTCAAAATATTTTTAACGCGTCAAAATCATGTAGCATGTGACACGATTGGCGAGTTTGTCGCGTTAAAAATGAAATTCAACGCGACAAAAAACCCGAAATCAACGCGACAAAAATCCGAAATCATCGCGTCAAAATATTTTCAACGCGTCAAAATCATGTAGCATGTGACACGATTGGCGAGTTTGTCGCGTTAAAAATGAAATTCAACGCGACAAAAATCCGAAATCATCGCGTCAAAATATTTTCAACGCGTCAAAATCATCTTGCATGTGACACGATTGGCGAGTTTGTCGCGTTAAAAATGAAATTCAACGCGACAAAAAACCCGAAATCAACGCGACAAAAATCCGAAATCAACGCGTCAAAATATTTTCAACGCGTCAAAATCATCTTGCATGTGACACGATTGGCGAGTTTGTCGCGTTAAAAATGAAATTCAACGCGACAAAAATCCGAAATCATCGCGTCAAAATATTTTCAACGCGTCAAAATCATGTAGCATGTGACACGATTGGCGAGTTTGTCGCGTTAAAAATGAAATTCAACGCGACAAAAAACCCGAAATCAACGCGACAAAAATCCGAAATCATCGCGTCAAAATATTTTCAACGCGTCAAAATCATGTAGCATGTGACACGATTGGCGAGTTTGTCGCGTTAAAAATGAAATTCAACGCGACAAAAATCCGAAATCATCGCGTCAAAATATTTTCAACGCGTCAAAATCATCTTGCATGTGACACGATTGGCGAGTTTGTCGCGTTAAAAATGAAATTCAACGCGACAAAAAACCCGAAATCAACGCGACAAAAAACCCGAAATCAACGCGTCAAAATATTTTCAACGCGTCAAAATCATCTTGCATGTGACACGATTGGCGAGTTTGTCGCGTTAAAAATGAAATTCAACGCGACAAAAATCCGAAATCATCGCGTCAAAATATTTTCAACGCGTCAAAATCATGTAGCATGTGACACGATTGGCGAGTTTGTCGCGTTAAAAATGAAATTCAACGCGACAAAAAACCCGAAATCAACGCGTCAAAATATTTTCAACGCGTCAAAATCATCTTGCATGTGACACGATTGGCGAGTTTGTCGCGTTAAAAATGAAATTCAACGCGACAAAAAACCCGAAATCAACGCGACAAAAATCCGAAATCATCGCGTCAAAATATTTTCAACGCGTCAAAATCATCTTGCATGTGACACGATTGGCGAGTTTGTCGCGTTAAAAATGAAATTCAACGCGACAAAAAACCCGAAATCAACGCGACAAAAATCCGAAATCATCGCGTCAAAATATTTTCAACGCGTCAAAATCATGTAGCATGTGACACGATTGGCGAGTTTGTCGCGTTAAAAATGAAATTCAACGCGACAAAAAACCCGAAATCAACGCGACAAAAAACCTGAAATCAACGCGTCAAAATATTTTCAACGCGTCAAAATCATCTTGCATGTGACACGATTGGCGAGTTTGTCGCGTTAAAAATGAAATTCAACGCGACAAAAATCAGAAATCATCGCGTCAAAATATTTTCAACGCGTCAAAATCATGTAGCATGTGACACGATTGGCGAGTTTGTCGCGTTAAAAATGAAATTCAACGCGACAAAAATCCGAAATCATCGCGTCAAAATATTTTTAACGCGTCAAAATCATGTAGCATGTGACACGATTGGCGAGTTTGTCGCGTTAAAAATGAAATTCAACGCGACAAAAAACCCGAAATCAACGCGACAAAAATCCGAAATCATCGCGTCAAAATATTTTCAACGCGTCAAAATCATGTAGCATGTGACACGATTGGCGAGTTTGTCGCGTTAAAAATGAAATTCAACGCGACAAAAATCCGAAATCATCGCGTCAAAATATTTTCAACGCGTCAAAATCATCTTGCATGTGACACGATTGGCGAGTTTGTCGCGTTAAAAATGAAATTCAACGCGACAAAAAACCCGAAATCAACGCGACAAAAACCCGAAATCAACGCGTCAAAATATTTTCAACGCGTCAAAATATTTTCAACGCGTCAAAATCATCTTGCATGTGACACGATTGGCGAGTTTGTCGCGTTAAAAATGAAATTCAACGCGACAAAAAATCAGAAATCATCGCGTCAAAATATTTTAACGCGTCAAAATCATGTAGCATGTGACACGATTGGCGAGTTTGTCGCGTTAAAAATGAAATTCAACGCGACAAAAAACCCGAAATCAACGCGACAAAAATCCGAAATCATCGCGTCAAAATATTTTCAACGCGTCAAAATCATGTAGCATGTGACACGATTGGCGAGTTTGTCGCGTTAAAAATGAAATTCAACGCGACAAAAATCCGAAATCATCGCGTCAAAATATTTTCAACGCGTCAAAATCATCTTGCATGTGACACGATTGGCGAGTTTGTCGCGTTAAAAATGAAATTCAACGCGACAAAAAACCCGAAATCAACGCGACAAAAATCCGAAATCATCGCGTCAAAATATTTTCAACGCGTCAAAATCATCTTGCATGTGACACGATTGGCGAGTTTGTCGCGTTAAAAATGAAATTCAACGCGACAAAAATCCGAAATCATCGCGTCAAAATATTTTCAACGCGTCAAAATCATGTAGCATGTGACACGATTGGCGAGTTTGTCGCGTTAAAAATGAAATTCAACGCGACAAAAAACCCGAAATCAACGCGTCAAAATATTTTCAACGCGTCAAAATCATCTTGCATGTGACACGATTGGCGAGTTTGTCGCGTTAAAAATGAAATTCAACGCGACAAAAAACCCGAAATCAACGCGACAAAAATCCGAAATCATCGCGTCAAAATATTTTCAACGCGTCAAAATCATCTTGCATGTGACACGATTGGCGAGTTTGTCGCGTTAAAAATGAAATTCAACGCGACAAAAAACCCGAAATCAACGCGACAAAAATCCGAAATCATCGCGTCAAAATATTTTCAACGCGTCAAAATCATCTTGCATGTGACACGATTGGCGAGTTTGTCGCGTTAAAAATGAAATTCAACGCGACAAAAAACCCGAAATCAACGCGACAAAAAATCCGAAATCATCGCGTCAAAATATTTTCAACGCGTCAAAATCATCTGCATGTGACACGATTGGCGAGTTTGTCGCGTTTAAAAATGAAATTCAACGCGACAAAAATCCGAAATCATGCGTCAAAATATTTTCAACGCGTCAAAATCATGTTGCATGTGACACGATTGGCGAATTGTCGCGTAAAAATGAAATTCAACGCGACAAAAACCCGAAATCAACGCGACAAAAAATCCGAAATCATCGCGTCAAAATATTTCAACGCGTCAAAATCATCTTGCATTGACAGAGGGTGAGTTTCAATCGCTTAAAAATGAATTTCTAAATAAAAAATCCGAAATCATACGTAAAAATATTTCAACTTTCTAAAATCAATCTTCCAATTTGAAACATTTCCTTTTTTTTTTAAAAAGAATTCAAGAGAAAATTTCCGAAATCAATCGCTCAAAATAATTTTCAACGCATTAAATCATGTAGCATGTGGCACATTGACGAGAATGTGGCGAAAGAATGAATTCAACGCGACAATTGAATCGGCAATAAGGGCTTCAATGTATTTTCAAGCTTACAAAATGATTGTTAATAGTGACAGTGATTGCCTGGTTTGGGTTAAAATTGAAATGCATGAGTGATGAAAAAATTGAAATCCGCACAAAAATAAATCACCACAAAATATTTTTAGAATGTCAAGGACAGCTTGATGGGACCTTTTTCTTTTGCCCTCCTTGACAACTGATAATTTAAAACTATATATCCTTGAAATCACCAACAAAAGGTATGAAATTTTCCCCAACGTTTTTCAGTTAGCTTCTAATCATGATTCTAAAATATGTAATCTTTTCAATAAATACAATTTAGAACTAAAATTGATTTTTACTTGGTAGAAACACAAGGGCTCTTCTGAACCTTTCCAAAATAGGCGTGTAATAATATTTTAATTTTGTTAAATAAGATTTAGTGTCATGCTTAAGCAATATGTTTAATATTAAAAAAAATAAAATCTGCCCACTACTCTGAAATCTTGAATCCTTTTTAAATTAATAAAACACATCGAGCCACACGTCTTATTAAAATTTCAGGTCAATTGGATCAATAGGACAGAGGATATGGCCAAAAAGCTTTCTCCTCCCATAGAACTTAAATGTTACTTTTGCCATCATTCGAACTTCCCGCCGATAATCCAAAGGTCTCATTTATTGGCCGATTGAACGGGCTTCTATAGTGCAGTTGACGCCAAGGCTTAGATTATAGAGCTCAACTCACACGAATGTTAACGTTCAATTATAATTGTTAAAATAATAATTTTTAATTCGGCGATTCTTACAACCAAATTTACCTCATTTTCAGTGATTGAATAAAGTAATTAACGTTTCTGAGGTCTCATAATAGAATTTGTTTGGCAATACGCCTCCTGAAATCCGCCATGTTAATATCGCTATTCCAAACGATTTGCGATGCCTGGTTGGCTAAAAGCAAGACCAGGCGTAGTTTTCAATGCCTACATACTTTAAAGGGCTCTTCTTCAGTGATAGAAAACCATAAAGTTACAACTGAACCTATGATTATGCACTGTGCAATCTTCGGTTGGTTGCTGGGATTTTTTTTTTCTTGGATTTAAAAAGAAGTGTGTTCGGAAACGCTCTGAATTATGAACCGTAGCCCGTGGTTGCTTATAAAATAGGGATCGGTGAATTACCGGTGTTCAGCTCCGAACGACATGAATTTCAAAGCGTTAACTCGCCAATCGTCTCACATGCTACATGATTTTGTCGCGTTGATTTTCATTTTTAACGCGACAAACTCGCCAATCGTGTCACATGCAAGATGATTTTGACGCGTTGAAAATATTTTGACGCGATGATTTCGGATTTTTGTCGCGTTGATTTCGGGTTTTTTGTCGCGTTGAATTTCATTTTTAACGCGACAAACTCGCCAATCGTGTCACATGCAAGATGATTTTGACGCGTTGAAAATATTTTGACGCAATGATTTCGGATTTTTGTCGCGTTGATTTCGGGTTTTTTGTCGCGTTGAATTTCATTTTTAACGCGACAAACTCGCCAATCGTGTCACATGCAAGATGATTTTGACGCGTTAAAAATATTTTGACGCGATGATTTCGGATTTTTGTCGCGTTGATTTCGGGTTTTTTGTCGCGTTGATTTTCATTTTTAACGCGACAAACTCGCCAATCGTGTCACATGCAAGATGATTTTGACGCGTTGAAAATATTTTGACGCGTTGATTTCGGGTTTTTTGTCGCGTTGAATTTCATTTTTAACGCGACAAACTCGCCAATCGTGTCACATGCTACATGATTTTGACGCGTTGAAAATATTTTGACGCGATGATTTCTGATTTTTGTCGCGTTGAATTTCATTTTTAACGCGACAAACTCGCCAATCGTGTCACATGCAAGATGATTTTGACGCGTTGAAAATATTTTGACGCGATGATTTCGGATTTTTGTCGCGTTGATTTCGGGTTTTTTGTCGCGTTGAATTTCATTTTTAACGCGACAAACTCGCCAATCGTGTCACATGCAAGATGATTTTGACGCGTTGAAAATATTTTGACGCGTTGATTTCGGGTTTTTTGTCGCGTTGAATTTCATTTTTAACGCGACAAACTCGCCAATCGTGTCACATGCTACATGATTTTGACGCGTTGAAAATATTTTGACGCGATGATTTCTGATTTTTGTCGCGTTGAATTTCATTTTTAACGCGACAAACTCGCCAATCGTGTCACATGCAAGATGATTTTGACGCGTTGAAAATATTTTGACGCGATGATTTCGGATTTTTGTCGCGTTGAATTTCATTTTTAACGCGACAAACTCGCCAATCGTGTCACATGCTACATGATTTTGACGCGTTGAAAATATTTTGACGCGATGATTTCGGATTTTTGTCGCGTTGATTTCGGGTTTTTTGTCGCGTTGAATTTCATTTTTAACGCGACAAACTCGCCAATCGTGTCACATGCAAGATGATTTTGACGCGTTGAAAATATTTTGACGCGATGATTTCGGATTTTTGTCGCGTTGAATTTCATTTTTAACGCGACAAACTCGCCAATCGTGTCACATGCTACATGATTTTGACGCGTTGAAAATATTTTGACGCGATGATTTCGGATTTTTGTCGCGTTGATTTCGGGTTTTTTGTCGCGTTGAATTTCATTTTTAACGCGACAAACTCGCCAATCGTGTCACACGCAAGATGATTTTGACGCGTTGAAAATATTTTGACGCGATGATTTCGGATTTTTGTCGCGTTGAATTTCATTTTTAACGCGACAAACTCGCCAATCGTGTCACATGCTACATGATTTTGACGCGTTGAAAATATTTTGACGCGATGATTTCGGATTTTTGTCGCGTTGATTTCGGGTTTTTTGTCGCGTTGAATTTCATTTTTAACGCGACAAACTCGCCAATCGTGTCACATGCTACATGATTTTGACGCGTTAAAAATATTTTGACGCGATGATTTCGGATTTTTGTCGCGTTGAATTTCATTTTTAACGCGACAAACTCGCCAATCGTGTCACATGCAAGATGATTTTGACGCGACGATAATTTAGACCAATGATATACTAGATTTGATGTCGTGAAACTGGTAATGGACCAATTACGTTAGTGAAGATCATTAAACAACTCCCTTTGGGCAAATGTTTCTGGTTATTGGACAAAGGTTGAGCCAATAGAAAACCATCGAAAATGAACGACACGATTTTGTCGCGTTGAAGTGAAAATCAACGCGACGAGACGATTTCATCGCGTTAAAATATTTTCAACGCGTTAAAATTATTTTGTCGCGTTAAAATTTAAAGTCACGCCTTTGCCACTCCCTCCTGATTTCCGTAATATGATTCGTTAAAATATTTTTATCAAAAATATCCGTGGATTTGGTTGGTTAAAAATTTTAACGCGACAAAAAATTTTTGTCGCGTTGATTTTAAATTTTAACGCGTTGATTTGTGTTGCATGTGACACGATTGGCGTTCCATATTCGGGTTTTTTGTCGCGTTGAATTTCATTTTTAACGCGACAAACTTGCCAATCGTGTCACATGCAAGATGATTTTGACGCGTTGAAAATATTTTGACGCGATGATTTCGGATTTTTGTCGCGTTGAATTTCATTTTTAACGCGACAAACTCGCCAATCGTGTCACATGCTACATGATTTTGACGCGTTGAAAATATTTTGACGCGATGATTTCGGATTTTTGTCGCGTTGATTTCGGGTTTTTTGTCGCGTTGAATTTCATTTTTAACGCGACAAACTCGCCAATCGTGTCACATGCTACATGATTTTGACGCGTTAAAAATATTTTGACGCGATGATTTCTGATTTTTGTCGCGTTGAATTTCATTTTTAACGCGACAAACTCGCCAATCGTGTCACATGCAAGATGATTTTGACGCGTTGAAAATATTTTGACGCGTTGATTTCGGGTTTTTGGTCGCGTTGATTTCGGGTTTTTTGTCGCGTTGAATTTCATTTTTAACGCGACAAACTCGCCAATCGTGTCACATGCAAGATGATTTTGACGCGTTGAAAATATTTTGACGCGATGATTTCGGATTTTTGTCGCGTTGAATTTCATTTTTAACGCGACAAACTCGCCAATCGTGTCACATGCTACATGATTTTGACGCGTTGAAAATATTTTGACGCGATGATTTCGGATTTTTGTCGCGTTGATTTCGGGTTTTTTGTCGCGTTGAATTTCATTTTTAACGCGACAAACTCGCCAATCGTGTCACATGCTACATGATTTTGACGCGTTAAAAATATTTTGACGCGATGATTTCGGATTTTTGTCGCGTTGAATTTCATTTTTAACGCGACAAACTCGCCAATCGTGTCACATGCAAGATGATTTTGACGCGTTGAAAATATTTTGACGCGACGATAATTTAGACCAATGATATACTAGATTTGATGTCGTGAAACTGGTAATGGACCAATTACGTTAGTGAAGATCATTAAACAACTCCCTTTGGGCAAATGTTTCTGGTTATTGGACAAAGGTTGAGCCAATAGAAAACCATCGAAAATGAACGACACGATTTTGTCGCGTTAAAATGAAAATCAACGCGACGAGACGATTTCATCGCGTTAAAATATTTTCAACGCGTTAAAATTATTTTGTCGCGTTAAAATTTAAAGTCACGCCTTTGCCACTCCCTCCTGATTTCCGTAATATGATTCGTTAAAATATTTTTATCAAAAATATCCGTGGATTTGGTTGGTTAAAAATTTTAACGCGACAAAAAATTTTTGTCGCGTTGATTTTAAAATTTAACGCGTTGATTTGTGTTGCATGTGACACGATTGGCGTTCCATATACGCCAACGTATTTTGGTTATATTTTAACATCAGCATAGTTTCAAACATATCATCATCCAATCGATTACGCCTTGGGGTTTGAATTTGGCCTCCAGAACTAAAGGCCCGTTCTACTGCGGCTGAAGAGGGTAATATTGTGTTGTACTTGAGAAAGATTTCCTTCACCATCGGATATTGATTTAATATGGGGGGGGGTCTCTGCGTCTGTTCTCCAAATAAGCAAGTATTTGCATGGTAATTTGATTTGTATTAGAATCATCCGAATTAATGTCGTCGTTAGTGTTGAGGAACGAAAAGAAGGAGTCTGGTCCATTTGATGCATCTGGTAGGGGTTTCTCGGTTATGGTGCGTCGGCTTTCTAATGCACTAGTTTCATTGAACAACTTGGTAGCTTCCGACAAGAACAGTTGTTTCACGTGTTCTAGCTTGTCCTCTTTTTCACTTATGGATAGCCACTGTAGTTTGAAAAAAGGTAGCGATACTGTAGCTAACATATAGGGATTACTATTGGAGTTCTCTAATGAAATAATTTCTGAAACCGCATATTTATGCCTTCAATGACGGCCTTTTTCAACGGGTGACATTTCTCTAACCCCTCCATATCAGACAATGTTCGCTTGATCTGATATGAAGTAGGAAGCACCAGACCAAGGGAACACTGTTTCTCTCCTTGAAGAAGATCTAATGCAACAGCAATTGGACGCATAACTGAGAGATATTCTGCGATGAACTCGAAATCTGCAGTTTTAAACTTAGGTTGATCTAGAATATCAGCTATAGCTGGAAGGTGTTTCTTCGCCTTATTTATTTCTAACAGGCATTCATAGAAAGCATTCCATCTAGTTGGACATGGAGTAGGCAGCTTTTTTTTGGTAGAAGATCATGAACGTAATCAGACGATTGCGACGACCTACTTAGTTAGTTCCAGATGGCGCAACATTTTCCTATAGCAGTATTGTACCATTTTTTGTAAGTGGCACCACTGAGAGCTTTTGCGGCATCCGTGGTTGCAACCAAATTTAGGGAGTGAGCAAAACATTTGAAGTGTTGTGGTAGCTTAGACTCTTGCACGAATTCCATGGTTACCGAGGCTTCAGGGAACTGTTCAACAGCTATGGTCGTCCGATAATCATCGTCCAGAAAGGACGTATCCTCGTCAGATATATTGTCTGGAACACTAAAGACTGAACGCTTTTCCGAAATTCGACGCATTGTCCGTCACGGTTCCAACTAGTTTTGGTACTGTTAAACCGTAGTTGGAATATACTCCAAATAACGCCGATGATATAATATTTCGATGTAAGTGTGTTTATATTTCAACCTTTGGCATGCAAGTAAGAAGGATACACGCTTAAGTGATTCGGTATGGATATAGTGTCCGGTAACTCCGATGAATGACTTATGATTCGAGCTCCAAATGTCAGCTGTTGTACAAACGTAATTGGCAGTTGCCAATTGATTTCTTACGTCACATTCCATTTCCTGGCGTTTAGCTGCGAGTTCCGTCTTGAAACACGTACCATAAGGAGGTTCAACACCACCAGATAAGCGTTGTACCATACGTCGAAATGTAGGCTTCTCAACAGTATATATTGGCCCCATTTCGGACACTATGTAATCCATTATGACTTCATCCACCTTTGAAAGTACAAATGTGTATCAGACATGAATATCAAGACATATATAAGGACGTCTTTGTCCCTTATGCACAGTTGCAACCTTATATTCTCATTTTAAAGGTGTTCCATGTGGTAATTAGCAAAACGGAAGAACAGCAACGTAAGTACACATTAGGATAAAATAACCGCGTTTGACCTGTACTGGGCTAAATAAGAACGTTTTACATTCCTTAAATTTTACGCCTTGCGAACCATAAATTAACTATGATGCCGTTAATCACTTGCACCACTTTCTTATTAAATTCAAAATGTAGAAATTCTTAGGTATTGTGATAATTCTTTGCTGGTCATCAACTAATCACGCATACATACAACGTTTAGGTGAAGATATATCGTAGTACTTACTTGATCTTTGGAGGGAGGATACAAGCACAACCGCTTTGAATGTGTTCCAATAGAATCTACATTCTTTCTTCTGGCAGCTTTCTTCTCCTCAAGCTGTTTTAAAACGGTAGGGTGTTTTCTCTGTATAAATATGCATAGAGATGAGAACATGATCCGAATAATATTTGTATTATAGGTAACCAATTTACACTCGTTTAATTTAGATATATTCCTAAAATATACGATGTTTTCATGGACTTAAAGTATGTTATACAAGGTCATGATAACTCTAAATAATCTATTACGCTTTGAATAGAAACCCCTCATTGCTTAAGACTGATGTCAATACATAAGTAATCTTAAATGTGATTAGGTTGCAAATCGCGACGTCAATGGCAAGAACTACTGTTGCAGCCCTTGTACACGTTGCTATTGTAGGCAGCCAACTTGTTATTGTAGGCCTACCGTATACTGAACTCGGGATTTTAACCCTTTACCTATGGAAAGTTTTATGGAACGTTTTGGGAAACGTCGGTCACCTCTCGCTCTTGCGAATCTGGGGATCGAACCCAGAAGGGGGGCGAGAGGAAGACCGAGGGAAGGGAACACTAGGTATTTTTTGGGGAGAGCTGTTTTTGCAATCGTGAAGTGCGCGTGGATTTTCGAGGAAATAAAGGATAACATTTTATATATAAAGAGTCGGTTATTTCTTAAAACTAAGCCCAACTATACTTAAGAGTGCGACATTTCTTGGTGTCAGAAGTGGGATAATATCACAGATGCCCTGTTACGTCTGCTAGTTACCCACAAAAACAACGCGAAATAAAAGAAAACTACGTTATGGCGTGCCACGCAAATCCAAGTTTGCAAATTAGCTACTTCTCGGGAGACCACGGAGAATCAGCTGAAGAATGGCTGGTACAGTACGAGAGATTAGCGGCCCAGCTAAAATGGACTGCAGCGATAAAACTGAGCGCCGCTCCGGGATATTTGGTCCCCAACAGCACGGCTTATAATTGGCACAGAGTGAAAGGTGAGGCCGGCGCTGATTTTGATACCTGGAAAGGTGCTTTCTTGGCCGCTTTTCCGGATCGTTTTTCCAAGGATGAATGGAAATTACAAATGAGGGCTCGTACGCAATTCCCTAATGAAAACCTAGAGTCTTATGTTTTTACAAAACTCGATCTATGCAAGAGATGTGTTCTAGATCCGGATGACGACGAAACGAAACAACATTTATTAGCTGGTATGGCTAACAGAAATCACGCGGCTGTTATCAGCTCGAAGGAACCAAAGACGTCAGATGAAATATTGAAAGAAGCGAAAACACTAGCAAAGTCTGACCACTTTCATCAAGTTGGAAGCCTACCCCCGTCGGTGCCGGTCCCTTTTGCTTCGCTACCCGGTCAGGCGTCGGTCTCATATGCTCCTCACGCTTCCGCTCCATACGGCTTTTATCCCGTCCCGGGTCCATACCCAGGTGCCCACGTTCAATCGTATAACCCGATGGCACCCATCGCTTATTCACAAAGATTTCCGGAAACGAACTCCCAGAGTAGTGCCAGCACCAAGGATACGCGTGAGAACGACCTGAAGTATCAAGCTTTATCGGACAAAATATCCAAGCTTGAAATAGTTTTAGAGAGAATGGAAGAGCGACAACAAAGACCCGAGCCACGCTATCAGAGGGGAGGATATCACAACTCGAGAAACTATCGGCAGAATTTTTTCCCTCGTGGTTACGGCTGTTATAATTGCGGGAAATACGGTCATCTAGCGCGAGATTGCACGGCTTCACGTGACGATAACAACGCGTCGAGAGGTCCCAACGACGGCCCTACTTCCAGGTCGGGAAACGGGAGGTCAGCTCCATAACGGAGGGGTCCGAGCTGTCTAATATCCACCACAATCCCTCCCACAATATTGGACCACACGCGGTAGTTCCGATCGTGAACGCGTTAGTTACTGATATCGGTATAACTAGTGCCTTGCTAGACACAGGTGCTCGCAAGTCGGTTATTGACGCGGATCTACCCCAGTAACACGAGTGTTCCGCGTTCGAGTCGGTTCGAGGTAGATTCGTCGGTTTATGGTCTAGTCGGTAGTTACAACTAATATCCGACTCTTATCCAACTTCAGTTGCCAACTCCGCTTTGTAGTCGGCTGTGAGAACAATAAAGTAGAGTTGGCTGATAGTTGTATTTTAAGTCGGTTAATGTAATGAAGGATTAGGTCGGCTGCTCGACTCCTTACCAACTAAAATGCGTTTCTATCAAATAAAAGATAACAATAAGGGTCTAGAGGTCGACATATCCGACGGCCTACCGATCACACTGAACATTTCAGATTTCGTTGTTATGAAGCTTCTTCCGCGTTTGAGTCGGTTCGAGGTAGATTCGTCGGTTTATGGTCTAGTCGGCACTTACAACTAAAGTCCGACTCTAATCCAACTTCAGTTACTAGCTCCGCTTTGAAGTCGGACGTGAGAACAAACAAATAGAGCTGGCTGTTAGTTACATTTTATGTCGGTTGGTGTAAGGAAGGATTAGGTCGGCTGCTCAATTCCTTACCAACTAGCATGGGTTTTTATCTAATTAACATTAAGGGTCGAGAGGTCGGCATATCCGACTACCTACCGATCAATACTAAACATTTCAAATTTCGTTATAATGAAGCTTCTTCCGCGTTTGAGTCGGTTCGAGGTAGATTCGTCGGTTTATGGTCTAGTTGGCACTTACAACGGAAATCCGACTCTTATCCAACTTCAGTTGCTAACTCCGCTTTGCAGTCGGCCTTGAGAACAATCAGAAGTAAATGAACCGAAGTTACTTAAGACTCTAAAAACTGTCCAACACATTTGACATAACGCGGGGCTTTAAAAAAGCAGAACCTTTCATCCCCCCCTCGTCCTTGGCAGAATTATTGCAGAGGATTCTGGGACCAAAGACTATAAGTGACTGTGCCATTTAAGCCCGACTATATAGTCTTTGTTCCGGTATTTCAGTTGTTTTGGAAAAGTCGTCTGCTTGATCAAATTGATCTTGACGTCCAAGGCTTAGGCTTAGTACCTGTTGTTTACTTGCCGTTTCGGAACTGCATACCGATGGTTTCTGATTCAAATCGATCCCGAATTAAAAGCAACTTCAATTATGGCCAAAAACTTAAAGGAGAAACTGAATATTTATCTAAAAAATATTAAACGACCCTTCGTTATTTCAAGATTCCAAAATTACAAAGACATTTTGAACTCAGCAACAGGCTAAAAGTATATTGAAATCCGCCATTTTAAAATATACAAATTTCCGACAACCGACTTCCGTTTCCACACAGCAACCGTTTGGTGGCGTTTTTAGAATAACGGCGCTTGAGAATGGGGTGCAGGAATGGGGGTTAAATAAGGGGAATTATAAGTAACTTGTGTTTAGCGAAGAAGCAATGGGACTCCAGTAACTTCGGTTCATTTACTTCTGGAACAATAGAATAGAGTAGGCTGACAGTTACATTTTAAGTCGGTTAATGTAATGAAGGATTATGTTGGCTGCTCTACTCCTTACCAACTAAAATGCGTTTTTATCAAAGTAACTTAAGAGAGGTAGGCATATCAAGTTTGGCGCTGATTGAACCAATGACATAGGAATTATAACACCCTAGCTCTAGACCCCCAATTGCGCGACTGAAATTATCGCGAAGTGAATATACGCTCGAGACAATGTCTTTTAAGCTTATTTCTTCATTTCCAAAGGAAAAAAATCGCACTCTTTCTAATCACGTGTCAAAATGCTCGGAAATACGTCACCTATATAAAATTTCAACATGGCCTTCAGCTTAAGCCTATTCAAATGGGGGTCTAGAGGGTATTATCATTCCTATGTCATTGGATTAAACGGCTGAGTGCGACCACAGAGAATTGAGTAGGGAGCATAAGCTATTGCCCTTGATATTGCTAAGCGAGATCATGATGTAGCGTACTCTTAAAGCTAAGGGGTATTAGCTAGGTACACTCTTAAAACTCATGGGTTGAATGAGTTGGGCTATTTGAATTTTAACTACAATTTTTTTAAAAAATAACCAAGTAGCAGTTGGATAAATATTTCCCTGTACTTTGGGATGGGGTTATTTCAAACGCTAAAAATGTGTGGTAATTGCAGTAACCCAAATTGGGTCATTTGCAAATTTAGTCAAACCAAGCATACAAATACGCGGTATTGTACACTTGATGGATGTTTAGAACACTTTGAAATACCAGTTATTTAAGCAATATAGTAAAAACAACCATTTGAAATAATAATATAAAAAAGATTCTTGGAATATCAAAATGAAACAGCTTTATAGCTACAAAACTACTAAAGGAATCGTAATTTTTAAAAAATTTTCAATATATTCATTTTATCAGAAGTAAATGAACCGAAGTTACTGGAGTCCCATTGCTTCTTCGCTAAACACAAGTTACTTATAATTCCCCTTATTTAACCCCCATTCCTGCACCCCATTCTCAAGCGCCGTTATTCTAAAAACGCCACCAAACGGTTGCTGTGTGGAAACGGAAGTCGGTTGTCGGAAATTTGTATATTTTAAAATGGCGGATTTCAATATACTTTTAGCCTGTTGCTGAGTTCAAAATGTCTTTGTAACTTTGGAATCTTGAAATAACGAAGGGTCGTTTAATATTTTTTAGATAAATATTCAATTTCTCCTTTAAGTTTTTGGCCATAATTGAAGTTGCTTTTAATTCGGGATCGATTTGAATCAGAAACCATCGGTATGCAGTTCCGAAACGGCAAGTAAACAACAGGTACTAAGCCTAAGCCTTGGACGTCAAGATCAATTTGATCAAGCAGACGACTTTTCCAAAACAACTGAAATACCGGAACAAAGACTATATAGTCGGGCTTAAATGGCACAGTCACTTATAGTCTTTGGTCCCAGAATCCTCTGCAATAATTCTGCCAAGGACGAGGGGGGGATGAAAGGTTCTGCTTTTTTAAAGCCCCGCGTTATGTCAAATGTGTTGGACAGTTTTTAGAGTCTTAAGTAACTTCGGTTCATTTACTTCTGATTTTATATTATGAAGACAAGGCAAACTGCTAACAAGGTGCACTAGTGTATCAACGGTTTAAGATTATCTTAAATATAAAGATAAATATAATTAATAAATTATATTTTCTTCGATAGTTATTAAGCTTATTGCGCGTTACATCGTTTCAAAAATAACTATTGAACATTCTTGAGAGACTAGACAAATATTGACGTTTGAAATGAAGCATACGCCTATTGTTGTCTTACTCAAATCGGTACATAAGGTCTCGAATCTTAGTAATGGATAAGAACAGAGCAATTGCGTGAACCTTTGGTGAAAACTGCACCATTGGGGGGCTAGACGTTTCTTGTAACCCTAGCCGATCGCCGCGTACATCTTAACCTTAACTATGATGAAGGAATAGAAGCCAGGAAGTACACACTGGTGTCCATGTGGGATGGACAAAAGACAAGATGATGGTGGTATTTAGAAGCCAGTAAGTGTAGACTGGTGTTCATGTGGGAGGGACTAAATAATAGATGATGATAGTGTTGTTTAGAAGCCAGTAAGTAGAGACTGGTGTCCATGCGGGATGGACAAAAGACCAGATGAAAGTGGTGTTTA
Source organism: Phalangium opilio (assembly GCA_019434445.1). Lineage (NCBI taxonomy): Eukaryota > Metazoa > Arthropoda > Arachnida > Opiliones > Phalangiidae > Phalangium > Phalangium opilio. Next base: position 76,158 of record JAEQBA010000281.1, on the reverse strand, counting down.
GAAGACAGTAACTACAAGCCTTAAAGCCGACCATTAAGAAGCCTTAAATCCGACCATATACAAGCCAAAAGCCCACCATTAACAATCCATAGGGCCGACCATAAACAATCCATAAAGCCGTCCATAAACAAGCCGTAAAGCCAACCAGAAACAATCCATAAAGCCGACCATAAACAATCCATAAAGACGACCATAAACAAGTCGTAAAGCCGACCATAAACAAGTCGTAAAGCCGAACATAAACAAGTCTTAAAGCCTACCATAATCAAGTCGCAAAACCGACCCTAAACAAGCCATAAAGCCGTCCATAAACAAGCCATAAAGCCGTCCATAAACAAGCCATAAAGCCGTCCATAAACAAGCCATAAAGCCGTCCATAAACAAGCCGTAAAGCCGACCATAAAAAAGCCATAAAGCCGACCACAAACAAACATAAATCCGACAAATAACAGTCGATAAAGCCGACCGCAAATAGATTAATAATCCGACCATAACCAGATAACAAAGCCGACTTCTTGTTTGATAATATAAGAGCTGGACACGCTTACTTTTTAGAGTCGGTTAAAGTGCTGGCAAAATTTCTATGGCCGGAAGTCGGGCCGACGCTTAAATGGATAGGACATTTCGACGGTCGAAATGAAAGTTTACCGACGCTTTTACGTCAGTGTTGGTTGGACCTCGAACCGACTCCGTTGGCCCAACGTCGATTGTGCTACTGGGGTAGTGACGAATCATAGGCTACTAGAGAAGATGAGGCCATGGGAAGGCCCACCAGTTATCGGCTTTGACAAACGAATCGCGACGCCCAAAGGTGTTCTAGACTTGACCGTGTCAGTTGACGGTTTTGATGATGTTTTAGTAGAGTGTTTCGTGGTATCAAATTCTATCCTACCGATGGTTTTGGGGGTTGATTACTTTTCTGCTCTAAACGCGGGGATAGTTTTCGACGAAAACCGTTTTCACCTAATATCCATGGATCCACAAAGAGGACTGCGATACCTACACCCGGAATCAACAATCATAACACCCAATCAGATATCTACGGACAACGTTGAAATTGAAGGCAGAGGACTTTCAGCGGAGACATTATCCCCACAAGAAGCGAGTGTTACGGTTGAAAATCTTGAGGTAAAAGAACAATTATTTAACGTAGTGACTACAGAATCCCAAACCATTCCGTCAAGGTCTGGCATTTTCGTGAATGCATGTATACAATATGGTAACTCTAAACTTTTAAATCGGGATGTGTTAATACACGTTCATAATTGTAGCGATCCGCGTAAAATGTTTAACGTTCCCACTAGTATTGTTAACGTAAAGTCAGATTTAACCCAGGTATTTGTTGTAAACCCTCAGGACGAGCAGATTTCTTTTAAAAAGGGAGAAAAAATTAGTAATGCTAGCGAATTAGTGGAAGAATATATTAAGGAGGACGAGCCTTTTAATTTCTGTACCAGTCAGCTGGAGGGAAGACGAACAGAAATCAAAGGAGAAAGGCCCAGTGGTTGTTTAGATACTTTGGCTGAGATGAATGACATTGAGTTAGGCGTGAATTTATCTGAAGATCAGAGACAGAAGGTTCGTTCTCTTTTGAGTCAATATAGGAAATGTTTTGCATTTAATAGTAGAGAGTTAGGAAAAACAGATATAGCAGAACACACTATAGATACAGGGGACCACCCTCCTATAAAACAATACCCACGTAGGATTTCGCCAACTGAGAAACAAATAATTTCCGATCAGATTGAAGAGATGCTCGATGCAGGGATAATTAGAGAGTCATTTAGCCCTTGGTCAAGCCCTGTAGTTTTAGTAAAGAAAAAGAACAATACGTGGCGATTTTGCGTAGACTATAGACTTTTGAATAACGTAACCAAAAAGGACGTTTACCCCCTACCTCGTATTGACGACACATTGGACCAATTAAGCGGAAGCAAGTATTTCAGCTCGTTAGATTTACGTAGTGGCTACTGGGAAATGGGCGTGTCTGAGAGAGACATAGAAAAAACAGCCTTTGTGACTCATCAAGGCTTATATGAATTTACGAGATTACCCTTTGGATTATGTAATGCTCCCGCCAGTTTTCAAAGGCTCATGGACCGTGTCCTAGGTCGTTTAAAATGGACGATGTCTCTAGTATACCTAGATGACATTATCGTCTTTTCAAAAACGTTCTTGGATCACTTGGACCACCTTACCCAAGTTCTTACCGCTATTGAAGAGGCGGGACTGACATTACAGCCGTCAAAATGCGTTTTCGAATCACAAAAGATCAATTATCTAGGACACGTCCTTAGCGCTGAGGGTGTCAGGCCAAACGAAGATAATCTCCGAGCAGTGCGTGATTTTCCAACACCAAAAACCATACGTGAAGTTCGCGGGTTTTTAGGGCTTACGTCCTACTACCGTAAATTCATTCGTAACTATGGAGAACGCTCTCACACACTAACAAACCTTTTAAAGAAAGACAGCCCATGGTGTTGGGGGGTGGCCCAACAACTAGCGTTCGATGATCTGAAGAATGCGCTGCAGAACGCACCCATATTGGGCCACTTCTCCGAAAACGACAAAACTGCTTTGCACACAGACGCTTCGGGACATGGGCTGGGAGGTGTTCTTGTACAGTATGACCAAGAGGGACAAGAGAGAGTTATTGCTTATTTTAGCAAACGGTTGAGTGAGGCAGAGGAGAAATTGCATTCAAGCGAATTGGAGGTGATGGCTGTCGTCTTTGCGATCGACTACTTCCGACCCTATCTTCACGGCAGGCCGTTCGAAGTCGTAACTGATAATAGTGCTCTACTATGGCTACAAAAGAAGAAAAACAACAGCGCCTAGTTCGCTCGTTGGGCGATCTGTTTGGAAGAATACCTATACACGCCTGTCCATAGGAGCGGAAAAAAACACTTAAACGCCGACGCTTTGTCAAGAGCACCAGTCCTCCCTCACGATCCCAATAATACCGCCGATGAAATAAAAACTTGCGTCATAAGTTTTGAAGCCATTCCCGTAGAAGAGCTCGCGTTAGCGCAACAAAGCCTGCCCAAGCTGAAAAGTTTGATGATAAAGTTACAGCGACTAGAAGAGACAAGTGATGAAGAGGCGCGACTAGGAGAATATACTTTAAAGAATGGAGTACTTTTCCGGGACAATCCTCATGACAATGGTAGAAAAAAACTATTAGTTGTTCCACCCTCATTGCGACGGACTATTCTTGGACTAGCACATGATTCAGAGACAGGTGGCCACATGGGATTCGATAAGACATTGGCCAAGATTCAAGAAAGATACTGGTGGCCCAAACTGAGGAAAATGGTGCGGCGTTATGTGGAGTCATGCGGTCCTTGTCAATTTCGGAAAATACCGCCGGGACCTTCAGACGCTTTACTCCACCCGATTCCGCCACCGACCGAGCCTTTCGAAGTGGTCGGAATTGACCACTGTGGCCCTTTTTTAAAGTCAGATAGTGGAAACAAGCACATCCTTATCGCCGTCGATTATCTCACAAAGTGGGTTGAAGCACGTGCAGTCCCGAGCACCGAATCAGTGCACGTCACAGATTTCGTTCGCAATCAAATAGTCCTTCGTCATGGAAGTCCTCGGCTTCTCATAAGTGACCGAGGAAGCGCCTTTGTATCAAGAGAAACAGAAAAGGAACTAGAAAAATGGGGAATTAAGCCTGCCGCAACTTCAAGCTATCGGCCTCAAACAAATGGACTGGTCGAACGGGCCAACCAAACCATGGCGAAGATAATTTATAATTACGTCAACCCAGAACATACAGACTGGGATGAACACCTACAGTCTGCTGTATTCGCTATTAACTCTTCAGTTCAAGCAACGACGAAAAGAAGTCCATTCGAACTTCTCTATGGTAGAATCCCAGTTCTTATGGGCGAAGGAAACGTCATTCATCCATTGGGAGACCCTGTGGACGAAGACGAGTGAATTCGGCGGGTTCAGAAAGAAAGAGAATTGGCGGGCGACAGAATTAAGACGAGTCAAGTGAAACAAAAGCAACGTTATGACAAAGGAAGGCGCGGTGCACCCTCTTACGAACCCGGAGACTTGGTGCTGATACGAAACTTCGCAAAAAAGAAGGGTAGAACAACCAAGCTACTCCCACGGTACCGCGGTCCTTATCAGGTCGTCAGGAGAACTGGACCAGTCAGTTATAAAGTTGAGGACCCGCCATACATGCGTACGAAGAAGCGCCACCATATATTTACTGTACATGTGGACCACGTGAAGCCATATCGAAGTCGCGATCTCGAGGACTGCGAAGATTTAGAGGACTCCGAGTGGTCCGACATAGATGATGACAGTACAAGTAGTTCAGATGACACTATAATTTACGACCCAGAGTCCCCTAATGGCGAGCTTACAGATAAAACACGAGTTGAAGAACAACCCCTCCCTATTGAGAATAGGCCGCGCCGCATTCGTTACCCGGTAGCCCGTTATGGTAACCCTGTATTATTTTGTGCCTTTATAGCACTATGTGTGTTCTGTTTTCTGTACGTATGATTAATGCAAGTGCTACGTTATTGTTCATTTTAGTTTTTTTTTAAATGTTTATTTTGATTTATTAATGGATTGTTTTTATTGTTTAATGTTAACCTTTGTTCCTAACTGATTATTTTGATTGTTCTTCGTTTATTGGTATTTAATCCTTTTGATAAGATTTGTTTTCGAATGAGGTCATTCGTATTTGCAGGATGGCCGAGTTTGTTGCAGCCCTTGTACACGTTGCTATTGTAGGCAGCCAACTTGTTATTGTAGGCCTACCGTATACTGAACTCGGGATTTTAACCCTTTACCTATGGAAAGTTTTATGGAACGTTTTGGGAAACGTCGGTCACCTCTCGCTCTTGCGAATCTGGGGGATCGAACCCAGAAGGGGGGCGAGAGGAAGACCGAGGGAAGGGAACACTAGGTATTTTTTGGGGAGAGCTGTTTTTGCAATCGTGAAGTGCGCGTGGATTTTCGAGGAAATAAAGGATAACATTTTATATATAAAGAGTCGGTTATTTCTTAAAACTAAGCCTAACTATACTTAAGAGTGCGACACTACTTCACTAAACACTTTGTGTAACTTTATATACAATCTATAACCAAGGTTTCCTAACCATATGCACTAAGTATGTTCTTCGTAGTGGCTAGCACCCAGTCAGATGTTAGTAAAACATGTCTTGAAAATATGTAATTATTTAAAAAAATGGATTAGACCTTTTCAAATCGATTTCAAAGAGTCAAGAGAAAACGCGGCTTAAATTCCGTACATCCATGAACAACACAGTTGATGTGAAATGGAAGAATGCCTGACTTTAAGCTATGAAACCAAGGGAAACCATATTGGCTCATTTGTTGATACACTTGTTAATGTAATTAATTATCGAAATGGTGCATCATGTTGTCGGCCGTTGAAAGATTCACACGATATCAGGGGTCCCCAAAGTTTTCGAAGGTGCTACACACTATTTTCACGATTATGAATTTATGACACACATTTCCATGTCTTTCTATTTCAAAGAACTTTGCCACGATTCTATTCGACTTAACATTATTACTTATTGTCTACAACAACTACTAGAAATCAGAAACCCTCTTAGAGTCAGTGAGTTAATTTATTGGGGCAATTTTGGGTTTTATTTGGGATAAACCTAGGCTACTATAAAAGTTTAGACATGGAGTTTTTCAAAGCTGATCTGAACGTCACACGACACAATGTATCGCGTCACTGCATTTGGGATGCACTGATGAAACCATTGTAGAGTTATACTCCCAAGGAATTGTACATTGTCTAATGATAGCATACCTTAATGTGCTTGAGCAAGTTACCAGTTGATGTTCTAGCAGCTTTCAAAATCTTTCTATCAGGGCAACTCAAACACTGAACATTCATTGAACTGTCATCGTTGTTGGGGTCCCTCAGTGGTAAAAAAACTCCCCATCCAAAAGATATGGAAGTTGAACATTAGATCCATGATTCGGTTGCGTGCTACACTCGCGTTTCGCGACACTTTCCTGTTCAGGATGTTCACATACTTGAAGCACGCGGTTTGCAGTACAATTTGTTATAGTGCCACTAATATTGTTGACCTCCGACATTCTGCGCTAAAGCTGTCTTGGTCCGCAGCAACAAAAACAAAACTTGATTCCAGGTAGCTGCAAATGCTTATATAACCTACGTAGGTGAGATCCTTAGTGATAAAATACAAAAACCAACTTTGTACCTGTGAAATATGGCTTAGGCGTTATTATCTACTTTTTTACCAAATATACACACAAAAAACATACTCCAGAGCGGTATTAAAACTTAGATAAAAAAAAGATATTCTACCCAAATGTGTTTCATGTCAATGACTGTAGGCATAGATAAAAGGTATCGTCACTGTATATTTTTTATATGCACGGTAGTTTTGCACTTTAGTACCTTTAATCTTTGAGGCTTTGATCTTAAAACTAGAATACTTTAAAAAGGATCTACATTCGAATCTTAGGTACGTTTATCTAGATATCGCTGAACACTGGTGACCAAATAAGGAAAAACAAGGCCACTTTGCAAAATGTATAGGTTCAAACTTGTAAGACGAATAATTTTGAAGTTTCATTTGAGGTCAAAGCACCTTGTCGACAATTCATTTGTTTGCCTTATTCTTCTGCATTACAGTCCAAAAAATTGACCATTGGGTCGACTGTCCTTTCGATTGTCATATTTCTTTCTCTGCAGTAAAACTGGGTCGAGTCAACTTGTTGGGGTTCATGCAGTATACCTAAAGAAAAAGAAGAACTCGTTTAGGAAAAAATTAAAAATCATGCTCACTGTAATGTAGCGTCCATTTTTTATCGATACCTATTGTTTCTCTAATGGAACCAACCAACCATTAGCGAGATTCTAAATCGCGAGGAAATTACTAGTGCAATACTTAATGTACGTAAATAAACCTGTCGTTACAGAACGCTATCATTGCGAAAAAAACACGGCTCTACTTCGAAAGGTGGATTGGATCAGAAAGGGAAGTTATCTAGACTTTGAAATATTTCGGAAATCATTGTGTATTTCATTATTTAAATAGAACAAAAATAATTTGTTCCGACTTAATATGTCCATGAAGGTCGTGATATTAAGAGTAAGTATTACTTATGCCTTAATGCAACGGTTTCCCCCTTCGAATCGCCTCTGTGTGCTCTTGGTTATCAAGTAATTCTAAACTAAAAGGAATCTATAACGTTGAGGGAAAAATAGACATTGACACAGCATGCAATGCATAACCCTCACATACCAAGTTAATATCCTCAATTGTTGAAAATAGAGGATTGAACTGTAAACATGGTGAACGTTAATGGCGAGCTGCATGCTTGAAATCAGACGTTCTCTTGTTGTTCACGCGTCAAAGATAGACAATACGCTCCTATAACTACTCGAGGCGCTGTCGTTACTTTCTTGGCGAATTGAGAAATGAATTGTAAAATCTTATTTTAGAAAAATTATGACGTTGAGAAGAAAGTTTTTGACACTGGAAAATTTCACCCTGGAGATAGGCTTGCTAGGGAATTCCTATGCTATCCAAAAGGCCGGTAAATTTTGAAATTGTTGCTAGCTTATTTTAAGTTAAGATAAACCTTCAATATTTATTGGCAGAATTAACTTTACGTACATTCCCAGCGATAATATTTTCAAGACGGTAAGTTTTGTTTTCGGATTAAAACTGATGAAACTGCGCGAATAAGAATTTCAATTATTTTACATTCGAATTAGGATGGAGAAGTTTATCTTAGTAGGGCAATGGTTGATTCTAACTATCTGGAGTCTTTCGAGAAGATTAATCGAACTTTCACCTACCCGATTTGGCTCTACGAGTCGAATACGCTGTCTTATTTCCAAGAAGCCGATTATCAAATATCACTTAGTGGAATCTTTGAGGTCTTTCGCCTGAAGGTGTGTACTTATTTTCAACTTTAGAATACTTCTTCTACCTAAAACCACTGTCTTTCGAAGGACATTGATCACAACATAAATAATTTGGACGATATATTGAAGCACCCTGGCATAAGAATTGTTATTGATCATAGCACGCTACAGGATATGCGGGTATGAATCACTGTTTCGGAACAAGAAGTTATATTGGAGGAAACGAAGGTCCATTAAGTAGGCCTATTAGAATCAATAAGATATAACTTAGAAATCCTCGATTTTTTTCCTCATTATTTTAAACTATTGCTACACCGTTCACTCGGTAATTTATATTTTCACGTGCTTATAGGGCATAATTTTCAACAACGTTGAATTGTGACCACTTTATTCATAGCTTGACAGCTTCACTCTTAAAATCAAAGGTGTGATTTAGCACCTTTTGTCTTAATTTTGACGGGTCCAAAAACAGCACCATTAAAGTGGTTAAATAACGCCTCTGAAGGTTTTAAATGGCACATTTTCAACACTTTGCGTCTTAAAAATATTTTCTCCCGACTCATTTATTACACCTTATAAAGCTTTATCTTACACCTTTTAAAAACCATATATTTAAAATGTGTTCTCAAAGTGTCTGTATATTCTTCTAATATTCTTCAAAAGGCGTCAATTTTGGCTTGAAGTGTCAAATAGTGCAGAAAAGGAATATTACACTCTTAAAACAAAAGGTGTGATTTAGCACCTTTCGTCTTAATTTAAAGATGTTAAACAACACCTCTGATAGTGTTAAATAGACCATTTTTAACACTGCATCTTAAAATATTTCTCACTGACACATTTATTACACCTCATTGAGCTCTTTCTTACACCTTTTAAACACAATATTTTTAAAAGGTGTTCTTTAAGTGTTTGTATGTTCTTCCAATATTCTTCAAATGGTGTGAATTTGAACTACTGAAGTGGGAAATACTGCTGAAAAGGCGTGAAATATTGTACGAAGGCTCTATTACACAGCATGATTTTAATACCGTTTGCCACCTTTACCACATCGTGCTACACTCAATACAGGTGCTATATATACTTTTCACAGTACACTCAATAAATTTAGTGTGTTTAACACCTTTTAAAGTAGTTTTATGGGTCCACATTTCACACAGACCGAAACCATAATTTGAAGGTCCCATTTGACCAAACTCCCGCAATTTTGGCGGTTTTCGAACAGTGGTAAATAGCCTCAAATGACTACACTGCTAAAATTACTCTGATAATAACAGAGTTGCAAAGTGATACATTATCTAACGATTTGAAGGCTTATCTAAATGTAAGGGAAAGGTGAAATAAGCCATAATCCATAACATATCCCTTGTTATTATTGTAAGATGATGCATAATAAGATAGATTGATATTTAAATTATGGTAAATAAACATGTTCCAGTAAATTGTTGAGATATTTATGGATGAAAGGTTTGTCTGTAGTTCAAATTTACATGCGCAGAATCACGAAATTTTGGTGCAGAAGAAATTTTCTTATTATATGGATTTTCTAAACTATTAATTCAACCATAAGTAGAATAATCTTAATCATCTCCTTTTGATTCAACCGATAACGGATACTTTGGGCCGTATACGCAGAGTGTGGGCGTCGTGAGCACACACAAAAAAAATTGAGTGTTTCTTTGGAGTGAAAATGGTGTACTTTTTATATACACCTATATAACACCTAACATTTTCACATGAATAACAAAAACGGTGTTATATTGGTATTTTAAAGGTGACCATTATCTACGAAAAAACGCTAAGTTAATATAGGTGTAAAATGTATCTGGAATTACTCCTTTTTCTCAAAAAGGGTGTTATAAGGGTAGATCTCAGACTTTAAATTTTATAAACTGGTATTTTTTAGCACAATTCTGTAAATTTCTATTTATAGTTAAACTGTCTCATAACGCAAGAGCGGCAAGAGAGGCGAGAGAACAATTTCGCATTTTTTCACTGATTTATGATTATTATTAATATTAATATGAAATAGATTTGTGGGCAATTAATATTTAGCGAAATGGAAGTTTCAAAAGAGTGAAATTCAAGAAAACACTTTTTTACAAATTAAAAACAACCAAAATAGAGTTTCGTCACCTTGAGTTTTCCGGACAATTTAAGGTGTAAATTTCGGTAATAAAAACCTTTAAAACACCGTTTGAAATTAAACACGGAAATTAAATAATAATACTGCAGGATAGAAAATCAATAACTTGTTTCTTAAATGAGGTCTTCCGTTTCTGTTTTAATTTTGAAGTCAATCCAAAGATTATAAAGTCAAGGAAAAAGACTTAATTGTTCGTATTAAATTAAATATAACAGCATTTTTAAAGATGATATTTTCTTTAGAAAATATTTTAATCCCTGAGTAAAACGTAGCCAGGAGCAGATGACGTAGCTAAGAAATTGGTGATCAGGTGGTATGGTAGCTTTATAAAACGCGGCATTCTTAAAAGTGTTACGCGACACTCTTAAAGGCGTTACGCGACACTCTTAAAGGCGTCGCGACACTCTTAAAGGCGTTACGAGACACACTTAAATGTGTTATTTTAAGCTCGCAAAGGTGCTGAACAACACACATAAAAGAGTAACAATTATCTTTTAGTACGAAAGACGAGTTGAAAAGGTGTTAAACTGCACCTCTGTTGAACAATTTCCATTCTTATTTTCGACACCCATTGTTCAATTAAGTGTGTTTAAATCCTTTCAGCTTAATATCTAAAGAACAGTTTCTAAGTCTACCTTATTTGACATTTCCCATAAAGTTCTATAATCATTGTTTTGACACATTGCGTCCCGGGTTTAACATTTTTAATCTAATCAAACAAGGTTAATTTATCGTTAAGTGCTCACGACGCCCACACTCTGCGTATACGGTCCAAAGTATAATATAATAACAAAATTTCTTCTGCACTAAAATTTCGTGATTCTGCGGATGTAAATTTGAACTACAGACAAACCTTTCATTAAAAATCCATAAATATCTCAACAATTTACTGGAACACGTTTATTTACCATAATTCAAATATGAATTTATCTTTTTAAGCATCATCTTACTATAATAACAAGGGATATGTTATGGATTATGGCTTATTTTACCTTTCCCTTATAATTAGATAAGCCTTCAAATCGTTAAATAATGTATCACCTTGCAACTCTGTTATTATCAGAGAAATTTTAGCAATGAAAACTTAAGTGTAGTCATTTGAGGCTATTTACCACTGTTCGAAAACCACCTAAATTGCGGGACTTTGGTCAAATTGGACCTTCAAATTATGGTTTCGGTCTGTGTAAAATGTGGAGCAATAAAAACTACTTTTAAAGGTGTTAAAACACTAAATATTTTTGAGTGTACAGTGAACAGTATGTGTAGCATCTTTAGTGAGTATAGCACGATGTGGTAAAGGTGGCAAACTGTATTAAAATCACGCTGTGTAATACAGGCTTCCTACAATATTTCACGCCTTTTCTGCAGTATTTCCCGCTTCAGTAGTTCAAATTCACGCCATTTGAAGAATATTGGAAGAAAATACAAACACTTAAAGAACACCTTTTAAAAATATTATTTTTGAAAGGTGTAAGAAATAGCTCAATGATGCGTAATAAATGTGTCAGTGTGAAATATTTTTAAGATGCAGTGTTAAAAATGGTCTATTTAACACTTTCAGAGGTGTTGTTTAACATCTTTAAATTGAGACGAAAAGTGCTAAATCACACCTTTTAAGAGTGTAATATTCCATTTCGGCACTATTTCACACTTCAAGCCAAAAATGACGCCTTTTGAAGAATATTAGAAGAACATACACGTTTTAAATATATGGTTCTTAAAAGGTGTAAGATAAAGCTTTATAAGGTGTAATAAATGTGTCGGGAGAAAATATTTTTATGACGCAAAGTGTTGAAAATGGGCCATTTAAAACCTTCAGAGGCGTTATTTAACCACTTTAATGGTGCTGTTTTTGGACCCGTCAAAATTAAGACAAAAGGTGCTAAATCACACCTTTGGTTTTAAGAGTGCACTTAACAATAAATTAACCTTATTTGATTGGATTAAAAATGTTAAACCCGGGACGCAATGTGTCAAAACAATTATTATAAAACTTTATGGGTAATGTCAAATAAGGTAGACTTCGAAACTCTTCATTAGATATTAAGCTGAAAGGATTTAAACACACTTATTTGAACAATGGGTGTCGAAAATAAGAGTGGAAATTGTTCAACAGAGGTGCAGTTTAACACCTTTTCAACTCGTCTTTCGTACTAAAAGAAAATTGTTACTCTTTTATGTGTGTTGTGCAATTCGTTACAGGATGTGTCTCAGCACCTTTGCGAGCTTAAAATAACACTTTTAAGCGTGTCGCATAACAATTTTAAGAGTGTCACGTAACGCCTTTAAGAGTGTCGCGTAACGCCTTTAAGAGTGTCGCGTAACGCCTTTAAGAGTGTCGCGTAACACATTTAGCAGGTTTTATAAAGCTACCATACCACCTGATCACCAATTTCTTAGCTACGTTTTACTCAGGGATAAAAATATTTTCTTAGGAAAATATCATCTTTAAAAATGTTGTTATATTTAATTTAATACAAAAAGTCTTTTTCCTTGACTTTATAATCTTTGGATTGACTTCAAAATTAAAGCATTTATAAAAACGGAAGACCTAATTTAAGGAACAAGTTATTGATTTTCTATCCCGCAGTATTATTATTTAATTTCCGTGTGTTATTTCAAACGGTGTTTTAAAGGTTTTTATTACCGAATTTACACCTTAAATTGTCCGGAAAACTCAAGGTGACAAAACTCTATTTTGGGTGTTTTTAACTTGTAAAAAAGTGTTTTCTTGAATTACACTCTTTTGTAACTTCCATTTCGCTAAAAATTAATTGTCCTTAAAACTATTTCATATTAATATTAATAATAATCATAAATCAGTGAAAAAATGCGAAATTGTTCTCTCGCCTCTCTCGCCGCTCTCGCGTTATTGTATGAGACAGTTTAACTATATAATATAGATATAAAAAATTTACAGAATTGTGCTAAAAATTACCAGTTTATAAAATTTAAGGTCTGAGATCTACCCTTATAACACCCTTTTTGAGAAAAAGGAGTAATTCCAGATACATTTTACACGTATATTAACTTAGCGTTGTTTCGTAGATAATGGTCACCTTTAAAATACCAATATAACACCGTTTTTGCTATTCATGTGAAAATGTTAGGTGTTATATAGGTGTATTTAAAAAGTACACCATTTTCACTCCAAAAAAACATTAAATGATTTTGTGTGTTTAAACGTTTTTGGGGCTTTTGCAACCAAGACGACATCCGTGGCCTTTCTCTAACTAATGATTTATTAAAAGACTAAATTTCTAGTGCACCTTTTTAATCGAACTGTAGATCTGTACACAAACAGTTTTCATTGAATTGTGCACAGACAGAAGTGATAGACTTGCGCAAAATGGGCTGTCATAGCTTGTGCACAAACAGATTTCATTGACCTGGGCACAAAAAGATTCCTTACCCATTTTCAAAAAAATATCGTGTACACCAGTACGAAACATATTCCTTAGGCCTGTGCACAAACAGATTCCGTAGGCCTGTACACAAACAGGTTCATTAGGCCTGTGCTCAAACAGAACTCACAGGCTTGTGCACAAACAAATGTCGTAGACTTGCGCAAAAAGAGATGATATGGACATGTGCATATCAGATTCCATACCCAATGCTAAAATAGATTCAATACCCTTTTGTACAAAAATATTCTGTAGACCAGTACACAAACACATGCAGTAGAGTTGTGCACATACAGAAGTCACAACGCTTGCGCATTAATAGGTGTTACAGACTTGTGCATAAATAGGTGTTACAGACTTGTGCATAAATAGGTGTTACAGACTTGTGCATAAATAGGTGTTACAGACTTGTGCATAAATAGGTGTTACAGTCTTGTGCATAAATAGTTGTTACAGACTTGTGCATAAATAGGCGTTACAGACTTGTGCATAAATAGGCGTTACAGACTTGTTTATAAATAGCTGTTACAGACTTGTGCATATAGTATTTGCATAAGCAGATGTTATAGTTTTGTGCACAAACAGATGTTAGAGACTTGTGTACACACGGATGTTATAGACTTGTGCATAAACAGATGTTATAGACTTGTGTACACACTGATGTTATAGACTTTTTCACAAACAGATATTATAGACTTGTGTACACACTGATGTTATAGACTTGTGCATAAACAGATGTTATAGACTTGTGCATAAACAGATGTTATAGACTTGTGTACACACTGATGTTATAGACTTGTGTGCACACTGATGTTATAGACTCGCTCACAAACAGATAGACTCGTTCACAAACAAAAGTCATAGACCTGTGCGCAAAACGATTCTTCAGACTTATGCACATAAAGATTCTTCAGACTTGTGTGCACATAAATATTCCATAGACCTGTGTACAAAAAGATTGAATCCTCATTTGCTTTAAAAAATATTCTATAGAACTAGCTGTGTAAAAAATATTCCATAGACCAGTGCACAAACATTCCATAGACCTTGTTGCATGGACCTATGGACAAAGAGATTTTTACCCCTTTGCACAAAAATATGCTGTAGACTTGTGCACAAAAATAGCCTATGCACAAAAGATTCTGCAGAATTATGCACATAAAGATTCCATAGACCTGTGTACAAAAAGATTCAATCCTCATTTGCAAAAAAATATTCTGTAGAACTAGCTGTGTAAAAAAATATTCCATAGACCAGTGCACATAAAGATTCCATAGACCTGTGCACAAAAAGATTCCAGAGACCTCTGCAAAAAAGACTCCATAGAGCTGTAAGCAAAAACATTCCATAGACCTATGCACAAAAAGATTCCATAGACCTGTGCATAAAAAGATTCCATAAACCTGTGCAAAAAAGACTCCATAGACCTGTAAGCAAAAACATTCCACAGACCTGTGCACAAAACGATTGCATAGACCTATGCACAAAGAGATTTTATGCCCCTTTGCACAAAAATATCCTGTAGACCTGTGCATAAACAGATTGTATACCCCTTTGCCCAAAAATATTCTGTAGACCAGCGCTTAAACAGATTCCGTAGACTTGTGCACAAACAGATTTTAGGGACTAGACTTGTGTGAAAACAGATTTCATAGACATTGGTAATCTAGTCTAATTATTTTAGTGGTTAATCTAGTTTAATTATCTTTAATCGATAATCCAGTTTAGTTATCTTCAAGTTTAATTATCTTGAATAGGTAATATAATTCTATTATCTTTAATTGTTAATATAATTTAACTTTCTTTAATTGGTAATCTAATTTAATTACCTATAATTGGTAATCTAATTTAATTACCTATAATTGGTAATCTAGTTTAATTACCTATAATTGGTAATCTAGTTTAATTACCTATAATTGGTAATCTAGTTTAATTACCTATAATTGGTAATCTAGTTTGATTACCTATAATTGGTAATTATCTTTAATTGCCTATTATCATAATTAGGAAATCTAGTTAAATTATCATAACTAATAAATCTAGTTTAATTTCATTAATTGGCTATCTAGTTTAATTGTCTTTAATTGGTAATTCAGTTTAGTTATCTTTAATTTGTATTCAAGTTTATCTAGGTTTAATCTGCACATCGTAACTGTGGACGCGGAAAAGTTAAAATGACAATTTAGCCCTACCAATTTAATTAGCTAAAGCGGAGCCTCCGAGATGGTCTAGGCCCGTGCCTATCGCGAAGCGAGAATATTATTTAAATAATTTAGTTCGCCGTGTTTTCTCACTTGGGGGTGCTTTTAGTATCGTAAAATTAAAATAATCACGATTTAAATCAGTGATTTGAATAAAAATCGACAAGCACGGGCCTAGATATCCCGGAGGCTCCGGCTAAAGTCAATATATCCACGGTAAAAAGACACTACTTAACCCATGCTAAAAAGTCGTAACTTCCACAGTTTAAGGTAAACTACGTAATTCAATTTCAGAACATGTAGTTAAAACTATGAAAAACAATACTTCAACTTAATTTTTCGTAATAAAAAAAATAAGCACCAATTATAAGTTAAGGGCTTTCATTTAAGACCGTTTTCAAATCAAACAAACGTATTGTTAATTTTTAAAGGGTAGTAGGCCTAACGAAATGGGTTATGTTGGCAAAATTGTCCATGCTATTTCTATGGCCATTTTCTAGTTTTTCGCCAAAATCTGCGAATAATTTTATGGAAATGAAAACCATCCTTAAAACTTAATATTTTATAAAATAAACTATTGGATGGATCATCTTGAAAATTTTACCACACATTAAAGGCCCGGATTTTAGTTGAGTAAAAAATTTCAAAACAATAAACTTAATACGAAAAAAGTTACAACCAATCCAAAAACCTTCCTCCTACATTAGAGCCGTCATCAGGCCTTATCTTAGAATACCTCTATAATACAATACATATAGTCAGAGAAAATCCATTATTTAATTTCAAAGGGATCAATTTGTTGAGTAGAACATTGAAAGTGAACCCATAGTTTAGAAAAAGCTTTGCTAATAATTTGGATGTTCCTTAATTGCTGTGTAGTCGAAACGATATACCCGTTATTTCATCCTCTCTTTTACATATATTATGGTACTTTGGCAGTTATTTTTCATTATAATTAGAATATGCGTAAAGACGTTGTGTTAGAATACGAAAGAAGATTCCGAAAATTCAACAGAAGAAAGGGTGACGAAAACAAAGTCTTCAATCGAGGGAACGCTGTCTTCATCGCCACTCATACTCATCTGGAATATTTTTGCCTTCACAACTACAAAGCGGGAAAAGCTTTACATTACGGCACAAATCCTTTCCACTCGGTCGCCAACGCTTTCCACTTGTCCAAGGTGGCCTCGACTACAGTGAAAGACGTCGTCAATATAAGGTAATTAATAATCTATTCTATTTGCTAAAATAGTTTTGTGACACTCTCTTTCTCGACAGACTAATGAACTTTTGGGAAACTGGACATCAAATAAGAGCCAACTACTTGCTGAACAAGAACGCCTGTTCAAAATACCTCAAGAAAAAGCGAAGCTCGGAGTTTTCAAAGACATCTCTCGGTGATGTTGGCGCCGTATTTCTCGTATTTAATGACGATGTCCCTTTTGGTAATGATTGGCCAGTTTCGACACGCATTCAACAACAGACATGTGGAACGAAGGCTCCAAGCTCTTGAACTGCAGAGCTACAGCATGCACTGAAGATTAAAATAAACCACTCTTGTCATACTTCAAATGAACAAAACTTTAAAATAATGTATTACAATTTAAAAATAAGTTATATCAAATAAGTGTTTTAAGTGACTTTAAACAGGTTCCTTTTTATGTCAAACACGGCAAAAGTGTTCCTAATTGAAGATATAAAATATATTCACGCGTTTCTATTTATATGTAAAACATGTTTCTATTTAAGTAGTAAACGTAAAATATAATTCTATTTATGTAGAATATACAGGGTGTTTCTGGAAAGTCTGGCACAAATTAACAGGCATGTTCCTTGGGTCAAAAGGAGACCGAAAGGTCCTATGACGTTTTGGGGTAAAGCGCTCCGTTGCGACGTTATGGGCTCTCAAAAGTAGGCCGAAAAACAAGGAGATTTTGCAGAATTATAGCACTAGTATTGTGGTTTTGACCAAATTGTTTTCGATTATTGAGCATAAGGCAATGATCGAAATAAGTTCAAACCTAGTGGAAGACCCTGAACGTGTTAAACGGCCAAAAGCGTTAATCCCTTTGTTTTCTTTTAATGATTGTAATTAAAGGTAAGGAAAGTAGCTCAGATATCGGTTACTTATTTGTTCAGATGTACTGGTATTTGACCAGTATTTATTCTTTATTTGAATTAGACACATTACTCTTACAATAATTCGAATGAACCCCATTACTTTTACAATATTAATTCGAATGAACCCCTTAACCTTTACAATAATTCGAATGAACCCCTTAACCTTTACAATAATTCGAATGAACCCCTTAACCTTTACAATAATTCGAATGAACCCCTTAACCTTTACAATAATTCGAATGAACCCCTTAACCTTTACAATAATTCGAATGAACCCCATTACTTTTGCAATTTTAATTCGAATGAACCCCTTAACCTTTACAATAATTCGAGTGAACCCCTTAAATTTTACAATAATTCGAATGAACCCCTTAAATTTTACAATAAATCGAATCGAACCTATTAATTTTACAATAATTCGAATCGAACCCATTAATTTTACAATAATTCTAATCGAATCCATTACATTTACAATAATTCGAATCGAACCCATTACATTTACAATAATTCGAATTGAACCCATTACATTTACAATAATTCGATTGAACCCCATTACATTTACAATAATTCGAGTCGAACCCCATTACTTTTACAATAATTCGAATGAAACCCAATTACATTGTTCTACAAAAATTGTTCAAAATGGGCACCATCAACGTTTAAGCAAACTTTCGCGCGTACGCCATGAAGCACGTTAAAGTACAAACATTTAAGCCGTCTGTAAAAAACCTACAACTTCTGACGTTGAAAACTACCCTATTGTTTAGACCAACACAGCAGGGGGGAAATTCGAATTATTGTAAATGTAATGGGTTCAATTCGAATTATTGTAAATGTAATGGGTTCAATTCGAATTATTGTAAATGTAATGGGTTCAATTCGAATTATTGTAAATGTAATGGGTTCAATTCGAATTATTGTAAATGTAATGGGTTCGATTCGAATTATTGTAAATGTAATGGGTTCGATTCGAATTATTGTAAATGTAATGGATTCGATTCGAATTATTGTAAAATTAATGGGTTCGATTCAAATTATTGTAAAATTAATGGGTTCATTCGAATTATTGTAAAACTTAAGGGGTTCATTCGAATTATTGTAAAACTTAAAGGGGTTCATTCGAATTATTGTAAAATTAATGGGTTCGATTCAAATTATTGTAAAATTAATGGGTTCATTCGAATTATTGTAAAATTTAAGGGGTTCATAAGAATTATTGTAAAACTTAAGGGGTTCATTCGAATTATTGTAAAGGTTAAGGATTGTAAAAGTAATGGGGTTCATTCGAATCATTGTAAAAGTAATGTGTCTAATTCAAATAAAGAATAAATACTGGTCAGTTACCAGTACATCTGAACAAAAATGAAGTAACCGATATCTGAGCTACTTTCCTTACCTTTAATCACAATCATTAATAAAAACAAAGGGATTAACGCTTTTGGCCGTTTAACACGTTCACGGTCTTCCACTAGGTTTGAACTTATTTCGATCATTGCCTTATGCTCAATAATCGAAAACAATTTGGTCAAAACCACAATACTAGTGCTATAATTCTGCAAAATCTCCTTGTTTTTCGGCCTACTTTTGAGAGCCCATAACGTCGCAACGGAGCGCTTTACCCCAAAACGTCATAGGACCTTTCGGACTCGTTTTGACCCAAGGAACATGCCTGTTAATTTGTGCCAGACTTTCCAGAAACACCCTGTATAAAACGTATCTGTGTTTGAGTAGAATATGTGAAAAATGTTTCTATTTATATAGATGAAATATTTCTGTTTGTGTATAGTATATAAAACATGTTCCCATTTATGTAGAGTATTTGAAACATGTTTTCATTTTTGTAGAACTTTTAAAACATGTCTATATTCGGGTAGAATATTTAAGACAAGTTTATGTTTGTGTTGAACATTTAAAACATGCTTCAATTTGTGTAGAATATGTAAAACATGTTTATCTTTATGTAAGCTATTTAAAACATGTTGATCTTTATGTAAGCTATTTAAAACATGTTGATCTTTATGTAAGCTATTTAAAACATGTTTATCTTCATGTAAGCTATTTAAAACATGCTTATATACATGTAAAATATTCAAAACTCGTCTCTCTTTATGTAGAATATTAGGAACATGTTTCTCTTTATGTAAAATAAATAAAACATATTTCTCGTTATTCACATTTTTCATTTTAAATGTTACCCTAATCTTATAACAAGTTTGTGTAACGAAAATAGAGCATTTGGACTAAATACTGGCGTCGACGATAACTGTTTGATTTTGGCCAATTGGCTGAATTCCTTGATATTAGATGCAAGTGAAATATCACGTCAATTTTTTGTCTTACTCCTTGGCTACTAAAACACAGCTTTACAAGTCCATAGTTAATGTCTCTGTGTAACTTACTTAAGTGCATCGCATCAATTTGGTCGATTCTGGGTTATAACAAAATACAATTTCTAAAAACGTCGCGTCCTCAAGCGCAAATTACGAGAACAAAGGGGTTCATTAAAAATTAACGTAATAAAGTTAATAGTTGGATATAATAATCGGGACAAATAATGAAACCATTGTTTCACAATATTAAAGATAATATATAGTATATTCTAGAGCCCATATCTTTCGACTCATATTGTTTCTCTAATGGTTCCATTAGAGTTGCACTAAATCGACTATAAATTATAAACTTCATATTAAATTTGGCTGTGCAGTACATGTTATCTCAAAACCTTTTACGGTGTAACAGTTCCGAAGTAAAGTGTGTTAACGTTTTTTGTTAGAATGTCACTTCTTTTGGTAGGTAGACCTCCATTTTCCATTTCTCTATAAATTAAATACGACCTAAAACCCAAATTTCAAGTCTCTATCTCAGCTAGAAGTACCTTAGAATACGGAAAAATAAGGCCACTTTACTGTTAGATATTTCGTAAATAATAATAGGTTCAAACTTGTACTGTTAAGGGTAATTGTGAAAAAAAACGCTTCTATTTCGAAAAGTGGATTTTGTTAGAAAGGTACGCCTGTAGTGAATGAAGTCCCAATAACAGTCGGGATAGTCTCCACAGTTGCATGGGGTAGATGATTTTGAAGTTTTATTTGAGGCCAAAGCACCTTGTTGGCCGACAGCATTTTTCACTACATAACTGCATACTTATTTTGGTTCTAATTGCGTTCGGCAGACACTCCTTTTGTTGGCCATATTCTTGTGCATAACAGTTCAACGAATGGACGATTCGGCCGACTGTCCTCTTCATTGTCAAATATTTCTTTCTCTGCAGTAAAACTGGGTTAGGTGAACTAGTCGGGGTTTAAGGGTGCCTAATGAAAAAACGGGAATTATTTAGGAAAAAATTCAAAATCATGCACAGTGTAATGTACAGGCTGGGAAATAGCACACTTCCTCTGGTCCAAAACCAGTTTATTAATTGCTTGGACTAGTTTTTAAATTCAAGAAGTGGGGGTTACTGGTCCTCGGGACCAGTTTATTAATTGCAAATCTATTGGAGAGCAAAGGCTGGGACCAGTCCGGAGACCAGTAAATGATTTCAGCCACTAGGGGGTCACTGGTCCAAAGGACTAGTTTAAAAAATATCCTTATTTCCCAGACTGGTAATGTAGCGTCCATTTTTTACTTTTTACCGCCATAGATGGCGTTAAAAAGTAATGCATTTATACCTAAGATTTACTACCTCCACTTTTACCCCACCGAATTCTTGTATGGTCCGTTGCTTTTATAAGATTAGAGCTGGTAGAGACAAATCCATCTCGAGTCTAGGCGCGTTTCGCGCTAAGAGAGAGAAATTAAATAATCGCCCACTGCCACGTTATTATGACGTTAAGTCGGCCTCAAAGTCACGTCTGAAGCTTAGAGTTCTTTTCCTATAACCTTATCAGTCTTGAATGTAGAGAGAAACGAATTAGCAGGCAAAGTTCACCATGAGTTAACCAATGATATCAACTCTTGAAAACTCGTCTGCTACTCTACTTAGTTAAGCGAGCAGTCCACGTTTACAAGAGAGATTAATGATAACTTTATAAATAATGATGTAGTTTAATTAAGTTTAAAATTAACCGATTGAGGAAGTTACAATAGTTCAATATATATTATTCTGTAATTTAATTAAGATTAAAATAAATATATATTCACGAGTGAGATTAATGATAATTATAAATAATGATGTTTCAAGTAAGTTAATTGAGGAATTTACTGTAGATTAATTAATACTATTTTAAAGTTAATATTATCCGAACGTAGATTCCTTACACCACTTTTTCTTTTTATTTTTTAGTAAAATAGCTTAAAAAGGATTCTAATTAACCTTGAAACATTTGCAATTTTTACTTGGTTTTTTCCAACTCTATTTATAAAATCGAATTCCGAATCGAAACCACAGATATTAATATCAATTTTATAGTGAAAAACGTGATCTATCTAACGATTAAAGGTTTGTTATCGTGGGATTATTTTAACTCTTGCTAAAGCTTATTCCCCGATGGTATTGTATTAAGCAACACCTAAAATTGGCATCAACTTAAGTTGATTAGTCCGAGTTTGGGGTGTATATAGGTTCGCATCTTTCATCCACGTATTCCTACAATGTTCATACCATTTTTATCGTAATCCTCAATATTCAATCTTCAAATAGAGCCCTTTTAAAAGGAATTTAAGCCGCCCAAAAATTAGTTACTAAATTTTAAAGAAAAAATAGAATCGTTCACATTTACCAGTACCAACCCTAGTTTAATAAATATTATTCTGTAGTTTAATTAAGACAAAGTTCTGTAGGTTAAGTTTAAAATGAACCTAATGAGTAAGTTACTGTAGTTTATTACTAGATTGATTTTATTCATAATAGGAATGCTATTTTATAAACAATGAAAATAAACCCCGAAATTCTAAATTAGCTGGGGTCATCTTATAATGAATATAGTAATAGTAATTCTTGTCACTAGAGGGCGGTAAAAAGTATATGACTGGGTCATCTTGTTATCGATCCCTATTGTTTCTCAAATGGAACCAACCAACCATTAGCGAGATTCTAAATCGCGACGAAATTACTAGTGCAATACTTAATGTACGTAACCTGTCGTTACAGAACGCTATCATGGCGAAAAAAACACGGCTTTACTTCGAAAGGTGGATGGCATCAAAAAGGGAAGTTCTCCAATTGCCGCTTTCTGAACTTTTTAATATTTCGGAAATCGTTGTCAATTTCATTTTTAAAAACAGCAAGAAGTCGTTGCTGAGGTTGCTACGACTCAAATATGTCCATGAAGGTCGTGATATTAAGAGTAAGTAATAATTATGTCTTAACGCATCAGTTTCCTCCTTCGAATCGCCTCTATGTGCTCTTGGTTATCACTTAATTTGAAAGTGAAACTAAAAGGAATCTATACCGTTGAGGGAAATAGACATTGACACAGCTTGCATTGTATAACCCTCACATACCTAGAAAACTCAAATGTGAAAATAGACTATTGTACAGTACTGTATACATGATATTAAAGCCCAAGCATGATAAAGCGAGCTGTATGCTTGAAATCGGACATAATTATGCAGTTCCCGCTTCAATCATAATAATCCGCTCCTGTAACAACTCGAGGCACTGTCGTCATTTCCTTGGCGAGTTGAGAAATGAATTGCAAAAATCTTATTTTAGAAAGATTATGACGTCAGGAAGAAAGTTCTAGATATTGGAAAATATCACCCAGGAGATAGACTCTCTTTGGAATTCCTATGCTATCCGAAAGGCCGGTAAATTTTGGAAAGGTTGCCAACTTATTTTAGGTTAGGATAAATGTTCCATATTTATTGGCAGAATTAACCTGTCGTACATTCCCAGCGATGATATTTTCCAGACGGTAAGTTTGGTTTCGCGATGAAGGTGCGCGAGGCTGAATTTCAAATACATTAATTTTGGTTTAGGATGGAGACGTTTATCCTAGCAAGACAAATATTATTCCTCATAATCTGGCGTATTTAGGGAGGTTTAATCGAACTTTCACCTACCCGACTTGGCTCTACGAGTCGAACATAATGTCCTATTTCCAAGAAGCCGATTACCAAATATCACTTAGCGGAATCTTTGAGGTCTTTCGTCCGAAGGTGTGTACATATATTCTTCTTTAGGTGACTATGTCTACCAAAACCACTGTCTTTCGAAGGTGTGGACGGTTATCGTTCTTTTTCTCTTCATGTTAAATTTTATGGCTGTTGCGACCCGTTTTGTGCCGAGACTTAGGAGGTTTCTCGTTGGGGTCTCTGACAATTTCCCGAACAAATTCGAAGCTGCCAAGAAGGTTATTTTGGCAACCTATTTCGTCGGTTGTTTCATTTAGGTGGAACTCTTCAAAGCCCACTTGTCGACCAAATTGACGGTGGACATTGATGGCAACATAAAAAACTTGGACGATATATTGAAATATCCTGGCATAAGGATTGTTATGCATCCCAGCGCGCTACAGGATCTGCAGGTATGAATCACTGTTTCCGATGAAAAAGTTATATTCGAGGATACTAAGGAACAATATGTATCAGAATCAGTGAGATATAACCTAGAAATCTTCGATTATTGCTCCTTGTTTTAAACTATTGGCACTCAATAGTTTTTATCTAATAACTTGCGAAAGACGGCGAACCCAAAAACTTTGTTTACACAAGTGTGTTTGCTTAAGATGTTCATTAATTCCTGTAAAATTAAGCTTGTGATTGTCGTGGCGCGTTGTCGCATGTATTTTCGCTCGCGCTATTCTTAATTTCTCGTAAATTTCAGTTTTAGACTTACCACTTTCTGACAAATTTCTTTTTTTCCAAATTCTTATTTTACAACCGTTTTCGATACTTCTTGTTGTTATCAAATGTGGATGAGAGGGAAAGTATGACAATGGCCATAGAGCCTGTGTTAAAAAACGCGGACATCAAAGTTTCGCCAATAACTATTCAGTCTACTAGTAACTGATGGACTTGCAAACTGGCGACTGAAAGTAGTTCAGACATTTATGCTCCTTGGTTTAACCATAGCCCACTTGATCACGCGCATCACGACGCAAGCTGCTCGCGCTATAGCTAAATTACCGAGATTTGTTTTAAAATAACGACTTTATTTTTAAATACCATGGTGAAATAATATAAAAATTTTAACGGAGGAAACACATGGATAAAATCAAACTTTTTATTGATGTAAAAATCAATAAAATACAAGCGTGAGCTTTCGACCCGCGGGTCTTTATCAAACTAACGAAACAAATTAAAATAATACAATATATATATATAGTCAGATTAGGTCTAACAAAAAACTAGTTTTTTAACCTCTCTCTATTCGGATACAAGAGTTTTTTATCGAACTCACCCTAAAGTTTCGCCGTTTCCTTCCCCTCATCAAGGTTTAATTCCCCCCCCCGTCATTAATGTACACCCCTTCGATAAATTTTCTTTTAAATAGATCGGATTCTTTATACAATATTTTTGGTTCCTCAAAATTAATAATGCAGTTTTTTGCATTAATATCCATGATATGATTAGCCATGCCATTTTTTAAATCACCTGTCTTTATACAATATTTATGTTCAGATATTCTTTCTTTTAGAGGACGTTTTGTTTCCCCTACGTATTTTTTATCACAACTACAATTAAACTGGTATACTACACAACGCTCATTTTTTATGTTACTGTTACGTGACTTTTTTTGGCTATTTTTAAATATCTGTTTTAAGTTTACCCCCATTTTTGACACTACTCTAATATTAAATTTACTTTTTAAAATCCTATTTACTGACTCGCTTTTATTTTTCACATATGGTAACACTAGAGTTGGTTCTGTTTTTTTAATATTATTTTGAGGTCTTAAGTCGTGAGAGCCAAAAATTCCAGAAATCAAAGGCTTTGGGTAACCGGAACTAATCAGTTGTTTACTGATAATATGTTTGTCACTTTCTGGTGTGTCAGAAATGTATTCAATTCTATGTTTTAAACTTTTAACAACCCCAATTTTTATTTTATTACTATGATACGAATGAAAATTTAAAAATCTATGACAATGGGTAGGTTTCTGGTATAACCCACACTTAAGATATTCGTCCGAGGCTAAGCGCTCTACTAAAACATCTAAAAAAGGGAGTTTGCCAACCTTTTCTTCCTCTAATGTAAATTTAATTGAGTTATCCAAAGAATTAACAAAATCGAGTAGTTTAGTTATTCCCCCTCTAGTATTTTGGAAAATTAAAAAAATATCATCTACATATCTTAACCATAGTTTGATATGGCGACTGTTTCTATTGGAAGATAGAATCTTGGATTCTAAATATTCCATGTATAGATTAGCTAGAAATGGAGATAATGGGTTACCCATAGCCAGTCCCCTAGTTTGGGAGTAGAATTCCCCTTCAAAAGTAAAAAAAGTGCTATCACTAATCTTTTCCCTGACGATTTTATCTACCTTGACTGTTATATCTCTATTTAGTTTAACATAGTCCCCAGAGTTATTTAACAAGTGAAACATTTTTTCATTGTAATCACAAGCATTTAACACCACTACTCTACCACCTTTGTCCGCACTTAAAATTTTTATAGAACTATCTAGCATTAACGTTTAAGAGCAAATTTTTCACCGGTGGTTAAATTATTTGCAGCAGAGTTATTCTTGGTCGAATTAAAGTTAGTTTTGATGATAAATCTAAACTAAGAGACTGTATTTCTAAGAAAGAACTTGATAGTAGGCAGTATTTTAGATTGATCTCTAACAACTTAAAAACCCCGTTCATCTATGGTTTACCAAAGATACACAAGGTCAACTGCCCCTTGCGCCCAATTGTATCTTCCCGGGATAGCCCGACGTATTGGCTTGCACGATATCTGGTCCATATCTTATCCCCTATTGTAGGTAATACCTCCCACCACGTTGTCAATTCATACGATTTTGTAGATAAAATTAGAAAGGTAAAATTAGGACAGGCTGATCGCATGTTTAGTTTAGATGTAGTTAGTTTATTCACAAATGTGCCTATTGATGGCGTAATAGAGGTCTTGAGTATGAGACTTAATTCAGATTCAGAATGGAAGAAACGAACAGACTTATGTCTTGATTCTATTTTAAACCTGGCAAAATTTGCTGTGATAGCACTTTTTTTACTTTTGAAGGGGAATTCTACTCCCAAACTAGGGGACTGGCATGGGTAACCCATTATCTCCATTTCTAGCTAATCTATACATGGAATATTTAGAATCCAGATCCTATCTTCCAATAGAAACAGTCGCCATATCAAACTATGGTTAAGATATGTAGATGATTTTTTTTGATTTTCCAAAATACTAGAGGGGGAATAACTAAACTACTCGATTTTGTAATTCTTTGGATAACTCGATTAAATTTACATTAGAGGAAGAAAAGGTGGCAAACTCCCTTTTTAGATTTTAGTAGAGCGCTTAGCCTCGGACGAATATTTAAGTGTGGGTTTATACCAGAAACCTACCCATTGTCATAGATTTTTAAATTTTCATTCGTATCATAGTAATAAAATAAAAATTGGGGTTGTTAAAAGTTTAAACATGAATTGAATACATTTCTGACACACCAGAA
>JAEQBA010000281.1:31379-48686 GCA_019434445.1 Phalangium opilio | reverse complement strand
AATAAAAATATTTAGGTAGAGATGTAAATCTTGAAGGTGGTAATTTACCAAATAGGAATACCAATGCAATTATAACGATTTATAACATATGGTAAACATGAGGCAAATTACTAATAACAGAAGTAGATGAGACTAGAAGTGAAGAGCTCTAGCATTGGTAGTAGATCCTGGCACTAGTGAACAAATTGAGGATTATTGCGCTTCGATCGCGCCTACACTAGAGAGAAAAATTGGTCGTGCTCCAAACAATTTACTACTACCCCCTTCCCCTCATCCTAAAGCCGTGGAACACGGACGCGGGTGCTTGAATCTAGTTCGGCCGTCTACCGCCCCGAGCGTCTCACGTTTTGGAGGGAAAATTCAGAAACCGCTACCAGAGGGCCAACCGTTGGTGTGTTATCAAGAATATTCACTTCGCCAAGTGAAGAATTTGGTTAGCTCGATTTTTCTAGTCTCATCTTACTTCTGCTAATAATTGATGTCAATGGTTTTATTTTTGACATACAAGTCCTACTTGTAAATCCGTAACGGTGCTAATATACCAAATATCATTGCAAAATAAGGATTTATAATTGTAATTTGGCCGATTAATTAACAGTCGTTTTTGTCAATGATTTAGTATATATGGCGCTAAAAACCTACACGAAAAAACCTTTAATTACTAATAACATAAGTTCATAAGGTATGTTCCATAAGTTTGTCACTAGTTAATGAGTGTTTGTCATGAAGTGAGTGACGTAGGTTATAGATTCGAGGTAAAGCGACGCCTGGTGAGGTGCTGTCAAAAACTTAGTACAGAATAAATAAGAAGATGGACTGCAAAACCACCGAGTGTAGTCAATTCTCGCGTCGTTATCCAACTCGTTCATGCAGTAATAGGGACTTGGCATTACTGCGTCATGAAACGTCAGACTACCTTCCACTAGTGCTAAAACATACCAAGAGGAGGGGCTTATATAGCTTTCATTCTGCAAAAAACATACCATAATGGCGCTGAGGGTGGAGTTAAGCCCGAATTGCCAAGTCCCTATTAAGTCTAGCATTACGAAGTAAAGGTAGCGTCATACTTATTTAATATATCTTATAAACTTATACTATTAATTACAGACAAAACACTAATTAAATTAAGTCTGGAATTTCAAATTCATAATTTACTCGGTAAATTATGATATTTATAAATCATGGTAATTGAGCAGTTAAACTATGAAGACTTTTGACGCTACTTTGTTTGGATTGAAACTTTACAGTTCCATCAACCCTTTAAATAATTCATCCCGTAGCAGACTGAAATTCGAGGCCACCAAATTAGCGGCCTGGTAAAAAAGAAACCGAAAAACATTTTGGCGCCAACCATACATTTGACGAGGCTTAAGAAATCGCAGCTGGGTCTTGTTTCCAAAAAGAAAAGAACTTTGAACTTTGTTCACTGCATTAAGTGACTGCATAAGTTTATCATGCCTATAAGTAGAGATATGGCTGCTTCTCCTATGGCAACCCTATACTCTCTCCGTATCATTTATTACCTAAACTTCAATACAAAATTGTACTGCCTATCCTAGCGTTTCTTTTATCCCATTTAGAATGTTTCAGGACTGAAACCGCCTCTGTCTCACGAGAGAGAGTTAGGGATTTTGACGTTGCTTAAGTAAAATTCGTGCCCCCCCCAATTCCTGCCTATACGAAACGTAAAAATCTCCTTTATTCCATTGGATGATTTTCTTCCATGTGACCCATTTAGTAATCGTCTCGACCGTTTGGTGGCTGCACCGCGACAGAAATTTCAAAATTTTCTCTCTTCGGATCTTAGCGCTATACGAGTTCTGACGTCACAGTAGCCTGCGGAAGATGCCCAGTTGTAACCCATATTTGTGTACTTAGAGGCATGATAAACTTATGGTGACTGCGAAAAAATACTAGGAAATTTTTTTTGTGTGTGTAGAAATGATGGGGTATCCAAATTAATGATAACCTTTAATTACAAGATTATTTAAATTAAGATTCCTTTCATCGCGTGCTAAGTGTTCGATAATTTCCGCGCCACACAGGGTGTCAAAAATATCAAGGGTATGAGATCACCGAAGATCAAAGAGGGAAAACAAATAAATTTGGAATTAGAACTTTAAGCGGATTCGACAAATTCCTAGCATTTTTCTGAGTGAAATTAACGGAAGTCATTAGATGCTTTTAGGTATTAATAAACTTAATAATTAGAAATAGTATAATCAACTACTTCTAAGAAATAATACGATTCAGAATTGCAATATTCCATACAGGTGGGGGGTTCAGGAAACATTATTCATTAAAAGAATGACGTTTTTTCAAAAAATAGAAGGGAAAATATTAAAAAAAACTCTTTAAAAGTAATTTAGTTGGTCTTAAAAAGGTGACTACTGCCTCGCCATGTTTAGAGGTGTCTGCTAGCCAGAACTCGCATGGGATTGGTTCAACGTACGTTGCGAAAACGTCTACACCATCATTCCTTTTAGCTGTATCATAAGTTTATAAGATATATTCCATAAGTATAACGCTACCTATACTTCGTAATGCTAGAGACTTACTGAGAGCAAAGAGAATATACCAAGAGGAGCAGCAAGTTTAGCCTTTCACAAGGCTTTTGAAAAGAACGGGCAACAGCTTTGAGGTAAGTAGCTCCGGTTTTTTTTTCTTTTTGAATGGCTAAGCGGCGACATCTTTAACTGGTTAAATTAGGTCGACTGCTTATTTTTGGTGGTTACAAAGGGCTGATCTCTGGGTTGACAGTTGTCGCACAAAAGGTAATTTTTAAGTAGACAACACGGTCACGTGAACAACCGGAAATTGTTTCTCCAAATTCAGAGCCGCTCCCTATTTCCAAAGTTTCCTTTCCCCTTGGTATATTCTTTTTGCTGAGAGCTAGTTCGACAACGACAAGCCAGAATTGAAGTCCTACACTCGGTTAATTTTGCAGGACTACCATCTTCCTATTTGGTCTGTACTGAGCCTTTGACAACGCCTCAATAGGCTTCGCTTTAGGTGAATCTATGACGTTTCACCAACGTCACTTCATGACAAGCTCTCAGTAACCACTGACAAACTTATGGAACGTATCTTATGAACTTATGGCTGTATGAATTTCTGCTTTTATATATTAATGTCCTAGGTTTTGAGAAAAATTCTAAAATTTTCGTCCATCTTGAAAGAAAACAACCCTTATCCTTATGACGTGTAACGTGTTGATATGGGTATTACTGCCTGCTAACTCGCATGAGGTGCGCACTTCTATGGAGTCAAATGCCAATCGCGAGTTACAAAGCTTTTGAAGCAGTAGGCGCCACAATTATGGACGGATCTTTCCGAAATATTTATGTTTCTTTCAAATAACAATAGGCTCAAATTTCACATTTTCAAATATTTAATAAAAAGGTTCAGATAACATAACATAATACCTTACATTAAAAGAACGGCTTTTTTCTAAATATGAAAGGAAAAACAATATTAAAATAAATAAACGATCTCTTATTACAAAATAATTCCCATTTAATTAGTCTTAAATACGATATTACCGCGCCGCCATAGGTTTGGTGGCGTCTAATAAATAAAACCTCCTAGTGCTAATTATTTTGTAATAAGAGATGATTTATTTTTTTAAATTTTTTCTATATTTAGAAAAATGCCGTTCTTTCAAGGTATAATCAAGAAGCGATATCTAGTTTACTAGGGAGAAGGTATAGGATGCCTCAGTATTCGCGCGCCATAGTCCCAGTCCCCCTTTTCAAAATACAAGGGCCGGGCTATTTCACCCCTCCTCAGTCGGAAAATACGTAATTTTCGTCATTCGCGTCGCGCTGACGTGTGTTTTCAAGAACCAATGAGATGCTGGTTGTAAATTAGAGGCGGCGGGGATTAACGCCGGACCTACTATACGTTTGGACTGGAGATAAAGCTGGTGTAAATGTGGATGAATGAATTTATACCTTCTCCCTAATAAACTAGATATCACTTCTTGGTATAATGTTATGTTACCCGACCTTTTAATTTAAAACTATGGGGGAACTAAAATAATACTAATCGTTAATTACCATTCGTCGAAGATTAAAATGTTTGTACTGACCTGTTAAATCTGTAGATGTCTTCTATATTTCCAAAAAGTTCGGCGAAATCCGATTCACTGATCTTGGCTTCACGACCCGTAGTTGGAATTCGTTTCAGATAACCCTGTAAAAACAATAAAATATAGAGAACTTTAGAATTCAATTAAATGATCAAGTTTCATTTAAAAACAAAAGCACATTTATTTTATATCCACAGATTCTGTCGGTAAAAGTGGATGCAAGTTTTGAGTTACAAAGAGAGACATGGATATAACATCTCTCTATTGAACGGTACCATAGCCCTCTCGATCACGCACTCGACAACGCTTGCGTCATGTTGCGCGTGATCCAGTGGGCTATGATTAAATATTCACACAAAATCACGAACACTTCTCGTGAAATACTTGAGATGAAATCCCAAAATCAAGGAATAAATAAAACCATTAAGATTTCTAAAACTAAAACGAAATTTCTGATGAATTTTGAAACTAGTTCCATTGTTACTTATGGTTAATAAAATGTGTCGAGTTTGATTAAAATCCATGTTAATATCAAAAATTTCGGTTAGAAAAGTAATTAAAACATTAAATAACTGTTTGGAATTTTAACCTATTTGAACAAAAAGTATTTTTTTTTCGTAGAGATTTATAGATACAAACTGAGAATCGATGATTTTAAATCGACACAAATGGCTTATCAATTTATAAAATGGTTCAATTAAACCAATATTTAACCGATAAATTTTCCAATATCAATATTATCATAAGTTCATAAGATATGTGCAATACGTTTGTCACTGGTTACTGAGAGCTATAGCATTACGAAGTATAGGCAGTGTCATCTTATAAACTTATGATATTACCAACAAATAAGGAACTTAAAGCGCAAATTGAGCTTGTTAGGTAGCTTAAATGATAGATTTGTCAGCTAGTTATCACGAAATAATAGAAAATAGAACCTGAAAAGGGTTTAATGACATCCTAAACATCTCTTGTAACGACATCTATGATTACAATTGGTGAAATATATAAAACCTGATGGTGCTATTAATATAATATCGATTATTTACGAACCGATACCGATGTATCGGTACATACCCAAATACCGGTATTTATTTCGATACAACATCGGAACTTAACGCCCATCTTTAAGGACAAACAGCTGTAACGTAGATAAAATTAATCGTATGATTAAACTGAAGGAGCCTCTGCATAAATTTATTTTAAATCCACAAAGTGGGCGTTCTTTATGTTTTTTTCTGATAAAATCTAATATCTGCAGTGAGCAAAACCTCTACACGGAGGAGAAATTTCTTGAATGAAATAGTTTTATGGAGGTCATGAAATGAGGCATATAATGCAGTTATCTACAGAAGTCGAACAACTCCGCAACTCCTACTCATAACGCGTGGGCAATATTTATTTTTTCTTCAGCTTCACCATTTTACTCTATCAAAAAATATCACCCTTAAAAATTTGTATCTCAAATTTATCTTTCTTGACAGTTTTTTCAACCTCGTTCGAGTGACTTCCGCTTTTTTTTTTTCAAACTGCCACACTATCTTAATGCTTGCACTTCATAGAGAGAGTCTTTATAAACCGAATGAAACGTTTAAAGGTCGAGTTCCAACGAAAAAGGTTCTGGGGAACTGAAAACCAAGCATCAAGACTTATAAACAATAGAATAATCGTGCCGAGCAACAGATACCTGCACGGGCCGAGTTTTTCAGGACCGATCCGAGCCCGGCCCGGGATTGAGCATTTAGAAAAAGTCCGAAACCCGGCCAGGGTCCGACTAAATAGGTGGTTTCCCGTTACATGCATTAACCAAGCCCGACCCAGCCCGACCCGACATATTGCATGAATTTAACAGGCTCGGCCCATTACGCGTAGTGCAGTTGTAATTTTAATATTTTTTACATAACATCAATGAATTGAATTCATATTTGCTTTAGCGTCGTGTATTATTCATTTCTTTTGATAATTGTTTGTCACATTTGTTCTTAGAAGCTTATAAGTTATCTTTCATTTGAATTTTGGATTAAACGAGAATCAAGTTCTGAAATTTTGAAAAATGAAAAAAAGCCCGGCCCGGCCCCTTAATTTCCAAAATTTGAAAAGCCCGAAACGGCCCGGCCCCTTAATTTCCAAAATTTGAAAAGCCCGAAACGGCCCGGCCCCTTAATTTCCAAAATTTGAAAAGCCCGACCCGGCCCGGCCCCTTAATTTCCGAAATTTGAAAAGCCCGACCCGGCCCGGCCCCTTAATTTCCGAAATTTGAAAAGCACGACCCGGCCCGGCACCTTAATTTCCGAAATTTGAAAAGCACGACCCGGCCCGGCCCCTTAATTTCCGAAATTTGAAAAGCCCGACCCGGCCCGGCCCCTTAATTTCCGAAATTTGAAAAGCCCGACCCGGCCCGATACAATTTTCAAATGTGGAAAACCCGGCCCGTGCAGGACTCTGCATGCCAAGCAAAACTTTTGAGGAGTTTTTTAAAGCTAACTGCGGTTCTAACCATGTGAAAGCCGTGCTTTCTAATGAACTGAAGATAAACAAATCTAGACTCTCTTAATTATTTTTCATTCCCAATTCATAATTATTGTATCCCTCTGACGAAACATTCTCTATTGTTTATCTTCAGTTCGGTTCTACTTGAACCAGAAGGAAACCAACCTCCCCTAATCCTCAGATAATAGAATCTGACGTTTGACACGAGTAGAACATTTGAAATATTTTTTTCGATACATTTTTATTTTCTTTAGGTGTAAAAAATAAAAGGAAAAAATAAAAACCTCGGTCATAAACCCACGATCGGATCAAGAAAGAATACTTTTAGGGATTTTAGGTCTGCGGGATCTTTAAAGAAAACCTTCAGCAGAGTGGAATGGGATCGAGCTACCAGATTCGCTTCTTAATGTTTTAAAATGGAGTCATACTAGGGGGTCTCTTTTAGATCCGTTTAAAAGATTTCTTATTTTTATTACTGGACTGTTGGCTGTTGTGGTTATGTTTGAGATAGAGATTATGGAATAAGTTTTGCTTTTTTGTAGAGGTGATTGACATTATAACATTTGCCCATTACATTCAGGGTTGGAAGTTTTGCCAGGGGTGGAAAAAACCGCGGTTTTTACCTGGTAAAAACCGGGTGGCAAAAACTAATTTTTCCGCGGTTTTTACCGCGCGGTTTAAACCAGGTTAAAACCGGTGGCAAAAACCATTTTTTCCGCGGTTTTTTCCACTTTTTAAGGTTTTTTCCAGTTGCTATGTGAAGTATTTGACTAATTATTCGTTAAATATTCGCGAAAAACCTGGCAAATTTGAATACTAAAAATTTAATAGAGTAATAACCACCTCAAATTTAAAAATTAAAAATACTATTGTTATTTTTCTAACATAACAATAACAAACATCACGAAAATGCACTTAAAACTCGCTAGTTTACCACTTTGTAACCATGAATTTAGTTTTTGCCGGTTTTTACCGGTTTTTTTTCCACGTGTCCCGGCAAAAACTAGTTTTTGCCGGGTTTTTGCCAACCCTGATTACATTACATGAACGTGCAGGATTATTGCGTTTCAAAGAAACTGGGGAAAACGGAAAACGATATACTTGCATCCTCGGATTTCAGTGTCAAATTGAACTATGAAAATTGTTTTTTTCTTAAAACTTGTGTAAAGTAACCTTAATCAAGTATTGTAACCCGATGTATGAATTTTGTAATTTTAAACCCATTAAACCTAATTATGGAGCAAAATGTCGCCGCTAAAATATGCCTTTCGCAACGCCAAGGGTCGGGGTTGGGTTTTTCCTGGACAAAACTCTTACGGCCGGAAAATCTTTCAAAACTCTCTTAAAGGCCGACTTCCAGCGAAAAGGGTTCTAGCGAACTGAAACCGAGCATCGAGACTAACAATGAAGCGAACGTGCCGATTTTCGAAGCCCCGATGGGTCAAAAGTTGGAAGGGTTCTCGCTAACTGAAGATGAACAATGGAAATCGTTTTAAATTTATTTCCTCTCGAATTTCTGCTTTCCCCTGAAGGAAATTCTCTATTGTGTATCTTCAGTTCGCTTGAACCACATTGCACGGCTTTCGGTTAGCTAGAACCCCTCCATCTTTTGCCCCAGCGGGGATTCGAAAATCGGCACCGTCGCTCGCTCCATTAGTCTAGATGCTCGGTTTCCAGTTCGCTGGAACCCTTTTCGATGGAAGTCGGCCTTTAAAACACAGGCAAGAGACATCCTATATCCCAGGCTTGTCCTATAACTATTATCTGAATTGAGAGTTAATTTAAAATTAAACTTAATTTATTGACATGGTACGATACCAATCTGAAGTTTGATAAGCAGGAGAGCAAGCAAAAAGGGTGAACCTGGGAAGAATCAAGTTATGTTACAGAACTTAAGTATTACACAGTGTCATCATCCTTCTAACCTTTCTGCCTACCTACTAACGCCTCAGCAAAATTTCAGCTTCCTAAGTAAATCGATTTGGACTGGATGTTCTTGAAGTAGTCAGTCAGACGGAAGTTTAACTTACAAATAGCAATGTTTTAATTGCTATATATTTCCCGAACATTATTTTTAATAGCTACTCAATCGCTCGAGAGAAAGTGTCACGTCATGCGTAACAAAGTATTACCTCCTTTTTTACATTTATTCTCGATACGCCCAATAAAACTATACTGATTAAATAATCGCAATTTAAAAAGCCGTAAAGTTTATAATAATTATGCAAATTATCTGTCCTATTCGCAATTAAGAGAACTTGAAAAAAATTATTGTAGTAATTTATTCAATGAACTTGGAATTTAAAATGAAAATCACTCGAGCGTAGCGAAAAGAAAGAAAGAAAAAATTTTAAAATGAAATAAAAGCAAAAACCGCAAGGTTAAAAGATTTAAATTACTGTAAAATTATTCGCCCATGTAAACGTGATTCTAAAATAATAAAAAAGGGCTTTTCTTTTCGTATTTTTAAACAAGTTGGGAAACCAAAATAAACCTCTCCGAGTCGAGCCCGGAGCTATCTTACCAACGGTAGAGGCTTTTCTTGAGTAATTAAGTAAATATAATTGATTTTAATTATTTTAATCGTCAGTAATTTACCTTAATTCCAGTTAAATCGTTTTAAGAAACTTTATTCCTAAAATCATTTTAAACATAGCTATTGTTGACGTTTGAATTCAAGCGTATGCCTCTTTAACAATTTTTGGAAATTTAGGGTATATAAGTTGGCTGATTCCAGATATAGGGTAAGACAGCGCAATTTCGTGAACCTTTGGTGGAAGCCCTGCCATTGGGAGGCTAGACGTTTCTCGTAACCCTATAGCCGATTGCCGAGGACATCTTAAACCTAACGATGATAATGAATTAGAAACCAATATTTCTTTCTGAGAACTGCAAACGCGGTCCGGATACTGCGAACACGTTTGCTCCAATTTGTCAACTACGAACGCGGTGTAAACAGACAGACACACAGACAGGTCCAGTGTAATACCTCTCCGTGACGCCATCGTCACTAGGAGAGGTAAAAAGCTTAGAAATTTTAATCAGGCGGATGGAAGAGTTATGATAAAAAATAAGGGATTTTCTACAATTTTATGGAGATTTTTCTCCGCATTGTCGGGATTAAATTTCTTGAAATTAGAAACCGCATTTTATAGAGAAAAGGAAGCGGGATTAGATTCACCCTGCACTTCTACATTTTATACTAAAATATTACGTATTTGGCTACCTGGGTTAGAACGTGATCCTTTTAAATTTCTAAGTCAAGGTTAAGATTCAGCTTTCAAAATGGGTAATTCACTGAATTTTATATAAAGTGACGTGTTATTCGATATATCTTGCGTGCGGAAGATAGAGTTAAGGAAGTAAGCTTATGGAAAACATTACGGAGAAAA
The DNA here is from genome assembly GCA_019434445.1 of Phalangium opilio. Classification (NCBI taxonomy): domain Eukaryota; kingdom Metazoa; phylum Arthropoda; class Arachnida; order Opiliones; family Phalangiidae; genus Phalangium; species Phalangium opilio. Next base: position 38,714 of record JAEQBA010000281.1, on the reverse strand, counting down.
CTGAGATTCATTGAACAGGTTTATTGTCTCCGAGCCTTGAAGTCGTGGTAGTTGAACAATAAGTATAGATCTAAGCCAGTATTTTCCAGGGTTCATACAACTTTTTGTATGTTTTCCACATAAAGGCTTCGCATCGAGGGGCTACTGTCAAGTTTTCAGTGTTTGTCGCCCTATTACAAATTATAACAGAGAATAATTTAATGAAGTAGAAATTACGGGTAATCATTTAGAACAATTAAAGATAGCGCATCGAGGGGCTATTCACTCAAAATATTCTGCACGTCTTTTAAGGGTTAAGCATGTGTAATACTTTTTGAACAATTAGAGGTAGCGCATCGAGGGGCTATTCACACAAAATATTCGGCACGTCTTTTAAGGGTTAGGCATGTGTAATAATTGTTGAACAATTAAAAGGCAGCGCATCGAGGGGCTATTCACACAAATTTCTGTACGAATGTTAAGTACGGTACGATGTGGCTACTATTATGAGCCCAACTCTTGGGCCATCTTGTTTGAAGTAATAACTATACGGGATTGGTTATATTTATTTGAAGAAACCAGGGCCGCATAGCTACAGAAAATGGCGGCCAGGGCGAGAAAATGTTTATATATAACTGGTCATATAAACCAATTTTGGTACCTCTTTACCCTTCTTTTAAGCCCATCTGATTTCCATGAATTGTGCTATAAATTAGAAATTTCCCTGCGTTTTTATTCAACAATTTATGTCCCCTGGTTCTCCAGGTTTGTATGAACCCTGGTTCTAGTGTTCATTCAAAGAACTTTCTAGATCCAATGTTTTGAAAGGCTTTTTGTTATTTGTCCGGGGCAGGCGTCAAAAACACCCTAACAGAAGCGAAATGCTCCATTTATGGCAATGAATTAAAGATGATGATGACCTAATTTTATTACTCTCCATAGAATAGCAAATTTAATTAAAAAAACTGTTTACGAAACTCAAATAGTTAATGTTAAGAATAACAAATTAGAACTAGAAGGGTTAAAATTGGCGATCGTTGTTGAAACGCGTAAATATTTGAGAAGAGGCAAATTGAGTTTTCGTTATGTCACTAATAGGAAAGTTTATGTTTATTAATTAGTTGGACCACTTAATTTCAACCCCGAACCTCACTGGTCCCAACGACTACTTTAAAAATTCCAACTTAAATACAAAGGGTAAGGGGAACTGGTCCTTGGGACAAGTTACTTTATTTTAGACACCAGGGGTACCAAATCTTGAGCACCAGTTTGGAAAAAAAAATCTTATTTCGAATCTTGCACTTTGTGTACGTTTCCTCTGTTACAAAAACACGCATAGATTTCTCTAAAACAGTTTTGTGTTTCTGTCAAGGACCCATGTCTCCCCGAATAGAGCTTACTTAATTCAGTTTATGAATTAGTATATCCCTTTAACACTGCAGAAAAGAGGTACTCATAAGTATCATCACAGGTTTATAAGATATGTCCCAAAAGTATGACACTTCCTACACTTCGTAATGCTAGAGACTTACAGCTCGAGATATAGTTTGAGAACGACAAGCGAGAACTGACTACACTCCGTTAATTTTGCAGTACTTCCATCTTCCTATTTGGTCTGCATTACTAAGCCTTTGACAGCGCCTCACCAGGCGTCGCTTTACGAGAATCTATGACCTACCTCACTCACTTCATGACAAGCTCCAGTTTGTAACCAGTGACAAACTTATGCTGAACATACCTTACGAACTTATGGTATCATTTCTCATATAGATGCAACTCTAACACCAGGAAGTTAAAAGTTGAACAAAACCCCTTTTGAAAAGCTCATATTGAAAAGAGAGAAAGAGAGAGAGGAAACTCTAATCCGGCTCTCATTCGAAGAGATTAGCCGAATGTCTCGGTTGTCATTTAAACGAATTATTTTTCGGCCTGTTTTTACTCGAGCTAAAACTCTAATTCGTTATTTCCCCCCTCCCTCCCTCTCTCTTGAGACGAATTCAATCCACCCTTGGTTTCATTACGGGCCATTATGTAGCACTTAAAAATCGCCTAGACAGACGCCGACATTTCCAGATTTGGTCAGTAGAAGGCGAGGTTTTGATACGTAGACGTAATCAACGGGCGCCGACAGGCCGTACCGACATCTAAAAGGGCCACGAGCGACAATGATTACAAGAAGAGGTCGCTCGACCCATATTTTTTGATCCTCGATGAAAAGGGGTGAAAGGACTTCTTCGACACGCTGATAAACAGTGTAATGTTGTCTAATTTGGTTCCTTCTTCGTTCAATATTATATAATATATGTTTTCAACAACTAGTTTAAAGTGAAATGGTTACGTTTTTTATATAAATGAAATATAAACGATTATTCGACAGAAATTTTCAACTAGAGCAGGAAAAGCTTTGGCGATACTAAGAATTGCATTAACAAATAACTTGTGCTTTTCAATTTAAATATTGCACACTCAAGGTTCATACAACTTTTGGAAAACCCATTTCCCTGAGTTTTCCAATTTTTTCCCGATTTATTTAACTGAGTTTTCCATTTTTTTCCCAAATATCGAGTAATATCATTGGGAGTTTTTTATAATTGAAGCAATTACTACAGGGCAAACTCACTCAAACTTGAAAACAAATTTCCCTGATTTCCTAGAATTTTACTGAAAGTTCTAAATTTCCTTGAGTTTTGTACGTTTGTATGAATCCTGACAATGTACGTCATCATTAAAATCATCATGAAGTTATGTCATAAAAGTAGAAACCTCACATTACTTCATGCAGTATCTTACGCGTAAAATACGTTTTCGTAAGGATTATCTCTTTAAAAAAATCCGGCTAACATTCGCATATTGTTGAAATGTAGATTACCAATTGCGGTGGCCCAATGGGACTAGGCAAACATCGCTTTCATTTTTAAACACTTGACAAGTCCCGTATTATCTGGCCCAATACAGAAACGGAAAACCAGAACGGGTACGATAGTTCTATATTTTCTTTGACCGGAATATGAGGTGTTAAAAATTTTACGAAGAATTGAAGTATTCGGAGACGTGGTTTTTTCAACCATTATGGTAGGAAGATACTGTTTGACTCAAATACTCCGCCATGTACGTCATCAATAAAGTCACGTAATAAAACTAGAAACCGGACATAATAACTTTTTTCGCTGGTGAAATATTTGGGTCTACATTCACTATCGAAGTTTACCCTGTTGGGAGCGGCCCAACAAGACGGTAAACATCACTTTCGTTTCGATAAAGTTAAAGTATGTTTTAACTAAATATCATTTTGATTTGACAAGTGGTATAAATCTGGCACAAATACTCTGCAAACATGCCAAGAAAGAAAAAACAAAGTTCTGAAGTTGTAGGTAAAAGCAGTCTAAGAAGTTGATTTTTACGAACCGAGTATTTAAACAATCTCTTGAACTTTATTTTGAATGCAGAATAATAAGGCTAAATTATACTTGTTGAACTAATGAAGTGACAACTAAAGCAGTCCCAACTTGAAATTTCTAATAGGCCGTCTTGATTTTTCCTGAACATCCTACGTCATTGGTATCAGGGATAGATTTAATTTTAGAAGTAGGAATGGAGAACGGTTAGTATTTACTTCAGTCCGACTCATAGCCCAGTATAGAGCCCCTCCTTCCAACACGTAACGAAAAGTTTAAATTATCTTATTGGCTGCTCACTTAAACTACGTTTTGATGACGTTGCTGACGGGGACGGCGAAAAATACCTAATTCCTTTTTACCTCTGTCGCTATGACCCGCCTCTTCTTTCATACTCCCCCCCCCACCCGTCCCGTGGAAGGGCTCCGGGACTTTGACGCGCACCCACATTACTCTGTTCTCCATTCCTACTTCTAAAATTAAATCTATCCCTGTTGGTATCTAATAGTGTTTATTAGCCGATAGATCACTAACGAAGATACGAAAGCAATTAGCGTAAAGTTCAATTTATATAGATATTAAATGAATGTTTCTCAGCTATCTCAGATAAAACTTCAATAATATAAATAAGATTGACAGGTCGTTGTTTGAAGAGGCACTAAATTCCTATATAGCGACTCCTTTGTTTTGTTGTATTTGGAGGGCGGAGGCGACACAAAGTCTAGTCAAACAGAAATTGCAAAGTTTTAGCTATACACCGCGTTATTTAGCGGCCAGTCATTGCACGATCGATTTTATCAATGAAAGATATTGCTTCTTGCAACAAGGTCAGCTAGAACAAATCACGATTAAGAATCTTCCATAACGTCATTCTTAACTGACAGATCAGTTATCGATATCTTCAAATCAAACGCATCAAGCCTATAGCAAGATTGTATAGGCCTACATCTTGGCGCCAAAATATAACTTCAAATAAGCGAGGAGTCTTCTGAAGCCGAAAATAATAGAACCAGAACGTAAAATGTCAATTTTGGCGACTTTCAACTCTGAAAACTGTTTCATTAAACTATAGGCTTAGTGTTCAAAGGGTTTTAACGATGGCGAAACAACAATTGCTAGAGAATCCCGGATCCAAAGTCAATGTACACTTTGACCCTGATAGTTAAGGAGTCCTTTTGTCGTCTGCTATAGTCGTAAGTTACGACTTGCAAACGCAATTAGGTTTACATTTAACCTAACACTATATTTGAGTAATCATCTTAAGTGTTGTTCTCACTCAAAAACACAGAAAGCTTTAATATACAGGGCGTTTCTGATAAGTTTGCCATAAATTAAGGGGGATGTTCTTTGGGTGCACGATTTGAGTCAAAAATGTAACTTCTATGACATTTTGTAGTCCGGGACACTGTTTTCAAGTTAAGATTGTTCAGTATTTTAAGAAGGGTCCGTTAAATTTAATTAAGAAACTGAGAGAAAATGATTTCTATTTTAATTAAGGGGTCTTCCCCAAAATACTCAAATCATAACTCGAAAACATTGGCGCCGGACGCCAAAATGTCAAAGAAATTACATTTACAACTCAAAATCGTCCAAAGAACATCCCCCTTTATTTATGGCAGACTTATCAGAAACACCTTGTACATGTGCCATAATTGTTGTGCATCATCAATTATAAGGACGATTAAACTTGAGTTTAATTTCACATCACAGCAGAGCTCTTAAAGGGGTCCATTTTTACCCTATCCCTTTGTATCGAGCTCTACAAGGAAAATTCGTTGTTTGCCACACGGCCCCTAAAACTTTCATATCTTTTCTATTATTTTCCCTATTCAACGGGCTAGACATAAGTCTGGATTGGCGCCCGCAGATGGTTTAATGGTTTTGAGAAATTGTTTCAAGCACCATAAGCATGCCCCTTAAAAAACGTTTTTGACGAGCGAGCCTCCCCTCTTCTTGTTCCCACTAATCTTTGCAAACAAAAGTATCGCAGTTTGTTGGGATGACGAATGAGAAGAGGGAAATGGTACAGACACTGAGCATTCATCTATAAGGGGAGCCTCGGAGTTGGACAAAATTCGTAAAGATCCTCATTCCCTAACACATATTAGCAAAAGAGGATAATTATTAGAAGGATGACACTCTGTATCCTCTTAATACTTTGGTTATGTATCACGATTCATCACTGGCTCATGCACCTTTTAGTTTCCTTTCCTGGTCATCAAACTTAATTTAAGATGGGCATCGCACCGTGCCAGGGTGAATTCTATAACTGTTTGGTACTAAATCCTCAGCAATCAAATAGACACAAACCTTGATTGTCTTGACGTGGGATAAAAATTCACAAGCGCATGCGCCTTGGAAAATAGTTAAGCAGCGCTAATAGAGTAATGATGAGGGAACTATTTATCTCGTATGCAATTCGATTTAGTAACCTTGCTACAAATGTAAAATGATGTTGGTAAGAATCATGTTACAATTACCCCGCTTTGTGGTTGGTACATTTCTCTCGAAGAGAAGTATTATATACTTCAAATATTAGCAAAAGTGTTAGTCGTTACATAGCAACCTGTACCCGTTGTTATGTATTTGTGAAAGGCTTGAAAAATATATTTAAGCAGAAGTTCTCTTCTCTATTTGAGAGATGTGTACCACAAAGAGGGGTAATTGTAACATGATTCTTTCCAACATCATTGTACATTTCGAGCAAGGTTACTAAACCGAATCACAAGCAATAAATAAATAGTTCCCTCATCATTACTCTATTAACGCTTAACCATTTGCCAATACATGGCAATTGTGAATTTTTGTCCAACGTCAAGACAATCAAGGTTTGTGGCTTGATTGCTGAGGATTAAGTACCAAAAATAGTTATAGAATTCACCCCATGGTGCGATGCATCAACTGAGAGAAACAGGTAAAATTATTTCGTTCTCAAAATGAATTGTTTTACTAATGCATACCAACTGTGGTTGAGTTATATTGTTTGGCGTGTCCTTCACGAAGTTTAAAATATTACTTTCTTGTTTATCAAGGTTTGAAAATATGAAGTTTGTAAGGGTTATAATAAATTCCGTGTCTACGGCTATTTGTGCGAGTAAATATAGTATTTAGGAAAGGGTTCAAGCTGTCGAAATGATTTGTATCAAATTTTAAACGCCACTAATTCAAGGATACATTTCAGTTACACTACCGTATTTGGAAATTATATTAAAAATAAATTAAATAAAAAAATACAGACTACAATTTTTATCTACAACTCATATTTGAGAAATGGGTTGTTTGTTCGTTTGTTCTTTTTGATTATACCAGGGATAGATTTAATTTTAGCAGTAGGAATGGAGAACAGAGTAATCTGGGCGCGCGTCAAAGTCCCGTACCCCCTTCCACGGGACGGGGGGGGGGTATGAAAGAAGAGGCGGGTCATAGCGACAGAGGTAAAAAGGAACTACGTATTTTTCGCCGTCCAGTTAAGTAAGCCAATAGGATAATTTAAACTTTTCGTTACGTGTTGGAGGAAGGGGCCCTACACTGGGCTATGAGTCGGACTGAACTAAATGCTAACCGTTCTCCATTCCTACTTCTAAAATTAAATCTATCCCTGATTATACATAGTCAAAATTCGCTACAGAAACACAGAAGATGACCAAATTACATTAAATTAATTAAATTGATTAATTAACACCAGGGGAAGCTTTTAGAAGTGGATTGTTTAAGTTCAATGAGGTTAGGTTCTCGCAGACGCCAAGTTATTAGGTTATTGAAATTTCTAAAAACATGATAAAAACGTATCATACGCATGGGCCAATACTTTAAGGAAGTGTTGGCTACTGTGGCGCCCCTAACATGCTGGCTAAACTTCTAGACACGAATTTTACCTTGCCAAAGGCAGGAACCTATCAGAATTCGTCCAGGAGGGTGGAGCTAAAATTAGCCTTTGCTAAGATTAGCAGGCCAGTCTACT
>JAEQBA010000281.1:0-29266 GCA_019434445.1 Phalangium opilio | reverse complement strand
AATACGCTATACACTGATAGCTTTATTATAGAGTTTATTAACACTCGGTATAATTTTGGGTGTAACATTTTGTGCAAAAACATGGAGGAGGGTTTACTGGTGCAACAAACAGATTTGAGTATGATGACGCTCGCCGTACTGCAGACTGAATAATAATTTGTATGATAAATATCAAACCTAAGCGTGACATAACCGTTGAAAGCTAGACTTGACAGCAGATAGTGCAGAGACGTACATTGTATTCAAAATCAAGTTTGGTTTGTTCTAGTCTATCCTTTAGTGTTAAAAGCATGGAGTGAATGAATATTAAATATTCATATTTAATAATATAATATTTAAAGATACGATAATTAGTACATGAGTGATTTTATTACCGTTTATAAATATTTCGTTTAAATTAGGAATGAAATAGATAGGTATTTATTATAAGAAGGTTATGTAACTTATCTGGCCTCTCAAGGTCAAGGGGAGCTGGATACAACAGTGATCAGTGTGTATATAAGTGGAATTTTTCAAATATACAGGGTGTTGCTGAAAGGTGTGTTAGAAATTATGGGGGATGTTCTTTGGACGATCGGATTTTGAGTCGAAAAGGTTTTATGACATTATGCCGTCCGGGACACCGTTTTCGAGTTAAGGTTGTCCATAGTATTTTACGGATGACCCCCTTAAATTTAAGTATAAGAAATTGAAAGGCAATGATCTCTAATTTAATTATGGGGTCGTTTGTAAAACACAAGTAATCATATTTTGAAAACGGTGGCCCGGACGGCTAAATCTCCTATATTATATTTTCGACTCGGAAGCTTCCAAATTAAGAACACCTAATAGACCGTTCAGAAACACCCTGTATAGACCATGTGATATTATATTTTTACACAAGACTTATCAGGGATGATATTGTTGCGGTTAGATAATATTATAGACTATATAGATATACTCTTTTATATTTGGAATATTTCCAGATATATTTGAATAAATTTTAATCATTTGCAAATAACTTTCACTTTTTGTAGCGGAGGCTTTTAGTTCCGTACTCTTCTCTTATCTATATATAACTGATAATAAATTTGGAGAAAAAATTAACCTTAATCTGTATGATATATAAATTAAAAATAACGATATGTATATACGAAAGAATTGAGGATTTTTAAAATATTTTGAAGGATTTTGTCACCCTGACTAAGGGTGTTTTTGCCTTTCCCCCAGTGTTGTTAGTGAATCAAAGGATAGTAGTTCAGTTTCACTCAGTACTTGAATGATTTCACTAACACCTGCTGCTGTAGTGAAATTTAAGCTGAGAGAATGGGAGAGGAATTTTCAGTAGTGAAAACTATACCTAAACGTTCTCGGGTCCTTGTAATTCTGACTCAATGCGATTAAAGCGGAATTAACTAATTACTCTGACTTTATCTTACTTGAAATTGACCGAAAACGGTGTAAACTCTCTGCGCAAGAACGTGTTAAACCTAATTTTTAAATTAAAATTAAATGATTTCGTTTCCTTCCATCATTTCTTGAACTCTTTGTTAACGACGGTTTTGTACACCTGATAACAAAATCCATTTATCAAGCGCTCTTGCTTAATTCTATCACGTGTTCTGTACAGTTCCATTCCATCCTTGACGCTAATGGAACAGATGAGAATCAACTCTTAAACGAATTTAAATAATGTATCAGAAGTATAAGGCCATATCAGATATAGTGACCCAAATAAATGTGTTTAAAACTAATTTGCATATTTTGGAGACTCGCTTTGAATCACGGCGACTGTGGCCTTGATTTCATTCGCTTGTATAAAAGCTCAATTGATATCAGGCGCCGGCATTCGGGAACAAATTGAGAGATAATGTTAAAAAATCATCGTTCATTTTTATATAAGTGATTAAATATTTTAACATATAATTACACTGTTGGCATGAAATCAAATAAACTAGTTTTATAGACGATTTTAATTATTTTCCTTATAAATCCACAGTACACGTAATCAGAAATTACTTAAAATTAAATTTACAATTTTTCCCCGCATGCCGTGCATGTAGCTGTGTTTTGATTGTATCATTTTCAAGTTTTTTTTTTTTTTTTAAGCTCAGCTAGCTAGCTAATTGGACCAAGTCATCTTGCGACTTATTGCCACTTATCTAACGCCTTTACAATGCATAGAGGTGTGGTGGCTAGCCCCTATGCCACAGCTAACCGACAGCGCCCTATACTAACTATTACCGTTAACCTACGCATGCCTTTTTGATAAATATTAATTTAAGACAAAGCCTTAATTGTTTTTTTAGCTTTAGTTTTGTACCACTATTTTAAATATCTGTTGAAACGGTATAAGGAAGGATTTTTACATTTCTGATTGGACACCATTTCATTCAATTGATCGTATGCGCGGATTCGGAAAAACCGTTCTTATAGTGTATAATTTGGGCGTTTATTTTCAATCAGTCACTCAGAACTATTACTTAGTAAAAAAAAAGGGTTGGATTTAGGTCTATTAACGAGGCTGTGGCCTCAGGGTGCTAAGTTCTGAGGCTTCTAGGTGCGGAGTAGGGTTTATAGTACCAAAATCCCTACTTGTAAATCGCAATTAGCAACGACCAATATTCTGGTTATTGTTAATATTAACAGAAGGGCATAATAGAAGGATGACACTCTGTTCTCTCTTAATACTTTGGTTATGTAACGTGATTCTTCCCAGGCTCATGCACCTTTTTGTTTGCTCTTCTGCTCTGCTCATCAAACTTCAGATTATATTCTTTGAACATGTTGCTAGAGAGCCATGATATAGAGTAGAATCAAAGTCCTATTTTCAGAACACCGATAATGCGCCTGTTTTAGTGGAATGTTTGTAGGTGAAAAGAGACAATGTGCCAACTTCGCAAATTATAATTTTTTTTACAACGTCTCCTTTAAAATCCGCTTTTGCCAAAATAATTCACGCCTACACTGCGTAATTGTTTACTGTTTTAGTTCAAATCCCCATTGCCAAAAATATCTCGGGTTTCAAGTAGTTGGAATTTAAAAAAATTCTATATTGTCAAGTTGGACCTGTGAATAATGAGAAATAAATGAGCATTACCTCTAATTGCTTTGGGATCAGTTAAACTATGTTAATAAATCATTGGTTAAGAACACATACTTTGGGACTTATTTATCTACTAGCGCCTGTAAATTCCTTAACGTATTCCCACTTAACATCAAAGCATAAAGACTGGCAAAGGTTTACAAACTCTATTCTATTCTAAAATTGATACTATCCATTTATGTGATAGTTTCTAGACGATTGGCCAATTACGGAAACCTTCATTCAGGAAATCCAATATTTAATAATTTGTCTATCGCGAAACTATACATTAAGAGTGCGTGTTACCAGTTAAGCCATATTATATTCCAATTAAAGTATCCCGTTTCTAAAATATAAACTCTCCCAAATTGATAATTGTTTTTATTTCACGTTTGTAATTCAATCTGCAAAATTAAATTTTTGTTCACCGTCACTTGACACTATAACCGAGACTTGACGCGCATTAATACACCAGTGTATAAATACTGGCTGCAAAGGCGTAATTTAATAATACAAAGTTCTAAAATGATTTTAACACGACGTTGTAAAAATAAATATTAATTTGAGGAGAGTATTTCTTTTAATTTTTTTTTTGGAAATGGGCTAGATTGTTTTTGACAGTGCAAAGTGCAAAAGTGCAAAGATTTATCAATTAGAAATAGACACAACAAAAATTTAAGTGAGGTGGTGTAAGGATAACATAACGTAGGCGGTGAGTAAATGCGCCGCGGTGTACCAGAAGGATAAAGTGCCACATAGACGAGTTCTTAATTTTAATTAAGAAAATGACTTCGATTGAAGAGTAAACAACTAATTTGTTAGCAATTACCGACATAACGAACCTCTTTTTCCTTAATCAACTACGTCTTAATAAGTTTCCAATTAAATAAATAAAATTTATAGAAAAATAAATAACAAATGAATAAAAGAAAATACATTAGTTAAACTTGTACAGTGTGCTGTTAGTGAGTTGCGTCAAAACATTACTTTAGCAGAATAATTCTATTTGAAATCGTAAATGTGATTATCAACTTCGGTGAACGTAGGTCAGGGTCATTAGAAAACAATTTACCCGAAGATAATTATGATAAAATGAATATGTTAAATAGATTGATGTTAATTTGTTTTTCATATCAAGGACACCAATTCTCAAGGTATCCCTAGCTCAAGTTGTCACATTATACCGTTTGATAAACGCATTATTTTCCGGGAATTTAAATTTTAATATCGTTTTAAGATAATAGAGAGTTTAAGAAATTGAATTTGACATAAAACTAAAATTTCGAGCGCCGATTCGTAATATTTTTCAAGTTGGTGAAAATTTAGTTAATTAAGTAGAAGATTTCATTAAACATTTTTATATTTATAAACAAGGATAGATTAAATTTTAGAAGTAGGAATGGAGAACAGAGTAATATCTGGGCGCGAGTCAAAGTCCTGGACCCCCTTCCACGGGACGGAGGGGTATGAAAGAAGAGGCGGGTCATAGCGACAGAGGTAAAAAGGAATTACGTATTTTTCGCCATCTCCGTCAGCAATGTCATCAAAACGTAGTTTAAGTGAGCAGCCAATCAGATCATTTAAAATTTTAGTTACGAGTTGGAGGGAGGGGCTCTATACTGGGCTATGAGTCGTACTGAAGTAAATACTAACCGTTCTCCATTCCTACTTCTAAAATTAAATCTATCTCTGATATAAATAAAAGAAATGCGACACAATTTTTTTATTATTATTATTTCTGACTAATTTGAGCTTTTCTTAAGTCGAATTTAATTCCAATTTCTTAAACATTTTTGTATCGCGGGCATTTTACCAAAAACCGTTTCGAAATATACGAATAGCGTACATTTGCCGCCGGTCATTCTTAAATTTTTATGCCTGTTTTACTTCCCCGTTTAAAATTAAGAAATAATTATTATAATTATTATTTTTTTTATTTATTGTTGAGCCATAACTTAGGTAATGAAGAAATATTTAGCCTTCAATAAGTAAATTAAAATTTGGCGCGTTTTGAAATCGTTACGTTTTTCAATGGTATGACTTTCTTTTGCCTCAAGAAAGTAGTTTTCAATTTAACCGCACGATCTTGCTGAACTTTTTCCTCCACATAGTTGGCACAAAAAAAAAGAAAACTCTTTTATATGTTTGAGATAGGGGTTTGTTTGTTTGTATGTATGTATGTTTGTTTATTCTTTACGTACAGTTACATTTCGTTAATTGGGATGGTGACGAACCCCTAATCAACAGGCGAACGGTTCCATTATCACCTCTAACATCCTGGCTAATCTTCTGAACAAGAATTTTATCTTGCCAAATGCAGGACCCAATCAGACCTAATGCACTAGGCCCCATTGGTTCCTTCCTGCCTTTGGCTTAACTAGCCTTTACCAAGCTTGGCCACTGTAATCAAGCCATCTTTAAGTGGCACCAACGGAGCCTCCACCCGTAATGAACGTCCTGTTCTAGACCCGAAACATTGTAGCATTACGATCAACCCTTATTTAAGCGCGTCGTTACATTGAAATTAGAAGTTGTTTAGAGCAGTGGCACGCCATGTTAACTTCCCATAGAACATTATGTAGGCAAACGCTGGTAGGCGCCATTACACTATCAGCAGTTCCCGAAATCGAAAATTCCGTGATTTCCAAAAAATAAAAAAAAACACCGTTGTTCAAAATGGCGGTTTTAGAAATAGCATGCAATGTTTAACGAAATTCATAAGACTACAGTTTACCTTACCTATTAAGAACCCTACCAAACTTAACCTTACCTGATCAAATACGATTGGGGTTCAAATAACCTAATCTAACCTAATGCTATTGGGGTAGGTACAAATAACCAAATTTAACTTAGTGCTATTTGAGTTCAACTAACCCAACCCACACCATCACAGACGACTATAGTTTTTCACATCCCTGTTGTACCGCTGTACAGGGAACTGTCGTAACGGGTAAACCGCGTTTTCCGGATACTCCTAAACGCCGGGTTGTGGCAAGATTGTGCATGGTACAAAATATTTGGAGATAACTGCAGTTAACTGCTGTGGAAGGCCCTTAGTTAGAATCCGTCTTAAAGGTTTCTCTCGGACGCCATTTGCGCCTTTGACGTTTTACCCAGAATTAATTTGTCCTAATGTTTAGCAACCTAATAGTATTTAAATTAATAAATTTAAGAGAAAAATTTAGCAATTGCAGAATTTTATGGGGAAATAAAAATAAATTATGAAACAAATATTGAATTTTCATAACAAAATTATTTATTTTAAAATCAACAGGTGTTCTCGATTTTTACACCTTTATATCGCTTTCGATTTTATATTTTTCGAATTTAAACTTTGATAAAAGTATTTAATAAATACGTCACGGCGTCAATGTTGCCGCTACACGCAAATTGCTTTCATATATATATTGATACCGCATGTGTTCATTTTATTTTTTTCTCATTTTACTTAACCGTATATTCAGTCCATTGGCCTAAGTTAACGCGAATATGGAACCGTTATTATTAAATCATAACAATACGTGTATGATGTTACTGTTAAGTATGGGGTTGTCTGCGTGCTTTGCCACTCTTATAAAGTATGAAAAATATATTGTTTTGAGCTCATCATGTTGCGCACTATTTACAGAACTATAGTAGAAAATATATTGAAAAGAAGGTCTCATTGAAGGGCAAGTAATTGAATGCGCTGTAATTAACACCAATCCAATTTATTGGAAAACTATATTCTCGGTATTGGCATCCAGCTCACCATTTTCGTTAATGGCAGCGCAAATTCAAACCATACCTATTAAGAATTACTCTAATTAACATTTATATGTAATATTTTTTGGGATTTTTCGAATATAAACGTTGTTTATGACTCCATAGCTGTATAATACAGTATTACTACAGTTATATAGTGGTGCGGGCGTAGGAACGTTTTTAATATGAACACCCACGTCTCCTCGGCTTTACTTTTGCGTTTAAGGTCCCACGATTTTGCGATACAACCTTCCCCGTACTTCACTAGCACGTGCCCAAAGCGAAACGACTCGTCCTTGTTTTAGCGTAACCCGTATACATTCGTTTAGAAACACTTTCAAAATTAACAAGAAAAAATTGCCGTTTCACAATTTTCATAGCTACGTGTGTCAGCGTAACTCGCAAAAAATATTTCCTTACTAATTTACATGAAACTTTGGATTGAGTATAAATAGAAAATTCCAAGCTTGTCAGCGCTAAGAACTGGTCGTTAGATTAGGAATATCGCTCCTTCAGCAGCTCCTGTTCTTTGTTTCAAAGTCTGATAATAGAGTAGAAGCCTTTAGGTATTTCCCGGAAGTTGTCGCGATGAGTGTGACCCCAGGATGTCATAGCCTAGACGTGAGCGGCTCCATAAAAATCTAGATTGAACACTATAGACTATAAACTATAAACTATAAACTATAAGTTCAGCTAGCTAATTGGACCAAGTCATCTTGCGACTTATTGCCACCTATCTAACGCCTTTACTATGCATAGAGGGGTGGTGGCTAGCCCCTATGCCACAGCTAACCTACAGCGCCCTACACTAACTATTCCATTAATTCCAGAAGTTAAGCAAACACCACAGGGGCGGGGCCGCCTTCCTGGGTTATTTCCCTCGCGCTAAGAAGCTCCTCTAGAGGCAGGGCAGTGCAAGTTGGTTATCCTTCCGCGTTTAGTGAAGTCGGGCTCCGTCTGGCGTTGCCTCTTGGCGCCAGCTACATAACTTAAAAGGGCTTCCTTCCTGTGTGTGTTGGTTTCTCTTGAAATAGCTAATGGAATGGTCAAAACTCTTTATTACATAGTTCTTTATTTAATCACTTTCTCTCTCAGAACCTTGTTTTTCGCGTATACGATAGTCCACAAACATACACGCGCCACAAACCAACAAACACACAAACTCCGTTTCTATAAGCTACGTTGCGTTAAGATAAACACGCGCGTAGCTGAAAAGTATAAATTAATATTCAAGTGGTTTGTTAACTTGAATTAAGTTATACCTGATGATATAAGAAAATCTTTTATACTAAATTTACTGGTCTTACCCGCATAATTAATTTTTTAATGAAATCAAGATTAGATTTAATTAATGAATAATTTTGTTTAATGAAGATTATGATGTTGCGATAACATTGTGGTATGTTTAATATATTATAAATATTTATAATTAATAAATTATCAATTAATTCAAAGGCACTAATGACAAATTAAAATTTATTTACTTTAAAAATACGGGTTAGTTTAGGAGCGATACCGCTATGACTTCCGCTAGTTGCGCGCGGTGACCAGTATTTCTGAATTAATGTAAATTTACCGGTTATTTGACAATTTTGACTCATTCTGCATGGCTGTAGAATTTGTTACCAAACTAAAAGACCTATGACATGTTTAAACCTTTTTATATGACCCCCGAGGAGGTGCATATTTTATTTATTTTTGTTACTCGGCGGTACCGAATTTAATTCCAGGCATGTCTGCGTGGAAAAACATTTTGGCAAAATTAATTGAGGATATCTCTGTTTTTCTTATTAAAAAGTAACAGAGTTTTTCTTTTAAAAAACGAAATTTGCACACCCTATTGCGCGACTCGTTTAATATTCAACCAATTTAATATAAATATATATATATACGTCCACCTCTGTATAATGAATTTAATGTATCTAGTTTTAATCATTCTGGTATCTGGTCAAACCTGTTTGTTTGTTTGGGGGGAGGGGGGAGCTAACCCTTTTTTTCCCTCTATAGTTTTACAAGCCGTCAAAGTCAATTCTGTATAAAAGCCAGTCCCGAGACAAGTTTTTATTTACTGCCCAAGCGTATCCTTACTAAAACGTCAAATAATAATAATAAAAATAAAAATAAATAAAAAAAAACAGTTTGGTTTCTACCAGAGTCTCGAGAATTTTGAATTTAAATTCTTTTCCTAGCTCTGCATGAAAGTTTTATTTTTTTTTAAACTTCTAAACTTTAGAAGATAGATAAATAAATAAATAAATAAACTGGTTTGAGTTGAAACCCCTTCTCTGGTTTCAACACGAGTGTCTCGCGACATTTTTACGCTCTTTCTGCGCACATTTGGTGGCGGCATTCTTATTTAAAGCACCCTTTGATTTATTGCTTCCTTATTGCTTAAATAATTACAGTATTCGCCTTTTTTTTTTGTTAAATTGCACTTTTCTTTAATGGTTGCGTTTATACTGAATGTTTCCGCCTATACATATGCGATTGTTGCATGGGGGGAAACTGCCTCGATTGGTTTTGTATATATTTGATATCACGTGGTCCTGCGTATAGAGTAATTTCTTTCCCATATACGGCAACGTCATAACCCTCTATCTCTTACCTTAGTGATATCCCCCCCTCCCCTTCCCTTCCGGGGGCAAATAGTATTCTCTAGTACAAAGTTGTCCCTAACGTAGGGGATACACAGTTCACTCCCCCTCTCAACCGAAATTACTCTATACGGCCTGATATTTCAGGGCTGGGTAAAAACAGGGGCTGTATAATGATTTCTATAACGTAGTACTTGGTTCCAGGTTCAATTCCATAACCCCATCATACCCTCCATAAGTTTGTATCGATAGGGTATTTATGAGCGCGAATCGTTTATAAAATTGTAGTGGAGCGACATCTGTCGACGAAATTCGGAAATTGTTTCTTATCGCTTGATCTCAAGGAGTTGCGGTTTTTACTTAATTTTCTCTTCGTGCCATTAGACCATTTCGATGTAACTATAACTAAGAAGGAAAGACACGCCTTCCATGTCGCTTTTTGGCGCCTGCGCTGTAGTCATTTTGTATCTTGAGAGTGCGCAGAGACGACAGTGTATCAACCCCCTTGTATGTCCCGATACTGAGGATTGCCTACCCCTTTTTTTTTAAAAAAAATCGAAAAGGAATTTAGAGTCACCCAAGAACCCATATAAAACCTGAGAACGTATGAATGACCAGCCATCTTTAGTTTCCTCCATGAAGGCTCGATATATGCTTGCAAGCATGGCGGCCATGCACCAGGGGGCATAGAAAACCTGAGATCTTCCCGCTCTATACATCCCAATCTTAATATTTTGAACGTTCTCGAGTCTTATAAGGGTTCTTGGTTCAACTATAATTCCTAATCAAAATTTGGTAAATTGGTTTAAACTTGATTTTTAATTTCGCCCTTATTCAAGGACTATCCTTGATTAATTTTTTTTAGGGTTGTAAGTCGGAAAATTTTCCGCGGAAAATTTTCCGGAAAATGACCGAGCTATATTTTTCCGGAAAATTTTCCGTATTTTTCCGCTACCGGTTTTTCAATTAAAAAGTTAAAACTTTAAAATTTTTCAATTGCCTTTCTTTTCAAAACATTCACTATTTTGTTTTAGGTGAATTCGGAGGGGTAAAAAATTGTCCAAGGGCACAGAGTCTAGTGACCCCTATTCTCTATAGGAAAAGCTCACTCATTTGCTATCGCTTGCATGCATAGGGTTACTGTTTGCTCTTATGACGGTATAAGGCGTTAGAGAGTCGAGACCTAACCGTTAAGAGACCCAAGTGAAACTAAAATTATCAGGCATAAAGGATAGTGATCGTCTGCGTCATTGTATGGGAAACGAGGTGTTATGTTGTAGAGCTCGGCATTTTCGATCAATTATCCACTTTATTTTATCTTTATCCATACCCGAAAATTATCCTCAGAACTTACATGTTAAATCGTATTGTAATCCACAAATTTGTTTATAAATAATCGGTTATCCACCAATTTGTGGATAATTGATCGAAAATGCCGAGCTCTATAATGTTGTTAATGTTATTAAGTTTGTTAACCCTGTTTAAAGTCACAAATTATGGGAAAATCAACCACTAATATTTGGTGGTACTTTAATAAATCTACTAAAGATGGCAAAATAACTGGAGAATGTTTTAAATCTTTAAAAGTTAGATAAATTGACTCAAAGCTCACATAACTGCTAGTTTTATATTTTTCCGATTAGCGGAAATTTTCCGCGAAGAGGGAAATTTTCCGGAAAAATTTCCGGAAAATTTTCCGCGTTTTATTTTTCCGGAAAATTTACAACCCTAATTTTTTTTTACTAAACTTGATATCCGACAAAAATGAGAAGCTAATTAATCTCAAACGCCTTCGAGCGTGTTTATTGCAAAATTGTAAGATTAGTTTAATACACATAATTACTGGTTTTAAAATTAACCGACACATACAGCTACTTTTTCCAACATTTTAAAAAAATATTATCTCATTAATTTATTATTATTATTTTATTATTTTATTTCTTTGTAAAATAAAAACAAGGTTATTAATTTAATAGCAACACTTTAATTCTACGCGTTGAAATTTGGCCAAGAGAAAGAATACAAGGTATAGGTATATCATAATTATTTCGTCGAAATGATGTCGTATTATGATTAAACTTGGTTTAAAATCATGATAATTAACAAAATGGTCTCGTTCTTTTGGTATAGAACCAATGAAATTCAATAGGCATTTCTAAATCGGAGAATTGATGTATTGAACTATACTTACCTTACACAATAAAAGTATTTATAAAGTAATTTATCTAGCCGAAAGGCGTCTCGCGCATGCGCACCAATGGAAATTTTTACATTTCAAACTTTAAATTAAAATCAACTTCGTAAAAATTCAATATTTGAAGGTATATCGCGTACTGTAATTGAAAACTCCCCTTTTTAATTTATTACACACCTGTTTCGAGTATAAATACGCTGGGTAATTTCTTAATCCAAGCTGATTGGACAATTCACATGTTCGTGATGCGAGTAGTTAAAGGTATGCTATGTATCGTCGCTTAATTTCAAGGTATACCTACCATTAGTGTTTAATAGTTTTAAAAATAAACTTGAAAAATTTGAACAATTTAAGCAAATAAGTTGAAGGTTTGTTGAAATATTTCGGAAACGAAGGAAAATAGGAAGCCGTACTTGATGACGTCATAACGGTGTCGTTTTCAGGTGGGACAGTATTGCACGGTACCGTATTACTATATGGCAACAAGACAACGTCAGAACGGTATTGTGTACTTCAATAAGATGATCAATAAACCGCAAAATTCGAAATAGATATTTCCTCAAAACACGATGTTGTACAGGTTGTTACTGAAGACTGAAAGGACCAAAGGCTTCTATAAACGATTTTGATTCGAAACTTTTCTATGACATTTTATCCTAAGGGCCACCCTAAACAAGTTATGAACACTGGAGTGTTTTAACGGTTGGCCCCTTAAAATTGAGTATGAAACTGAATCAACAATGCTGATTCAATTAAGGGATAATCCGTAAAACAACGGTGCTTCTTAGGAAAAAATGTCATATAACATTTTCGACTCAAATTCTTCCATAGAACCCTGCACTACGGTCTATACCACCCTTTTTGGAACATATACCTCAAAAGTGAAATTTATCAAGTCACTTCGCTTGATTGTAACATGACGCGAAGTCGCAGGCCTACCTGTTCAAGTAAAAAAAATCGTTCCCGCATTGGACATGACGTGCAGGAAATGACTTGTGTGGGGAGGCGACAGGACCCCTAAATCTCACGCCCCTGTAAACACGGACAGCAAATCAAAATTTAACAAAAATTGCACCGATGGGGGTGTTGCATAAACCTTGATGGTAGATGTATTAAGGAAAAAAATAAACGTTTTTATTTATCAATATAGTAATCTATAATGAATTAAATTACTAAATGTTATATAGGTATTAAGGAAATTTCGAAAAGTGGTTTAAATATTTTATCCTCGATAAAGTATTTGTGAAATCCATTGGCTCACCACCCACTGACCACTAGCTGTTATCTCTCAAGAACCCTTTGACCTTCGATATCGAAAACTAGATAGGGACATTGATTGTAAGTACTAAGATGCTTTCCATTCCGCGGACATCTTTGAAAATGGTGGACAGATAAAGTTGTACTAAAACTTTATGAAAGAGGAAATATTTTTATATCTTCCAATTTAGGAAGGGGGTGTTCCATTTTAGAAGAACTGACTGTTCCAAGTTAGGACTGTTATCTTCCTTTTCTAAAACTCATTTTGCTGGAAAAGCACACGGTTTTAGTAGATGTTTGAAAATGAGTGCAATAGTTCAAACTTAACGTATTGGTCTGCTGGTTTTAATTTTAATTTTGGTAATTTCACTTCAGTAACTTATTTGGTACTGAAAAATCCGACTTTTAAAATAGTTTTCAAAAAGTGAATTCCAAGATAGGGCTACTGACCATAATTAATTTTAATAATTACAGTTGTTTGACCAGTATATACCAACTAAATACTTTAAATTGCAATGTAAAACGGACGGTTTCATGGCTACTTTTAATCATAGTCTCCTTTTATAACTTAATGTTAATGTATCATTAAACATTCTCAAAAAATTCCCTCAAAACTCAGAGTCAAGCATTTTATCTATTAGTATATTAAGTTTCGTATAATAATTAATATTTAATGTTTAATATTTATTACAACTATATTTATACTTATTTTATAAACGACAATATTTTTGAAACTATAAACTGAAGAATTATATTGAAATAAATGATCGAGTAACACCTTTGGCGTACGGTAGACAAATTAGACATTTTGTTTATGGGGGTAGGGTATTTTATTTTCAAATAAAATAAAAAATTACGCAGTGATCATAGTTATATACTATAGAAACTATCGCTTCTCAAATTACTCTGTTTATAATATATTTGTAATGCCTCGAAGCGAATGTATTTGACACGGTGCCAATCGTATTTAGCCAAAAAAAGTAAAAAAATATGTAAGGCGGCGAACCATCTGTTTTATATCCGAGTAAAACCCTCTGGCTCTGAATTTAAAGTAAGTTATGGCTTTGAACAAATTATGTATTCCCTCGTTATGGAAGACAGTTAATAAAGGGTTAGTAGCGTCATTAAATTTTTAATCCAATCAGTTTTATGAATATTAAATATATTTAAAAAGAAAGCGTTTCACCTATGTATGTATGTATGTATATATGCGACCAAGGTTTTGAAAAATATCTATTCTAAAAAAATCTTTGGCGATATTCTTTAGATCTTTTAATTTCCACCAGAAGGCGACACACAGTTATGACTTCATTCATCACCCAATCAAATTTCCGTTTATATTTTCCATTTAAAATCTATATATATTTTTAGTTTTCTAATAACCCATGCTACCTACGTTCAGTAACTCACAACTGGATATTTTGCCAACACTACGTCATAAAAAGAAGCGATATCTAGTTTACTAGGGAGAAGTCATAAGATGTATTCGCGCGTCTTAGTCCCAGTCCCACTTTCAAAATTCAAGGGGGACGTAAAAGGAGGCCGGGCTATTTCGCAGCCTCTCCCCAGTCGGAAAATACCTGTAATTTTCGTCATTCGCGTCGCGCTGACGTGAGTTTTCAAGAACCAATGAGATGCTGGTTGTAATTTAGAGGCGACGGGGATTATCTCCGGACCTACGTTTAGAAATGTGGCGAATTTATAGCTTCTCCCTAGTAAACTAGATGTCGCTTCTTAGTCTTAAGTTGTTGGATTCATTTTTGGGGCGTTGTTCAACTTGTTCTGTCTCGATTAAAACGGCGTCTGCTTTAGCATATTCAAACAGCTCGCGAAGTACCGAGGCTTAACCAATTTCGTTATAATTTAATTAATCTAAATTAAACGTTACTATCCCTTTGAAGTAATATCTTTTTGAACTCAAGGCCTCTTTATTTTATTTTTATTTTTATTTTTTGCTTATATGATATTAGCATATACCTATATAGAAAAAGAAACAAAAACAAGAATTTTATTCAGGGACGCGGGCATCAAGATCAAATGCTATATAGCGGGCCTTTTTTTTTTAATTTTACGTCAGGACATATCAAAGATGTTGAGAATTATTATTAAAAACCAGTTTCCAAGATAGATACTAAGACTAGAATTGCCTAATTATCTCTTTTTAAATTCGTATTAAATCAGTTAACGTTTTATTTAATTCTTTATTGTAATTACGGTTTAAAGTAACTATAAGTATAATTTTGACGATGAATGGAATATGCCCTGAGAACGTTTAATTTCACAAAGAACCCTTTTTTAATTTAAAAAAAAATTAATTTATAAAAATTTAAAAATGCCTTATTATTACTGTTATAACTTTAATACTAAATTAATAAAGTTGGCCAATAAGAATAACTGTTGACCAACTTGTCCTGCACCTCTAAATTAAAGGACAGATGCGATAGCCCAACTTATAGGCGGAATTTGAATAATTAATTTGAATTTAATCTAAATTTTCTAATAGGTCCTAAAATATTTAACAAATTTAAGTGTATCTCTATCTCTTAATAGCCTAACTTTTACTTTACACACGAATAATTATTGACCATCTTGTTATATATATATCTAAATTAGGAAACAAACTTTATAGTCCAATTTATACACAATTTGAAAAAAAAGAACCTTAGAGCTAATCTAAAACTTTTCGTAGGTCCTAAAATTGACCAAGTCCGAGTCTATCTCGTAATGAACGCCTAGCTCAACATTTACACATGGTTTCTCTGGATAATTAAATTTATTTACATTGCAATTAAAATGAGCAAATTTTAGGTAAGACTATTGGATAAATACAATTTCTTACTGTCGAAACCATAATTTATTTTGAAAAGAAAAAAAAACGTTACTGTAAAAGTTCCTGAATGAACGCTCCCCAAAACGACTATAAAAAATGGCTTTCACTCATTCGTTGCATAAATTTCTCTCCCCTCATTTTTTATGCCTGTCCTATTGAAACCCTTACCCACAGACCTCATTAAGTATAAAAAATATGAGGGTTAGGAAGAAAAAAAAACCATCACCCCACAGAAACGGAAGAACCAGTTTTCGCTTTCTTTGAAAGTGAACGGTTGTATTTTTTATTGCCTCCGACTTATCCCAAAGATGGTTACGTACCGCAGTTAACTTTATTACGGTTTAAATAATTGTTTAATTATATTAATTAGAGTTAAAAAATCAATAAATTAAAGAATGCGCGCTGCGCGTGGCAAAATGTTTGTGTAAACATTTGGTGCGCGAATTTTTCGTCTATTCTGTGTTTGGCCTCGGAATATACTAGTGGGCGCCTGCGAAAGAAGTGACGTGTGTCTTTGGTGGTGCTTTGTGGTGGGTTTTCTAAATGTCAGGATAAATGAAGATTTGTGGATAAATTGCAAACCGTGCGTAAATTTGAATGAAAACCTCAGAAGGGTAAGCCTTTTTCCACTGAAGTTGCTTTCCTCGGTTGTTATTTTTTTCTTCCATCAAATGAACCTTGCAAGAAGCTATATAAGATCTGAGAACGTTTGAAGGATTAACCATCTTAGCCCATGATTTCCATGAGGATTGTTCATTTGCACTGGGTCGTTGTAACCTTTACCAAAATGGTGGCGCTTGGAGCGTTGATACCATTAACGCAATGAGGCCAAGCTATGGACAAAGTGGTCTCCTCCTTACGTAAATGGTATGAATTGTCCAAGGATAGAAAACAGTATGCTGCAGTGCAATTCTACAGCCTTAATCGCTATCTTTGAACGTTCTCGGGTCTTGCGTAGGTTCCTAAATTAACCCAATTTCAATTAAGGTTATTGAAAAGTCTCCAATTGAATAACTTGATTTATGAATACAGTCAAGATTTGTCAGGCCATTTCCGAACTTCAATCACATAACGAACCAAACTTAACCTAACCTATAACTGAATGTAAAACGAAAATCGCTGAAATTCAAAAGCGCATGTACTTTACTAATATTTTTTCAAGCAGATTTTAATCTTTTTCCGCATTTCTCTAAAACATTGTGGACCAACTGAGGATAGCGAAAGGTTCTTGAATTTTCTTTGGCACGAATTACCCGCCAATCACTGGAATTTTCACCACTGTAATAGAGAGACCGGTTTTGCTACTTTTTCGTGGTTATTTCACTATCTATCGGCTTGAAAGCAAATTGTTAATCTTCGATAAATTCTAGACAAACAAACGTGTATGTCGGTATAAATCGCGTCTTTAAAACGAAGGGCGAAACCGGTCCACTCACTATTTTGACCCCAAGTGCAGCCTGCCATGGTAACTCTAAACGAAATCTTCAATTGAATGAGTTGGAAACGAACACCAAGTGGTAACCGTATCCATTTTACGTAGGGGATATTTATCGGCGAGTTTAAGAAGTTTGGCAGAAAACGTGTACAAATATATCTGGGCTGTGAAGGGTCTTTCAAGTTTGGCGCGAGAAAAATCGCCCATTTCATTTTTAAAATTAGGCCTAACACGTATAGAAGTTCTTGTGAAATTTTCATATAACGAAATTGAATTGGATGTATTAAGCCTAATTTTAAAATTAGGCTTAAGATATTGAAGTATAATTTCCGGACGTATTAAGCCTAATTTGTATTGAAAATCTTAATATCTCTATTTTCTTAAACTCTATATTACCAAATTAACTTTTGCAACTTATTAGACTCTGCAAAAAAACTTATCTCGCTACTGGTTTGAAGCGAATCTATAAGCCTTGGTCGTAAATAGCGACCCCGTGACGAAAGAATTTAAGTACATTTGGGTGTAAAATAATTTTCCCCTCTAGGCCCTTCTTAACTCGACGTCGCTGTCACAAACCTTCGTAGTTACTATATATAGCTCAGTCAGTATCAACTAAGATATTAAGTAGTATTCGAATTTGCATACGCAATATGGCAAATGTCTAACTTCTAATGTAGCATGTAGGTCCTTGAAAAATTAGTCTCAAGAAATTTAAATATTAATCCCATAAAAATGAATGTAAGTATAGCAATATTACGTACGTGGCGTCACGTATTTGTAATATTTTCTTGAAGTTTTTTTTTTTTTACAAATGGTGGTATAGTAGTTATTTTGTTTCATTATCTAATTAAAAGTGTACGTGGTCGCTGTGGGGAGATTAATCATTTTGAATTAAAGTTCCGAGTCGTACAATATAGTTGAACACATGAAAATCAAGTTAATGAAGAAACAGTTAAGAAAAGATGTACAGTACCAGTTTCTATAGTCGCATTGAGAAAGAAAGAAAGTGTTCGGCTATTTTGGCATTAATTGTACAAGAAGTAAATAACATTTCTCGTCGAGAGAAGTGTACCACAAGGCGGGGTAATTGTAACATGATTCTTCCCAGCATCGTTTTACATTTGGAGCCAGGTTACTAAACCGAATCACCTACGAGATAAATAGTTCCCTTATTACTCTAAGAGCGCTTAACTAATTTTTGTCCCGCGTCAAGACAATCAAGGTTTGTGGGTTGATTGCTGCTGGGGATTTAGGAAATACCAAACAGTTATAGAATTCACCCTAGCACGGTGTGATGCCCAGCATCTGAAGTTTGATGAGCGGGATTACAAACAAAACGGGATCCCTCGCCTATGGGAAGAATCATGTTACGTAACTAAAGTATTAAGAGGATACAGTGTTAGCCTTCTTCTATTACGCCCTTCTGGTTGTACTGTTTATAAAGTTACGCCAAGTCATCACGTAATCGTGACGTATATTGTAAAAGTAGTTTTAGTCTAGCAAGTTTGATAAAATCACATGATTACGAAATGCTTAGTAATCCATTCATACCCGTAAGTCTTGAAAGCTTCTAATAGCGAATTTCAACGGAAACACTCCTAAACTTTAACGCAATTGTTGTTTAGAATAGAAACGGTCTCTGGTCAGCCTCTGACAAGTATATGATGCATCACCTATTCACCGCCCATTTCTTACATACTTATTGTATCTCTTAAAAGTTTTTGATAATAGTCATTTAAATATTTTAATACAAGTTAAACCACATCTTTTACATTAAATGAATGGTATGGTACAGCAATGTTACTTTCGCCCATGGCCCCAAAGCTATAGCTGTAGTTAGAAAAAAGGGCACCTTCGCAAGGATATGTTTCACTTAACGTCCTCTCATTTTAGAAGAAGTAAAAAATAAATAATTATATATAAAAATATAAACCACAATAGATAAGTTTAAAGATAAAGTTTCTACATTTTAAAATTTATTATTAAAAAATAAAAAGCGTAAATAAAATCAAGAAGCGATATCTAGTTTACTATGGAGAAGGTTTAAATTCGCCACATTTCTAGCTTTATCTCCAGTCGTAACGTAGGTCCGGAGTTCATCCCCACCTGTAAATTACAACCAGCATCTTATAGGTTCTTGAAAACTCACGTCAGCGCGACGCGAATGAAGAGAATTACGTATTTTTCGACTAAGGAGAGGCGAAATAGCCCGGCTTCCTTTTACGTCCCCCCCCCCTTGTATTTTGAAAGGGGGACTGGGACTATGGCGCGCGAATACTTAGGCATCTTACACCTTCTCCCTAGAAAAATAGATATCGCTTCTTGATAAAATAAAATCTATATCTATATAAATCAAAGTCCTGACTGACTGATTGACTGACTGACTGACAGACTGGCTGATAATCAACGCCCAGCCCAAACCGCTTGCTCTAGAAGGCTGAAAATTTGCAGGAACGTTACTCATAAGTAGTAGGCGCGTACTAAGAAAGGTTTTTCCAATCCGCCGCCATCTTAAAAATGGCGCCCAGAAATGTAAAAAAATCTTTTCTATGCAACAACGTCCGCGCGTTTCAACCGATTTCGCAAATATTTAGTACACTGCTTTCCTTTAACCTATAGACGGGCTGAATGCTCTTTTGGGTTCGATTTGTTGCCATCTTTTAAAATGGCGGCCAGAAATTTAAAAACCCTTATTTATGGAATAATGTCCGCGTGAAAAGTAATAAAAAAAATGTTCCGACGGGCTGACGGGCAACGCCGAGTGCCTTCGCTCCTAGGGTGCTACAAAAAAATTGGTCATCAGTAAAATCTGCCCATTCTTAGTATCATTTTGATGGAAGTTCTTATTATACGCGAGCGACGCCGCGGGTAACAGCTAGTAACTTTATAACTGGTTACGGCCTGGCAATTTCCTAAGGCGTAACGTGGCGTCGTCTGAAAACCGGAGTAGTGAAAACATTTTGATCTTTAGCTCAGCCGCGACATCTCTAATTGGTTTAAAATTAAAATTATAACTAACAGAAATTACGCTTAAACGTCTACCCCTTTTGCTATCTGAATTATTATTATTACTATTGTTAGGTGGAAAAGTTGTAACACTCAGTCAATGTCTGTCACCCCTGAGTACACAATTTCGCGGAAAAGGTAAAATTCTTTATTATTGCTAGTGGAAAAAATTAATAGTTTAGTTATTCAAGATGGGGGGAAGTAAGATAGTAACCTGCTTCCTTCTTACCCCTGTTATGACGTCAATTACCGTCCATTTGGACGCTGGACACCACCCATAATAACCCATGCCCATGCTTTGCCAAATGTATTCGCAGAATTGACGTCAATGGGGGCGGTAACCTTAGGTCAACGCTACGTGAGTGTGGTTCAAAGTTTGTCAATACAATTGGCAACCTCTTTTCAAAATTCCGTTAGAAAATTGTGAATGGATATTAAGTATATATTGAAAATTAATGAAAATATCGGCAACTGAACGTATCCTCCCGTAGACTAGACTAGACGTTCCAGAATTTACCAATCTGACGAAGTCTATTGAAAATGTTTATGGAAAGTCTGCGACGATCTTAGGCGAGATTACTTTAGCAGCAGTAGTAGAAACTATACCGTCTTAAGTATTTTTTCATTCAAATCACGCCCAACGCCACGGGCACTCACCTCTTTTTTTGCCGGCGTCCTTCGGAGCGCAATCTGCCTCTCCAAAAGATACAAAGTTTAAAGTATTTTCTAGTCCGCAAATACGTCTAGAACGTTGTCTTAGAGAAACGGTTTGGCATTGGCTCGCGTAGTTAGTTGCTCAATACAACGTAATAACAATGAATCGTGCGAAATAGAAGGACAAGATTTTAAAACTACGCGAAACTTTCATATAGTCGTTCTTAGTTCTGATCCAACATTGTCAAATAAGTTTGTTTTTAATCATTTTTAAAATAGTGCAACATTACAACCATATTGGCTAGCGTAATAAGACGCGGTAAATTTAATGTATGAGATCAGGGAAATCTGTAGGTTTTCTTGGTGATCTATATATATTTTAAACTTGCTGTTACCCGCGGCGTCGCTCGCGTGTAATAAGAACTTCCATCAAAATGTTATAAAGAATGGGTAGATTTTACTGATGATTAATATTTTTGTTGCACCCTAGGAGCGAAGGCACTCGGCGTTGCCCGTCAGCCCGTCGGAACATCTTTTACTACGTTTCACGCGGACATTATTCCATAAAATGAAGGGTTTTTAAATTTCTGGTCGCCGTTTAAAAAGATGGCAGCAAATCGAACCCAAAAGACCATTCAGCCCGTCTATAGGTTAAAGGAAACCAGTGTACTAAATATTTGCGAAATCGGTTGAAACTCGCGGACTTTGTTGCATAGAGAAGATTTTTTACATTTCGGGGCGCCATTTATTAAGATGGCTGCGGATTGGCAAAATCTTTCTTAGTACGCGCTTACTACTTATGAGTAACGTTCCTGCAAACTTTCAGCCTTAGGGAGCAAGCGGTTTTGGCTGGGCGTTGGTTATCAGTCAGTCAGGACTTTGATTAATATAGATACAGATTTGACAGCATATTTTGAAAGATAAGTAACCTAATGCGCAAATGAATTTCTCGACAAATTTGTCATTGTTTAGAAACTTTTTATTCTTGGCCATTTCTCTGATACATCGGGCGTTGATGTCTTCTCTTCGAGGTAGAACGCGTCGGGGTGAACGGGGTGAACTGTCTGATTCGAGGGCTTTGGCATTTTTTTTCTTACGTCAGTTGACTACTTCTTTTTTTCCGCTCGGAGTCCTTGAAAATGTTTTTTGTCTGTCTCGTTGCGCGACTGTATTTTTTTTCGCGCCAGTTGGTTAACCCTTTCCCGCCAAAATATTTAAGACAAGTTATCCGTAACCTAGGGCTGGTTAAAAAGGTGCTGCTCTTTCTCTCTGACTAATGGATCAATTACAAACCAGAGGGATTAGTAAAATGTTTAGAATTCGTCTGGAAAACTATTGCTAGAAAGTATTAGAACCATTCAAGGGCATAAAAACCTTCAGGGTCTCTTCACAGGGTTCATACAAATCTGGAAATATCAGGGAAATATAGTTGACGGAAAATTGGGGGGGAAATATAGTTGACGGAAAATTTGGGGGGGAAGTATAGTTGACGGAAAATTTGGGGGGAAATATAGTTGACGGAAAATTTGGGGGGAAATATAGTTGTCAAAAGTTATAAAAAAATTACCAATGTCAGCTACACCTCAGCGACGATTTTACCCGGTTTTCATCGGTGTTGTTAGTCCTACTAGCGTTATATGGTCCATTGTGGACAGTATAACCGTAAACGAAAGTATTTCTTAGTCTTTTCTTTAAGTCTAGGATTTATTAGTAAAACGTCTCGACACTGCAGAGACTTGGAAACCTTCGCGCTATTTCCTCCCCCCCCCTTTCTTTCTCGTATAATTTTAACGGCTAGGCTTTCAAGATAGAAAAGGGGGGAGGGAGGATAAGATTTCTAAATTATAGGTTTTTGCTAAAATCAATACGGTCTGAAGAAGTCTGGAATTTTCGAACGTCAGTCCGTCACTGCAAATAATATTTAAATCTAAGCTTGGAACATCTTAAAAGAAATTCAGCTTCAATTTGTGGTTGTCCGAAGAATTATTTTCATCCTGACGTGAGACGTTCCAACATATTATGATGTAAATTATTAAATTTATGACTTTATTCTGATAGTGTGACGTAACGCTTTTTCCCCCCGATTGTACAAAACGCTTATAGATACATTTTTTTGGTAATAGTTGGTATTAGCAGAATTCTCTTCGAAGTTTGATGAGCAGAAGAGCGACAAAATGGTGCATGAGCCTGGGAAGAATCATGTTACGTAACTAAAGTATTTAGAGGATACAGAGTGTCATCCTTCTTCTATTATCCCCTTCTGGTGTGTACGACCAAAATTAATGTTAATCGAATAATAAATCAAACTTTATCATAATTTTAATTAAGGACAAGTAGAAGGTCATTTATTTATAAATTAGGATCATGATTGAATAAAGCATTTCTAGGAAAATCTCAATTCTATACTCTCATTTTCCCGATCGAGAGCCTCTGTTGAAATCGAGGTAATAATCACTTTGAACCAAGAAAAAAAGAAAGAAAAAATTAGAGGATGAGAAGCGACACAAAGAATGTTTGTCACCGTGTCTCACTACGTCATTATGAAACTTCGTTACTCTAGTACACTCTGGACGCGTGGAAAGTTGGATGTCAAAGACTGCCATATCTTTTAGGCATCATCACAACACAGCAGTAATTCCATGTGTCGCTTTGATCTTTCTCTGCTTTGAACAAAGGATAGTGTGTAGCGGAGTATCTGATTCAAAGGAAGAAAGGATAATATGTACCAAATTATCTGCATCAACGGATGGAGGATTATTGTAATACTGGAGTCACTTCTAATCTGCCAAATTCAGACTAATGAACAAAAAAAATATTCCAACAACAGTATAGATGTAAACGTATTTGTTACCCTTCTGGTTAGCAACCCCGTGCAATGTTTTCCTTTGATTCTTGTTTACGCACCATTTTGTTCAAAAATAACAGTATCATGTGTCCGTTGATTCTTGTTTACGCACCATTTTGTTCAAAAATAACAGTATCATGTGTCCGTTGATTCTTGTTTACGCACCATTTTGTTCAAAAGTAATAGTATCATGTGTTCGTTGATTCTTGTTAACGTACCATTTTGTTCAAAGATATTAGTTTTATCAGAAGGGGATAATTGAAGAAGGATGAAACTCTGTATCCTCTCAATGCTTTAGCTACGTAACATGATTCTTCCCAGCCTCATGCACCTTTTGTTTGATCTCTCGCTCATCAAACGTCAGATGGACATCGCATCATGCTAGGGTGAATTCTATAACTTTTTAGTACTAATTCATCAGCAATCAACCCACAAACCTTGATTGTCTTGACGTGGGACAAAATTAGTCCACAAGCGCATGCGCCTTGGCAAAAATTAATCGCTAATAGAGTAATGAAGAGGGGAACTATTTATCGCGTATTATACGTGATTCGGTTTAAAAACCTGGCTCTGATGTTGGGATATAAAATTACCCAGCTTTGTGGTACACTTCTCTCGAAGAGAAGTATTATATACTTTTGTTAGGTCCTTTTATGTACCCATTTATAATTCTAAGAAATTATGTTATCCTAGCTTGATGGTTATGAGCTCCTTGGATTTAACGCGAGAGTTTAGTCTAGAAATTAAGACTTAAGTTAATAAAGGGTGTCGTATGGCGTATTTTAATTCGGTCCCTCTGGCTTAAAGTCGCTTTAAGATCGTTGAGAATTAAATTGTAGCGACTATAGCCTTATCCTAAGGCGCCCTCTAGCACTAGATGCTCGACGTCGCGGAATTCTTGTTACAAGGTTTCTTTCCTAGAGGGAGAATCAATTTCCGTCGCCAACCTCGGATACAGTGGTGTACTAGCTTCCTTCTCTCTCCCTCTCTGACTTGGGCTAAATAATCGTAGAAGTTGTAATCGGACGACGAGAAACGTTTCAACGAGTTTAGTAATAATTAGTTTGCATTGTAGGGATGGGGAAAAATTCCTTTAACTTTAAAAGCAGTGTTGTCAACCGCTCTGTGACCTAAGTTAGTTAAGAACTATGTCTCTAGCCCTTCTCTTTGGAGTGTCGGATTACCACCAGGCACTTTAAACACGTCCCTAGAGACCCGGAGCTCAGGAGCCCCCGATGGTTAGCCTTTAGATCTCATCTGTCACATTGCGGTGGGCCCCTGAACGCCTAGTGCCTTGGGCCCCCCGAGGTGTGTTGATTCGGCAATGGTTTCTTGGCTTACAAACGGCCTGGCATCACTGGGGTGACAATAACCTTCTTAGAAGTATATTGTTGCCGGGTTAGAGATCTTCCCTATCCTATTCAGCTTACTCCTTCCCTCCCCCCAATTGCATCGAATCTCTGGAACCAACGCTAAACGTTGTTATTTTTCCGGAAGAGATACTGTATAAGTCTTTGTTAAGAAACCCATAACTCAATATGATTCCCATTGAAGTTATTCGGTTGATCAGAATAATATGAATCTTCGACTGCTTGGAACTAGTAATTTAAATCTTGGCGTAAACATGATGAAAACGCACCTTGACGGGCTGTTAATGCTCAAGTCTTGAGATTAATGCGCAAATTCGTCTGTGTTTAACTATTTCTTTTCCGTAACTAAAACCTCCTGGGATTAGTTCCTCTTAGTGGACGAACGGAGCTCTCTCTCTGGCGCTGAACGTATTTCCTCTTTTTGACAAGCTATTTTTCTTTCTCCGCTTTAACTACTAGCGGAGGTACCGCGGCGCTCGCCTCGCCATCGTACGTGTACAAGCAAAATGAATGTCAAGGTCACCAAACTAGGAAGTACTTCATCCCTATATCTTTTCCCCCTTTCGGATGCCCTTGAAAGGATCCTTTGAGCTACGTAACTAGGTGATAAGGTTTTCTATTCACTCTTTCTACGCATAGAGAAAACTAGCCAATATGTTCCCTTTGCTCAAATCGTTATTAAGGCGAAAGGAAAATGATTTTTTATTCCTTTATTTCGGGAGGCTGAAAAGACTCGGTTTATTTTCTAAATCGTTCGTTTTCTTTTGTTTCCTTTTGTAATTAGGAAACCTAAACTTTTATTTAACTGAATTTAATTTGTCAGTTTTGATGAATTAATATCTAAGCGTTGCTGTTGTTTATCGTTTATTTCACACTGAAAAATTACAATTAATTTATTTGTTTCCGCGTATAAGACGTGACTATGAGACTCGAAATTTCCGCCATAGAAGAATTGCGAAATAAAATACGTAGTTACCATATCGTTTTAAGCGTATTTGCAATTGTTTTAAGTCTTACTTTAATACATTAATTAAAACAGTATATTTTATACAAATTAATGCTGATACGGAAGTTGTCTCCGTAATTGAATTGTAATATTTGCAACGCAACAATGAAATAGCCGTAGATAAAGGTTTACGTTACTAATTTAAAGGGATACTGCCCGTGAATTTATTGCTAGAGATACAAACTTGTATTTCCTCGTCAGAGAGCGTATACTTGTACAAATTTTCCCTCTAATGTATGCTACCATTTAAGGTATGAAAAATAGTCTAGAATTTCGCCTGTAGATCTAATAAAGAACCCATGTGAGACATCAAAATGTTTCAACAAGGTCGTATGTTATGCAGTAGTTCATTATAAGCTTGCCAATGTTGCGGACATTTTTGAGGGCACGTACCTTAAAGGCCGACTTCCAGCGAAAAGGGTTCTAGCGAACTGAAAACCGAGCATCGAGACTAGCAATGGAGCGACCGTGCAGATTTTCGAATCCCCGATGGGTCAAAAGCTGGAAGGGTTCTAACTAACTGAAAGCCGTGCAATGTGGTTCTAGCGAACTGAAGATGAACAACAGAAATCCTTTTAAATTTATTTCCTCTCGAATTTTTGCTTTCCCCTGAAGGAAATCTCTATTGTGTATCTTCAGTTCGCTAGAACCACATTGCACGGTTTTCAGTTAGCTAGAACTCTTTTCGATGGAAGTCGGCCTTTAAGAGGATAGATATAGTTTAGTATTTTTGCTGTTTATGGCAGTTCAAACCCACTCTATTACACTGTAGGGTCTTATTTTTCAAAGATCAGGGGCCTTAGATCAGACTTAATCGCCGCTTTTCTATAGCTTGGACCTTTCATATCTTCATTGGTTTCCCGGAAATCTCGCTATAGGCTTTGACCTTCGATATTCCTAAAATAGATATTCTCCGTTGCTTTCGCTGGCCTTATTATCGAACGTCGTCTGTACGTACCAATTCATATTGCCATATTCTAGACGAGAGACTCAAAATCGAAGATTGATTCGAGTAATTACGCTGTTTTCCATAAAGTGATATTTAAAAGAGTTAGGCCTAAAACATTCCTTTGAGTGTGTTACATTGCAGAACTATAGGTCTCCTTATAAACCGCTCCGTGGTGGCATATTGCTAGCAGCCAATGAAAAATGGCCACTGGAAAGTTTCTGTAAACATATGAGAGCGAACAACATCAAAGGACACCTAACTGAATTGAAATATTTGAAGTCATTTTTGGATACCCTTTCAATGTCGATTTTACATAAATTGTGTTATGATGATAGTCAGTGTTTATTCTGCATACTTTGGTAGCGTGCATGACTAGATCCATTAAATTACAATGTTAAAGGTATTCTGTTTAGAACGCAAACATTATATCATTTTGCTTAGTTATAAAGTATGCGTTATACTTTCTATAAGTTTGCTTTTATCGACAGTTAGGTTTTAGTTTTGTTTCACATATAAGCATAGCCCTATTCTCTCCATAAATATGGGTTTACCGTAGGCGCTTAAAATTTTCCATGCAAGGCCAAGTTATAGAGACTGTAACGCCATCTTTGTTGTCATAAAAACCGGAACAGAAGTATGCAGCCATGAACTACTGTGATTTTCCTTCCTTGGTCGAGGTAGAGATGGGATCAAAATAGGCTATCATAATTTCTGAATCCGGCAAATGCCACCAGGAGACGCTCCATACCATTTTATAAATGCTGCATACTCATCACAAATATCCTTTCAACATATACTTATGGAGAGTATCATAGGTTTAAGACAGTATAGAGTAATGGCACCTCCCTGCCTTTGACTGTAATACACTCTATGGGTATTTAACACGGAGTGCCACTACTCTATAGAAGGTAGATATCAGTAGTTAAAATAACCCTTTTCACGTGCGCCAATCTGCGCGCGTGTTGAAACGATATATACACTAGTATAGGCCTATATTATTGCTAAATGTTACGAAGGCTGCGTGCTCTAAGCAAAAATTATTCAACCCATACTTACATGAAGTAATAAGGGTTATGCTACAATATAACTTTATACGTCTATAAAGTGCAGCTATTGTGTTTAAGAGCATTAAAATACCGAGAAAGGCTATATATTTTTTATAATTCAACAGGTAAAAGAATGGCTGTATCTTTTTAAATTTCAGTTGCTAAAATAATGGCCATATAATTCGTTCTAGCCACACACAGACAACAGACGCCACACCATCAGCGCACTGATCAGCGCAAGAGTTATAGTCTGGTTATTTCAAACCTATAGTTCCAGCTAAAAGTCATTAGTAAAATTAGTTGGCACTTATCAGGAATCAAGATAGATAGAGACTTGACGCGGTGAAGATATAACTAAATTTCTTTTTTAAAAAAAACTATACCTTGGTGAATGTTTTTTATTTATAACGAACGCGAAAGTGGTATAAATAAATGATAGAGAAAGTAGCTTGCGCATAAATCAAAAAATTTCCTTGACATTGAACATTCGACGATTTTATCGCAACCTTGTCCTCTAAAAGAGTCAATCGAGTTATTTTGTCTATTCTACTTGAAGATAAGCTAAAAATATCAACGCGTTCATTTGCATATTGTCGATTTTTAGTCTGGAGATTAGATAGGTCACTTCAGAGTCAAATGAATTTTATTGTCGTTCGTAATTTGGATTTACCAAAACGAAAAACTCCAGTTCAAAATCGGTTTTATCTGCGAAATTTATAAGGTTCCAAGAGCTGTATGATATCGTAAAATTGTGTCTGAGAGGGTATAGAGTAACAACACGTTTTACGGACCAAGTTATATCCCATCATAGAACGTATCTTTGTTTTTTTTTATACATTCTTTAACCCTACCTTTAAATGGAGTCTTAATTTCACCACTAATTTCAATTTTATGACGCCCTGCTTCCACTCCACACTTATCATATTGGTTGTAGATAGTTTTCTTGCATAACAATTCCTTCCCCTTAGCTTTAACTTCAGTGCAGTGTTGTCAGGCCCTTGATGAGACGAGAACTGGAACTGTTGTAAAACTGACTGCTATCTCTTGACTCAACAAAAGCCTGGCAAACACTGGGGTAACGGCAAAAGAAAAACTTTATATGCATCTATTTAAATTACAATAACTAAAATTGGCTATTCAGGATAACAACAGTCCGGTGCGAGAAAATAGTAAGTTTAATTGAACACTAATGTTTTATATATATATTAAAGTAATGGGAAATGGAACACTTATGGTAATAATGTTACTACTAATAACGGATTACTATTTTAA